>CM061554.1:227882961-228245461 GCA_030864225.1 Capsicum baccatum var. pendulum
TATATAGATCTTAATGAAGCTTCAATATTATCAGATAATAACTTTTAGGTTTAATTTTAGAATACTTTTTGGTGTATATACTGTCTCAGTCAGCTGTTTGATTCTTTATTTCTCTTCCTGGAAAGAATTGTGTGCCCTGGTGAAGGTCTTCCTCCTGCAATAGTCCAGGATATGTTCCATAATAGTCGGTGGGTAACGCAAGAAGGCCTAGGGCTAAGCATGTGCAGAAGAATCTTACAGCTTATGAATGGAGAAATCCAGTATATCAGACAATCACATAGATGTTTTTTCCTGATTACCCTTGAACTACCAATGCCTCAAAGTGGTTCAATGAGTGCTGGATAGCTTTACCATCCACATTCAATCTTGTCGTAGCTACAATCTGGTAGATAGTTGGCATGTCTTTGAATGATCGGTTACACATTGTATTGCAAAAATATGTTTGCTGCAATGTTGGTGGTTTTTGGAGCATTTACTTTACCAGGACTAATGTTTAACATCATAATGGTTTCACTTACAAATTAAGTACAGATCTGCAGTGTGGACAGTGCTACTTGAGCTATTGTAGAGGTATTGTTTTAAAGTAAGTAGTTACTTCAATGAAGTATAGTGTGCTTGTGAAACAAGTCTATATGTCTTCCTTCATAATGAAAGCAATTTTGTTGTTCCATGTAACATACTAACATGAATAATCTCCTCTTGGTCTTGTTACTATAGGAAAGACAACTTTTTCTCTTTCATCAAGTAATTAATCCATTCAATCTTCTCATCTCATTAGTAAAATTTGCTCAGTAAATATAAAATTGTGTTGACTTCACCCATTCTGTATAATAGGAATGCTTTTAAGGAGGTTGTGACATATTGATATGCTTTTCTGTAGTTTGATACTTGTCAGAAAAATGCAAAGCATCCTTTTATGTCAATAATCTACTGAAAATAGCCTTGGAACAATTCAAAGAAAGGACCTGGAGCTACTTTTATGCGCTACTTCTATACCTTTTCTTTTTCAGTTACTTAAGTTAGTTGGACCGATTTAAAGAAATGCATTTTGTGTGTGTGTAAATAACATAAATAACAACCCTTTTGGAAGTGATTACACTCTCTTCCATCTTTTTAATTACTTTACTCTCTTGTTTTTTTTTTCAATTACTTAAGTTAGTTGAACCAATTCAAAGGGAGATATTTGGACCTAGAACTACTTATATCCTTTTCTTTCAAATAAATACTTAAGTTACTTGGATCGATTCAAAGGGAGATATCTAAACATCAAGCTACTTATAGTTAAGTGAAACGATCCAAACTTATAGTCAATTTACTTGAAACAATTCAAAGAGGGATATCTGGACATGGAGTTACTCGTGCAGAATGTAAGGAGAAAGAAAGTGTTCAATAAACATGCTTTGTTTGACAATATTAACCACAACTGTCAATATGGGTCAACCCAGCTCATCCAAATTAGCCCACATGGGCTTTGAGTTTGACGAATCAGACCGAGCTAACCTATCAAAATGATGACCAAAAAACACCAAGCCCACACCACCGAGTTGGCCCATCAAAATGATGCCCAGAAAACACCAAATCCACACCATTACTCTGTGTGGCTGCGAGCCTCATAGGCAGCCACTTTTAAAAAAAAAAAAAAAAATTTATAATTTAATTTTAGAATATTAATAAACACAAATATTACCTGGCAATATTACATAAATGTTAATACTTAATAATTAAGTCTCCAATACTCCAAAAAAATACTCTCAATAACAAAATTTATAATTTTTGACAGGATCATTCGAACGAAAATACTAATAAACAATCTAAATAATTGCATGAATTTGACTTACGAGTTGACCCACAAACTAGCCCAACCCACATTGTTCAAACCCCACTAGCCACAAGCTTATACGAAGCTAAAAAATCTTGTTCTGGACTGCAAAAACTAAAGCCTAATTCCAGTAAATTACAATCCGAGTCGGGCCGGCCCAACAAGCTTTAATATTATTAACTTTTGATTTTGACTTTTGACCTTCAATTTTACTTTCACATGTTGAACTGTCACACTAATTAAAAAATAATTAATAATGTAATTATTTTATCATAGAAGAAGTATGTTACGATAATTAAGACACTACTATTCTATTGTTCCATCTATAATTGAAAGACTACTATAGTACGCATGTTTTATTTTCTATAAATTCCATAACTTTAAATGTGCTTGTTACATAGGATATTATTTTATTGAAGTCCAACCAATAACATTCAAAGTTATTAGTCAATTAAGAAACAAAAATTGATCTTTCCATATAAAAAAACTGATCAGATATAGCTTTCTAGGCTGCAATTGTGCATCAATATAAACAATTTTAATAAATTGCTCAGAGCCCAGTGCGATCATCATCTCAATTTCATGACCAAAATTATATCTTCAGCAAATCAAAAACATAATTTCAAAATTAATCAGCAATAAAAATAAAAAAATAAAAAAATTAAATAATTTAGCAGGATTTAAATTCACTGCACCTAGAAAGAATCAATACTGGTGAAGCGACTCAACTTTCCTGCAATTAATTTCCGCCTT
Organism: Capsicum baccatum var. pendulum; assembly: GCA_030864225.1. NCBI lineage: Eukaryota > Viridiplantae > Streptophyta > Magnoliopsida > Solanales > Solanaceae > Capsicum > Capsicum baccatum. Next base: position 227,885,534 of record CM061554.1, read on the forward strand.
TTTTATTTGCATAAATATACAAAAAATGAATTTTGAAAAACCATATCATAAAGTATTTCAAGGCTTTTAATTCAAAAGGCAAAAATGAGCTTGTTACATAGGATATTATTTTATTGAAGTCCAACCAATAACATTCAAAGTTATTCGTCAATTAAGAAATCAAAATTAATCTTTCCATATAAAAAAAAGCGATCAGATATAGCTTTCTAGGCTGCAATTGTGCATCAATATAAACAGTTTTAATAAACTGCTCAGAGCCCAGTGCGATCATCATCTCAATTTCATGACCAAAATTATATCTTCAGCAAATCAAAAACATAATTTCAAAATTAATCATCAAAATAAAATTTAAAAAAATGGGGAAAATCCTCAGAAAAATTGCTTGTAAGTTGTCATCAAGATTGAGAATTCAGGTCTCAAAGATTTCATGCCATCATAGGAAAAAAACCCCACTAATATACTCTCAAAACAAATTGTCAAAAGCAATAAAAATATCAAATAATTTAGCAAGATTTAAATTCACTGCACCTAGAAAGAATCAATACGGGTGAAGCGACTCAACTTTCCTGCAATTAATTTCTGCCTTTTTATTTGCATAAATATACAAAGAATGAATTTTAAAAAACCATATCATAGAGTATTTCAAGGCTTTTAATTCAAAAGGCAAAAAATTATTCAAATGAAAAAAAAAATTATGAATTCAAAAGCACATAAATTTGCAAAAAAAAAAAATGTTGAAGACGACAAAGCAAAGAATAAATGGTATAGTGATGTAAGTCCTGATGTCGTATATATAGTACAGAGGGTGGAACTAGGGTTTTACTTGATAGATTGGGCCAAGCAAGGCCCATATATTTGTCAAGCCTATGGGCCTCGAAACGGGTCATTCTCACAAATGTCCCTATTTGAGGTGGTTTAGTTTTGAAACTTTGAGAAATAACATACGTACCGGCGAAAATGGGTCTGCATCGGTACAATTTGTAGCCCGTGCATCTGCTATAGTTGTATCAACTATTATCAGGTGTATTCATATCAGCCAAACAAAATATCATATACTATAATATATAAATATTATGATTAAATTATATATAATATTGTAGCATATAAATACAAATTCAAGAAAGACAAAATTACAATCATATGAAATTGGTGATAAGAATCGAATTCAAATCGATGATACATAACGAGATTAGGAGAGTGGCGAGAGAGAGGGGAGTATAGTTAAGTTGGGTTATTGTTGTAATTAATTGAAACTTAGGATGAGTTGGTTGATTATGTGGTGTATGTCTACTAAGCCTTGTAGTTTCTCCTTTAGTTTTTGCTCTCAAATTTGGCGATTTTTTATTTTGTCCTCCAATTCCGTAAGGTTAAAAATGCATCAAATATTGTAATAAGAAATAATTTTTACTCGACATAAATTTATATTTTCATATCATAATATATCATAAGTTATGCCTTATTACCTTATAAAGAATTATAAGTTATATATTTATGCTTGCCTCTTTGAATTTGTAATATTGTGTGTGCTTTAAAAATCAGTAGTGTTAATAATTTATAATGATCAACATATATATGTATCGCTTTTCTCTAGATATAGAATATTGGTGTTTTCGATCATTGTAAAGTGAACAACGAATTTATCTCTTTAATTTCTCCCCAATTTAATTGTTTAATAGTAACCTTTAACCTAATTTTAATTTATTTAATTTTGTCATGATAAAAAAATTTTTCACGTGGAATGCAATGTGATAGAATTTTTAAACGAAAGATAAATTGAAGACACAAATTATCAAGTGGTATCAGAGCCTATGATTAGGAGTAAATTTATCTTTATAACCATAGGCTCTGATACAAAAGATAAACATTAGATGATTTCTTTCCGTCATAATCATAGGCTCTGATGCCACTTGATGGTATGTGTCTTAAATTTATTTTTCGTTTAAAAATTTTGTCACCTTGCATTTCACGTGAAAAAAATTTCATCATGAGAAAGTTAAATAAATTAAAATTACGCTAAAGGTTACCTATTAAAGACTAAAAATTTGAAGAATTACAAAGGTAAATCTTTAATTCTCTTTACAATGACCAATCTTCTAGTTCCAATCTTGCTATGATAAAGAAAAATAAATGTGTAATGTAATACACGCTCCATTTCATAATAAATGAATTATTGGAGTATTTTTTAGTGTTTTAAAATAAATGAATTGTTGAAATTTTCTTTCAAATTTACCCGAGTTGACAATCAAGAAGCTTATTTTTTAAAACAGCACTGCCGCCTATAGCATTAATTAACAACTGAGATGGCAGTTTTTTTTTTTTGGTAAAAGAGACTTCCAACTTTGAAGTAGTTGAAATGTCTCCCTTGATTTAGTTAAAAGCCTCCCGCATGTAGTTGTCTCCATTAAACAAACGTTGAAGTATTTGATACAGCTACTCCCACCTGCAGCTTTAATTAAAAGCTGCTTGGTAGTTGAAATATCTCCCTTTATTAATTGAAACGTCACCCTTCTATGTATTCTCATTTTCCATTGTGTTTCTACTTCATCAATTTTAAAAGAAAAAATTTGAAAGAGAGTGATAAAAAAATTTATAGTGTGACTTTTAATTTTGGAAACTCGGTTGAAATAGTTTACGATACTATTATGAATGAAGATTCGATTGAAATAATTCAAGATACAATTATGAAAGCTCGGTTAAAAAAAGTTCAAGACACTATCGTTGAAGAATCCAATGAAAAAATTGAAGATTCATTTGAAATGGTTCGAGACACCAATATTGAAGATGAAATAAGGATTATGTTAAAAATTTATCTTCCCAAATTTTATTAGAATAATTATTCTCCTCATGTTATTGTATTTTGCATTAAAAATTTCTATTGGCTTATTCGATTGTGTATTTGTGGAGTAAGAGAGATATACTGCTCGTGCCTAACAATCCAAACAGACAATACATGTATTTGTGTATTGTGTTCTTGGTTTAAATACAATACTTGCTTTGATTGTTACTTGTAGATTCAACATTTTAAAATGTATTTTTCACAATTTTCTTTTTATGAAGAGACTAGCAACGTATAAAACTTAGATAGAGTTTTCCAGCATCTAAGCTTGAAAATTTATCTTGAAATAAATGTTTGGACATGAAACTTGATCAATTTTTAAATAGTTTCAAATTTCCAAAACTAGGTCAGACTAATTTTTTGGTTTTCGGACCACCCCTCACAAAAGTTCAAATGTTTTCCAAGTAAAATGCTTGTCCAAGCACAAATTCAAAAACTCAAAGTTTTGACCCATTTGCAATTTTAAATAATTTCAACCCCATTTAGGCTACCTGCTCATGCAGTTTCAACTTCAAAATATATGGCCAAACAGGAGCTAAATGTTAATTACACTAATAACTCATTTTCTCAATTTACCCATTAATATCCAATAGCTAAAGCTGTCCAACAAACAGGGATAGACCGCCAAAATGTTCAGGATAAGCAAACACATCTGTTTGGCACTGAAGTTAATCAGATTTTCAAATGCTTTCAAGTTACCCAAAATGGCTCGGACAAATTTTTGGGTTTTTATCACAAAATTTCAAACTTTACCAAGGATAAACTCATTTTCTCAATTTAACCATCCATTTACAGTAATTAAAGCTGTCAAACAAATTGGATGAACAAAAAACATTCAGGATAAGCAAATAGAATTTCAAATATCTGTTTGACACTGATATTTGATCAGATTTTCAATTTTTTTCCAACTTCTTTCCGAGTAAAATGCATATCCAAACATAACTTCAAATTTCAAAAAACACATCTTCAAGAAATCAAACTTCCAAGTTTCAACTTCAAAATCTATGGCCAAGCAGAAGCTTAAATGTTACTCCACCATTCCATATTAGTTCTCACACTTCAATTTGCGGAGTCGATTTCACCAACTTCCAAAGCTATATTGAATCAGAATTTAAATTTAAATGTTCAAAAACTATGTTTTTAATACTACAAGTTACCATCTTTCTCATATTAATCCAATAAAATAATTTCTTACAGTTGGTGCAATTTCATTATCGAAAAGCATAATGTGACAAATAAAAAAGTAACAAAGTGATTAATAATAGAACAATAATAAACTCATCTTCTCAATTTACCAATCAACACTCAATAGCTAAAGGTCAAACAAATAGGAGACATACCCCTTTGGTGGAGCTGTGACGATGCCTCTTGGGTTTCTTGATTCCATTCCTGTGAGCCTTGTACGACTGATTGTGTGCGGTATGGTTCTTCGACTTCGCCATTTTTGCACTGAGATCTCACTAACAAACTGCACACAAGTAAATAAAGAAAAAAAATACAACACAATTTAGCAACAAAATCACAATTTGTTTACACAACTTGGAGCAAGAAAATTCACAAGTTTTTACAAAAAATCACGATTTTTTTTTAGAGAACTTAGCAGAAAAATCACATTTTATCAACAGAATTAATATTCTTTTACACAAATTAGCAGAAAAATCACAATATTTTAACAGATCTTAGCAACAAAATCACAATTTTTTACACAACTTAGCAACAAAATCACGATTTTTTTTTACAGAACTTAGCAGAAAAATCACATTTTATCAACAGAATCAATATTCTTTTACACAAATTAGCAGAAAAATCACAATATTTTAACAGATCTTAGCAACAAAATCACAATTTTTTCCACAAGTTAGCAGAAAATCATAATTTAGCAACAAAACGACAATTCTTTCACAGAACTTAGCAGAAAAATCATAACTTAGCAACAAAAAGACAATTCTTTTACAGAACTTGGCAACAAAATCACAATTTTTTTTCACAACTTAGCAGAAAAATCACAATTTAGCAACAAAATCACAATTTTTTTACACAACTTAGCAACAAAATCACACTCTTTTTACACAAATTAGCAGAAAAATGACAATTTGTTAGGTTAATGAAATGCATGAAAAGGAGAAAGGGAGAGACTGAAATACCTGGCGTGGCGGCGGCGTTAGGGTTTTGAGTAGTGACGAACAGAGTGGATGTAGGGTTTGATGTAAGGGTTATATAAGCCTTTTGAGTGGGTCTAAATGAAAGGCTTCATTGTTGGGAAAGGTTTCTCATTAGGCCTTTGGGCTTTAAAATTAGGCAATTGACAGAGCCCAATGTAAAAATTTTGGGAAAAATAATATAAACATACAAGTGATACATCTTTGGGAGTTATGTATCTTGACAAATTCAATATCAAAAGAAAATATATCGGGAGTTAATTATGCATTTTACAAAGAAAAAAAGTATCTTCATTGAATATATTATGTATCTCAACAGACCCATCGAGAAAAATATATCTGGAGCTAATTATTTATCCTTATAAAGAAAAAATATATTTTCATTAGATGTATCAGGAGCTAATTATGCATCTCGACAGATTCAAAATTGAACAACAACAACAACAAACCCAGTGTATTCCCACCTGGTGGGGTCTGGGGGGGTAAGATGTACGCAGTCCATACCTCTACCTCTAAAGAAGTTGAAAGGCTGTTTCCGATAGACCCCCGGCTCAGATTCAAAATTGAAATTTTCAGTAATTATGTAAAATATCAGAATTTTTTATAATTAAACTTCAAGCAGTCAAAATTTATGTTGTTTACTAGGCAAATAGTGGATTCGGCTGAGATATATGTTCTTCACATTTAGGCGTGCACAAGTGGACATTTAAACTTGTATAAAGTTGAATAAGTAGGCATATCCATCCTATGTGGTGTCTTACGTGACAATTCGCGCACTACATAGCATTCAACGTGCATCATAGGATATGTGTGCCTACTTGTTCAGCTCTATGTAAGTTTAAATTAATATTTTTGCTTATCCAAAGTTGAAAGGCAAAAATGTTAGTTAAGGTCAAGTTAAATGCCATATTTTTACACTCGTAATAAAAATTTGATCTGTCAGTCTCAAGCTTTAAACATTATTGTTTGATTTTGACTTAATGACTTAATTTATATACCATGTACGAAGTTTGAATGATCAAGCGTGACCTCAAATTTAAAGAAATTGTAAAGTGACAAATTAGGTAGTTTATATGGATGATATTTATTATTTTCAATGTTTTCAAGCTTTTCCAATATTATTCTCTATTTAATCTAAAATTTCATGTTCAAAATTCACTTCTTCACACGTGTAACATGATTTTCAGATTATGATTTAATTTTTAGTGAAATGACAGAAACGACACTTCAAATTAAACTATTTTCATGAAAATAACCATGGAATTTAAATTTCACTTTCAAGTCATTTCAATTTACTGGCTTGTTCTATACCGTTTCTACACACCTTCTATACAATTTCTATACAAATCTTATACATATGAATATTCTATACGAAAATTATAGAGTTTTGATACACAATTTATACAATTGTTGTACTTTTTTTTTCACATTTTGTACAACAATTATATAATTTTCATACATTTTTTATTTATTTTTTATATATATTTTATACATATACATATTTGATAGAACTATACAATTTTTATACATATATCTTATATAGATACATATTCTATTTAACAATTATATCATTTTTATATTATTTAATTATTATTTTTAAAAAATAAAAAATAGAACATTTGATCAGTTAAAAATTTTTAGCAAAAAAAAAAAATTAAAATATTTGCCTAAGTTGGTATTGTATATGGACTACGTAGGCCAAAATGACCCAAATTAGGAAATGGTTATAAAGCGAATATGCCATTTTTTAAAAAGTTTTCAAACCTAAGTTATTTGTTTTAAAAAGTGTCATAGAGTGTCTTTTTCCCTTAATTTCTCCCGTAAAATCTTGTTTACATGAATTATGGGAATTATTTCTTTTATGATTTTGATAGCCTTGATATCTTAAAATGTTTTTCTTTCATTTCTAGTTTCTAACAAACCACACATATGGTTGTAAAAATTGACTAACTATCATATGACTATAAAATTGGCCAAAGTCATCGATAGACACTCAAACTTGTTGTCAAAATTCACTTAGACACCTAAACTAGGGCCTGTTCATATCAGGCCCCTAAACCCCTCGAATTTTATTTCAATTGAGCCTTTTTTGCCTAATCAGTAACATGCATAGAGTGTGTGTGATACACTCGCCTGACGTGGCAAAATGACCAATACTAAAAAAACACGTGGAAATGATTTTTTAAAAAAAATTATAAGTTAAAAATCCAATTAAATAATGACACTTGTCATGTGGGTCCGAAAATTATGAAAAAGAAAATTATTTGAAAATTAAAAAAAAAATAACCCTCCCCACCCCCCGCCCCGCGCCCACCCCCACCCTCACCCCAGAAGATCGTCTTCTTCATCTCCCAACCAAGTAAAAAACTGGAAAAAAAAGAAGTAAGGCTCTCCCCCCCTGTCAGCCCCCGCCCCCACCCCCAAAAGACTATCGTCTTCTTCATCCCCACCCCAAGTAAAAACCTGGTCCCCCCACCGCCCCCTTCTTCCACTCTTTTCTCCATTTTACAATAGCAAAGCTATTAAATACTCAAGTTACAAGTAAATTTGAAATTACTATGCGTATATAGGTCCATATATACATAGGATTACAACTTTACATACATAAACAAATAAAAAATTTTCAACAACATAGTAAAAACAGCTACACGGTATATACTTTTAAATGAGTGTATATGTCCTCATATATATAACATTTGAGTCTACAAAACACAATCATTATTTTGACATAACTTGATTCATTCAAACATAACAAGTAGACAAAGAAGTTTTACTATAATTTCTTTTTTTTCTTTCATATTATTTTGTGATTCATATTAAAATCTTAAATTTTGTATCCGTATATATGTACTAATATAGATAAAATATTTTGTCATCTATAATTACTACAAATATATTCAGTATATATGTAAACATTTACATATACATTTGCTTAACATTTTATAAATAAACAAGCATGAAGTCATTATCTCAGCAAACTAATACATAAAAAAAAATGATAAACTAATTATTCCAGCAAACACATACACAACACAAATGAAAAAAAATACATAAAAAAAAAATGATAAACTGAAGAAAACTCTTATTTATCTGTCTATAACCATCAACCGAACCACCCTAAAGCATCGCTATGGCACGCTCCTTTGCACTCCATGTCTTTATATAATTTATATCAACACCATCTACAACTTTCATTTCTTCAATGATGTCTTCGGGTGTGTGGTTTCTCTTATGGTTAACCAACTTAGGAGTTATGAATTCACATACAAAAGCAGTAGTCGCCAAAATATTCTTCAGTACCCTATCACTTAAACGACACGTATGATTTGGGTTAAATCTCCGAATGATAAAAATATATATTCCTTTGTAACTAGATGCTTCCAATTTTCATTTGCAATCCTCATTGGAACATCGAAGTACATAGCTACAATAGGCATTAACATATAATATTATAAGTATTTGTATTAATTCATATTTTTTTAAGATTTCCATTTTACAAATCAGACATTCTTTAACAAGAAAATACCACATACTACACAACTAATTAACTATTCATTAGTAAACAAACTAGACAAATACATTTTTTGGGGTGTCAAACACTATTTTATAAAAAAAAAATGACAAAATAAAATTGGTTTTATTACACAATTATAAAATATAGATTATGTATATGTTAATTATTAAAAAAAAATATGATCATGCATATAAAATGTCACATCTTTTTTACTGTTTCTAAGAAAAACATATACATAAGAAGAACTATGTATATGTTACAAATTAAAAAACACCTTAGCTTCTGAAAATACGTTTTTCATTGGTCTGTTATTACTAGACTATATTCACATATACAAAACATTTAGAATGTATTTGTTAATTGACAATCAGTTACTTCATCTGACCATAGAATTTCATTTTTTTTTAAGAATTCAACTCATAATAAATTCAAGCCATAAAAAACATCAACATAACTAACAAAACATGAAAACAATATATGCTTCACAAATTTTATCATCCTAATAGCATAAACTATACAGTTTACAAAATAATTTTTTAACACAAAAAAAATAAACTTATTGCCCTTTATTGTCTGAATGTTTAGCTCTGCAATTGAATCCACGTGTCACAACATATTTCGACATCACTGAAACGAGCGTCTTTTTATTCTTATACATACGTTTCACCATTACATCAATACTCTTGCTATCTCAAATCAAATTATCAACCTCGAACTTTGGCATATACAAAGCATATTGATTATGCATCTCCGCAACAGCGAGAACCATAACATCGGATTCAACACCCTCCATGTAAATCATAACTCTTATCTATCTATCGAACTGTATGTCATCTGAAGATTTATCAATCATTGATATGCATAACGGATACATCACGAAGGCTGATTGAGCTTTCTTTAACTCGACATACAACCGAACTCCATTGTCATTACGAATATGAAAAGGTATTTCATTGTCGTCGACTACATAACGTACATCAATATTTTTTCGTGCTTCGTCAATGTTTAATTCGGCAGCGATTGACGAAATCAACCTCAAATAACTTATTGATTCAGCAACAACGATCCTTTTACTTTTATAATTTACATACTCCATTTCGGTTCTTCATTGACTAGAGTACCTCAGAAGAATAACAATATTCAATTTCTTGAAATCCAATTCAAATTTTTTTCTTCAAAACAAAAATCAGTAGTTGAATGTTATGTTTTTTTAAAAAAAAAAATCAATAATTGAATTATTTTTTTTTGTGTGTATTCATTTGAATTTTTTTTAATACATTTGTATAATTCAAAATTTGAATTTTAGTATATATTACATAATTTAAGGGATGCACTAATCCACTTAATTAATTGGATGCTTTAATTATGTCCTTAAAGGAAGGGAATCCGTTATTCCCATTTTTAACAGCAGTAACAAAATCACATATACACAGGATGCTATGTATAAAATAATCTCATTAGTAAAATTTGGTCAGTAAATATAAAACTGTGTTGACTTCACCCATTCTGTATAATAGGAATGTTTTTAAGGAGGTTGTGACATATTGATATGCTTTTCTGTAGTTTGATACTTGTCAGAAAAATGCAAAGCATCCTTTCGTGTCAATAATCTACTGAAAATAGCCTTGGACCAATTCAACGAAAGATATCTAGACCTGGAGCTACTTTTATACGCTACTTCTATACCTTTTCTTTTTCAGTTACTTAAGTTAGTTGGACCGATTTAAAGAAATACATTTTTTTTTGTGTGTGTAAATAACATAAATAACAACCCTTTTGGAAGTGATTACACTCTATTCCATTTTTTTAATTACTTTACTCTCTCTTAGTTTTTTTTTCAATTACTTAAGTTAGTTGAACTGATTCAAAGGGAGATATTTGGACCTAGAACTACTTTTATGCTTTTTCTTTCAAATAAATACTTAAGTTACTTGGATCGATTCAAAGGGAGATATCTAAACATCAAGCTACTTATAGTTAAGTGAAACGATCCAAACTTATAGTCAATTTACTTGAAACAATTCAAAGAGGGATATCTGGACATGGAGCTACTCGTGTAGAATGTAAGGAGAAAGAAAGTGTTCAATAAACATGCTTCGTTTGACAATATTAACCACAACTGTCAATATGGGTCAACGCAACTCATCCAAATTAGCCCACATGGGCTTTGAGTTTGACGAATCAGACCGGGCTAACCCATCAAAATGATGACCAAAAAACACCAAGCCCACACCACCGAGTTGGCCCATCAAAATGATGCCCAGAAAACACCTAACCCACACCATTACTCTGTGGGCTGCGAGCCTCATAGGCAGCCATTTTTAAAAAAAATAAAAATTTTATAATTTAATTTTCGAATATTAATAAACACAAATATTACCAAGCAATATTACATAAATGTTAATACTTTATAATTAAGTCTACAATACTCCAAAAAAATACTCTCAATAACAAAATTTATAATTTTTGACATGATCATTCGAACAAAAATACTAATAAACAATCTAAATAATTGCATGTATTTGACTTATGAGTTGACCCACAAACTAGCCCAACCCACATTGTTCAAACCCCACTAGCCCCAAGCTTATACGAAGCTAAAAAATCTTGTTCTGGACTGCAAAAACTAAAGCCTAATTCCAGTAAATTACAATCCGAGTCTGGCCGGCCCAACAAGCTTTAATATTAACTTTTGATTTTGACTTTCGCCCTTCAATTTTACTTTCACATGTTGAATTGTCACAGTAATTAAAAAATAATTAATAATGTAATTATTTTATCATAGAAGAAGTATCTTACGACAATTAAGACACTACTATTCTATTGTTCCATCTATAGTTGAAAGAATACAATAGTACGTATGTTTTTTTATTTTCTATAAATTTCATAACTTTTAATGTGCTTGTCACATAGGATATTATTTTATTTTTGTCCAACCAATAACATTCAAAGTTATTAGTCAATTAAGAAACCAAAATTGATCTTTCCATATAAAAACAAGCGATCAGATATAGCTTTCTAGGCAGCAATGGTGCATCAATATAAACAGTTTTAATAAACTGCTCAGAGCCCAATGCGATCATCATCTCAATTTCATGACCAAAATTATATCTTCAGCAAATCAAAAACATAATTTCAAAATTAATCATCAAAATAAAATTTAAAAAAATGGGTAAAATCCTCAGAAAAACTGCTTGTAAGTTGTCATCAAGATTGAGAATTCAGGTCTCAAAGATTTCATGTCATCATAGGAAAAAAACCCCCACTAATATAGTCTCAAAGCAAATTGTCAAAAGCAATAAAAATAAAAAATAAAAAAAATTAAATAATTTAGCAGGATTTAAATTCACTGCACCTAGAAAGAATCAATACGGGTGAAGCGACTCAACTTTCCTGCAATTAATTTCTGCCTTTTTATTTGCATAAATATACAAAGAATGAATTTTAAAAAACCATATCATAGAGTATTTCAAGGCTTTTAATTCAAAAGGCAAAAAATTATTCAAATGAAAAAAAAATTATGAATTCAAAAGCACATAAATTTGCAAAAAAAAAAAATGTTGAAGACAAAGCAAAGAATAAATGGTATAGTGATGTAAGTCCTGATGTCGTATATATAGTACAGAGGGTGGAACTAGGGTTTTACTTGATAGATTGGGCCAAGCAAGGCCCATATATTTGTCAAGCCTATGGGCCTCGAAACGGGTCATTCTCACAAATGTCCCTATTTGAGGTGGTTTAGTTTTGAAACTTTGAGAAATAACATACGTACCGGCAAAAATGGGTCTGCATCGGTACAATTTGTAGCCCGTGCATCTGCTATAGTTGTATCAACTATTATTAGGTGTATTCGTATTAGCCAAACAAAATATCATATCCTATAATATATAAATATTATGATTAAATTATATATAATATTGTAGCATATAAATACAAATTCAAGAAATACAAAATTACAATCATATGATATTGGTGATAAGAATCGAATTCAAATCGATGATACATAACGAGATTAGGAGAGTGGCGAGAGAGAGGGGAGTATTGTTAAGTTAGGCTATTGTTGTAATTAATTGAAACTTAGGTTGAGTTGGTTGATTACGTGGTATATGTCTGCTAAGCCTTGTAGTTTCTCCTTTAGTTTTTGCTCTCAAATTTGGCAATTTTTAATTTTGTCCTCCAATTTCTTAAGGTTAAAAATGCCTCAAATATTGTAATAAGAAATAATTTTTACTCGACATAAATTTATATTTTCATATCATAATATATCACAAGTTATGCCTTATTACCTGATAAAGAATTATAAGTTATATATTTATGCTTGCCTCTTTGAATTTGTAATGTTGTGTGTGCTTTAGAAATCAGTAGTGTTAATAATTTATAATGATCAACATATATATGTATGTATCGCTTTTCTCTAGATATAGAATATTGGTGTTTTCGATCATTGTAAAGAGAACAACAAATATATATCTCTTTAATTTTTCCCGAATTTAATTGTTTAATAGTAACTTTTAACTCAATTTTTGATGAAATTTTTTTCACGTGGAATGCAATGTGATAGAATTTTTAAACGAAAGATAAATTGAAGACATACATTATCAAGTGGTATCAGAGCCTATGATTAGGAGTAAATTTATGTTTATAACCATAGGCTCTGATACAAAAGATAAACATTAGATGATTTCTTTGTGTCATAATCATTGGCTCTGATGCCACTTGATGGTATGTGTCTTAAATTTATTTTTCGTTTAAAAATTTTGTCACCTTGCATTTCACGTGGAAAAACTTTAATCATGACAAAGTTAAATAAATTAAAATTACGCTAAAGGTTACTATTAAAGACTAAAAATTTGGAGAATTACAAAGGTAAATCTTTAATTCTCTTTACAATGACCAATCTTCTAGTTCCAATCTTGATATAATAAAGAAAAATAAATGTGTAATGTAATACTCCCTTCGTTTCATAATAAATGAAATGTTGGAGTATTTTTTTGTGTTCTAAAATAAATGAATTGTTGAATTTTTTTTTTTCAAATTTACCCTTAAGGAGTTGACAATCAAGAAGCTTATTTTTTAAAACAGTACTGCCGCCTATAGCATTAATTAACAGATGAGATGCCAGTTTTTTTTTTTTAGTAAACGAGACTTCAACTTTGAAGTAGTTGAAATGTCTCCCTTGATTTAGTTATGAAGTCTCCCGCATGTAGTTGTCTCCCTTCATTAAATAAAAGTTGAAGTATTTGATACAACTACTCCCACTTGTAGCTTAAATTAAAAGCTGCCTGGTAGTTGAAATATCTCCCTTCATTAATTGAAACGTCACCCTTCTATATATTCTCATTTTCCATTGTGTTTCTACTTCATCAGCTTTAAAAGAAAAAAATGAAAGAGAGTGATAAAACAAATTTATAGTATGAATTTTAATTTTTGAGACTCGGTTGAAATAGTTTACGATACTATTATGAATGAAGATTTGGTTGAAATAATTCAAGATACGATTATGGAAGCTCGGTTAAAAAAGTTCAAGACACTATCGTTGAAGAGTCCAATAAAAAATGAAAGATTCGATTGAAATGGTTTGAGACACCAATATTGAAGATGAAATAAGGATTATGTTAAAAATTTATCTTCCCAAATTTTATTCGAATAATTATTCTCCTCATGTTATTGTATTTTGCATTAAAAATTTCTATTGGCTTATTCGATAGTGTATTTGTGGAGTAAGAGAGATACACTGCTCGTGCCTAACAATCCAAACAGACAATACATGTTCTAATAAAGTTAATAGAAAAGCAAATCAATTTTTTCTAAGGTGGCTACACAATCAATACATGTTCAACACGAATACTTGAAATATTAACAACAAAAGGATGTTTCAGTATTTCGCTCTACACCACCATCCAAATAGCCGAACTACCGGTAAAAGAACTTAGAATTTCAGAAATAAAATTTAACCGAAATAATCAAAAGTTTTTTGTACTAATTCAGAGTCATATTTCAATTGTACTGGCAGCAGTCATATTTCAATTGTACTGGGAGCTGACCGTTCCTTGCTAAATTACCTTTACTAAGATGTTGAATCTTATAATTATGTGAGCCTTATACTTTTATGATCTCAATCATACATGACTATAGCGTTAGAAAAATATAATTGGACTTCTCTGTTGAAAATCTTCATATGATTTTATGACAGCCGTAACAAGATTGATCATGTTGGTAAAAATTGAAAATCTTCATATGATTTTATTAGAAGATTCAATTTTTAGTCATATAAAATCACTTCTCGTCGATATGAACTGTATTGATCATGTTGGTAAAAATTGAATCATGTGGTATGCTACTACGATCAAGCATAGATATGCAAAATTGCAACCAACTTATTTTGTTTTCCTTTTTCAAGTAAGGCTTTATGGCATTAGAATGTCTTTGTATGTTTTCCAACTTCAAACACCTAAACAAAGTGGTTGTACTCATATTCTGGCAGAAGATAATGATCGTAGAGTTGTCCGCTTTCTTAAAGGAATTGTACAAAAATAATTATGATCCATCTCAATTTTTTTTACCACAATTGTTCACTTTTCTTCCATATACACCACTACATGCACATTCACCATAACTTGATAGTCTCCAAATGCATTGAATTTTTTGAATGAAAGTTGAAAAATATGATGTCACTATTTTCGTAACTCCTTTTTTTAGTTTACCATTGGCACACTTTTGTTGCAACATGTGTTTTATTGCTCAAATTTTTTTTCGTCCGTTGTGATTGCGACAAATCTTCAATTGAATCTGCTTATTAAGCAAAAAAACACGCATACTTGCTTGCTTCAACAAAATATCAGCTTCCAAAAGTATGCGTACAACATCTCTTACGCGTACAACTGTTATCAACAACAAAACTCCAAAAACAGTAAACACCGTGTACAATTCCCATGCAAAAACCGACGACCAGATCCCCGACCCAACAAAAATTGACCTCAACCCAATCGATTTCCCCTTTTTTCATACTCCTCACGTGTCTCTCATGCGAATTTGTACGAAAAAGATGCCAAGAATTCTCTAGAAGTGCTTAGGTATCCTCTCCAACGAATAAATTTAGAGAATCTCGGGTAATTAGTACGACTTGGTATATATTTGCCCGATTTTCATTGTTTTGTGGGACAAAATTTGATTCTTGATTTCTATTGGTTGCTATTTAGAATTAGGGGGGAAGAAAAATCTAAAGGGGGATTTTTTTTTTCTGGATTAATGGCATAAGAAAGGACCCTCAATTAGTTTCTATAAAAGAGCTCATTGTTGAGGAGAGAAGGGGAGGGGGGTCAGAAAATCTTTGAAAAACAAGCTTTAAAAGAGAAAAAAAATTTACTTGGAGAGGATAACAAATTTCTCTTTAGCACAACTGTTAGAAAAATAAAATAAAAACTGGTTTGCGAGAGGACAAGTGAATTTTTCTTTAGTAATTTTTTTTTGAGAAAAGCAGTCGGCGAATCAAAATCTCATGGCGGTATCGAACTTTCCTATGGTGGTGAACTCCGACAATAACTCAAAGTCTCATTTTGCTGCTTTTGAACAGGTAACATTCCGTTTCGATTCAAGTTTCGATTGTATTCTGCTTCATCTGGTCATTCTGTAGTCATGAATAGTGTTTCGATAATATTGTTGGCTGTGTTGTCCGCTATAGAAGTCTTAAAGACCATATGTTTCTGTTTTAGTGAAGACAATGTTGGTTGTATTGTTACGTTGGGATTAATTAATGTTCAGATTGTCTGATATGTGGTTTTCATCATCTTTATCTCAATTTCGTAATTTGTCATCTACTTTGACATTATTGATTAATTTTTGACTTAATGCCTCATCTTGTGTACTCTTTATGGTTTGAATAGCTGATTTTACGGTTAAAGTTCATGTTTTGATTCTCACTTAACAATTTCAGCCTAATGTTGTCTGGTTTTGTAGTTGTTATTAGACGTTATCTTGTCTGTTGTTATCACCAAATTATGGTAATTGTCGAGCTAGTAGTGTCGCTTGCAGGACTACCACTTAAGTTCTTTCGGCTTCTCATATGCCAAAAGTACAATAAGCAAAGTCCAAAAAGTGTACAAAAAATTCTAGGATTCCTCGATGATTATTTTGTTTGAGTCTGTCGGAATGGGGAGGGGGATTAGAATAATATATCGTCTTGATCGTGATTGTTGTTTGATATTGTCATAACTGTAGAGCTGGTTACATCGTTAATAGGACTACCTCTTGAGGTTCTGTGGCTTCTCAAATGTTGAAAGAATGATGAGGAAACGTCCAATAGTAAACCAGAAAATTCCACGATTCCCCAAAAACCATCTCGACTACTAAAAGCTCACCTTTTTTCTTGAGTTTGCCGAAAAGAAGGAGAGAATGAGGATACAATGCTCTACCAATTTTCCCTTTTAGTTTGTGGGTTATGCCCTTCACTTTGGTCTCAAAAATATGAATTGGGTTCCTATTTTCTTTGGATTTTGTATTCAGTATGTGTTCCGATTAGAAGGATGAATTTGATAGTATTCTATTGAACTGTCATATATTTGAACATGTCTATTGGGAGAAAATATCACAACTTTCTTTGTTGTCATTATGTTATGCGTTTAATTCATGCTCGGACTAAGGATTGCCTGGGACTTTTCTTGAACGGAAACGTTAAGAAAGGAGGGATGAAGTCACATTTTTTTTTACTCTCGAAATCCAAGTTAAGTGGTGGAGTAGAGCAACACCATTGTCTATCTCCATTTACGAGGACCTACCGCTGAGGTTCTCTTTTAAACATTTAGGATTCTTGAATGCTTTCTTGCCTTGGCCCGTTTTGTTCGATTATCATGTAGTAATCACCTTAAGTGCTCTATGTTGGATGATTTATTAAGTCATTGGAATTATAGGTTATGTTGTTGTAAACTCATAGTAGTATATACGTCTCTTGCAGAAATGCGAGGTAAGGCATGTGTACAATAGCCCATTTACAAAGTTCTCAATAAAAATAATCAAAATAAATATTTTATTCAAGTTCAAAACAAATGATGGACAGAATTTTGAACTACCAAAAAATTTACTTTCTGTTGGATGACATACTTGGGTTTTGATCTTGAATCACTAAAGACATTCATGAAATTCTATGTTAGAAGTATTTGCTTGAATAGTTGGGTTTCTCTTTAATTTTGGACAAAATCCGTTCTTTTCATCTTTTTCTTTGTTCAAGATTTAAAATTTTTATATTTGTGTATGTGTGTTTGTTGTTGTTTATATGTTTTCTCGATTGAGTCATTTTGTCAGTAGTTTCTTTATATTCATTTTCTATATGAAATTCTACTTTCGTTAAATTTTGTTCGATATGATTTGGTGTTGACTGATGTATCACAAAATTCCTGAGAATTGTGCCTTTAATTCCTTATGTATTTTTAAAATCTGTTTAGGTTTAAAGAAAAATTTAATCTATTTAGGTATTTTTTTAGCTGTGACTATTCTATTTTCTGGTTGCGTTCTTGAACGGGTTTGAAATTTTGCTTATTGATTGGTTCAAGATTTGCTTCTTTTGTTAAATTGTATGTTTATGAATTCTTGTATTGATTTTATTAATTGCTTTATTAAATCATTAAAAATTCAGGTTACGCTGTTTTCTTTTGTCAATCCCGCATTAGTCTTCTTATATTATTATTAGGGTCCCGATTATTTGTTGTAGTCATGAATTGATATGGTTGTTTTTTACTTTGGTTAGCTATATGTTGGCCTCCTTTACCCTTCTCCCCTTTCTTTCTTTTGTCAATCGTATATTAATGTGTCTTTTTTCTTTCTTTGCATGAAAATCGTTTGAGTCCTGCACGGACTCTTTCCCGTTGCATGTTGTTCAAGGGCGAATCCAACCCATCCCTTCAAGTTGGTTTCAAAATAAAATTCAAATGTCAATCTCATAGAATATGGATACAAGGAGTCGAAAGAAAAAAAATGGGCTAAAGTCCCATATTTGATGTAGCAAAGAGACTAGAGAGTCTCATTTTTCATTATTTATTTATTGTTGTCTAATTTATTTATTTATTTATTCATTTGGGTCTTGAAGTCAAAGTTGTAAACTAATACAGGTAAAACAGATTTTGGGCCAAAAGATGCGAAAATATAGATTAGGATAGGTGAAAAATGGGTCAAAAGTCCAACTAGATTAGTACAAGATCGACGGATTTGGGCTTAAAAAGCGTAAATCACTTGTTCCGCCCCTCTTTTTCCTTTTTCTATGCTTGTTTGTTTAACTTTAATTTGCTTAGGGCTAGTTAGATTCCTTACAAAGTCGTCAAAAAAAAAAAAAAATTTTGCGTAAACATCAAAAATCAATTTCTTTTCAACAATCACTTTTTCTTAGTTAGTCAAAAGAATAGTTTTTTCAAACAGACTGGAAACCGCAAGTTAGCGGACATTTTAGGTGCTTTATAAACCTTCCAAAAATGTTAATGAGAACCACTTACCAAGAATTTCAAAACTTGAATGATTTTTCCGCTTGGATCATTTAAAGTTTTTCTTAATTTTCTTAAATAAATTAAGTGGTGATTCTAAAATCAAATTTTTGCAAAACAAAATTGGCGATTCTGTTGGGGATCTTAACTAAGTTCTGACCAAATGTTTGAATTTGCCTTTTGACTAATTGTTATAGTGTTTAAATTGTTTATGTGCTTATATGTTTAAATTCTGCAAAATTTAACTGTTGCATTTCATGGCATAATCCCGCATGATGATTATTAAACTGTTTTGGAGTTTCGTGGATGTCCCGTCCCCTATTGTTCAACTCCTAATAAAGTGTTGGAAATACGATGGTTTATTAGCACATGAGGCGTCTAATGGTTGTTCGTATTTCAAAACCCAAGCCATCCGCTTAGGAACCTAGTTCAAACCCATTCTAGACACCCAGGATAGAGCTAAACCAAAACTCTTTTAGGCATAAACCTAGGATGACCCAATACCCAAAGTGGGTATTGGGCCCATTAGAAAACTTGTCCTGCATCTATTGACCCTGATTCAATTACAGACGAATCATATTTACGTGTTTAAGAAATATATGTTTGTTTAATCCAATCTATTATCCTTTGGGGGTCGGGAGAAGTCTTGCTTTGCTTACTTTGGTATAAGGACACCTCAATCATACACCAATTGAGGGAGGAATTGAAGCAAGCCAAGAAGGAAATTGATCAATTTGGAAGGTTGCATCTGAAGCACAGTTATACGGAAATTGCTTGATCATCAACGGATGTCACCAATGACAAGAAATAGACAAAGCTAAGAGGGTGAAGACCGATATAAGAGCATTCAGAAACTAGTATTTCCTATCCCCTGCACGGGACATTGTTCTTTTTCTCATGTTATTTTCTCTTTCTCTAAAGATTGTATCCTTTTTTTGTACAACTTTTGTAGGCATTTATGTCATTTATGTACACCTATAAAGGTTTTGGGGGGATAATGGATTGGTTTTAAAAAGCATATACTTCCGTCAAATGCGTTAGGCAAACCCTTGGCTTAAAAGGGTCACCCAACTAGGATATGCATTTAATATGTGATATAACGGCCTTATGTGTTTATGTGCGTTTATTTGAATCAAAGACAAATTTATCCACTATGCTCTCATGGATCAATTTGTCTATGCGGCAAACAACTCTATGTGGTTACTTCTTGTCAAATATCTTGCATTATTTATCACATATGGTAACTAACACATCTACCTTTGAGTTATTTTACTTACAGATAAAAGAAAACTACTCCGTGTTAAACAAACTGGCAGAACATCCTTACTTCACCCGATCAAAAGTACATAAAATCTCACCCTCTAACCATCCTCCAAATATGACTAGAAGTAACGAGGAGAATGTGTTGACCATTATGGACAGTATAATAGAGGAACAAAACAAAATGATAGTTAAACTCGCGAAAAAATTAGAAATGCTTCAGGAGGAGATGAACTGTACTAGAGATTTCGCTAATCTGGCCATCACTATCAATGTTCCCGCCCCAGGAGGAGATGAGAGTCCACTCCAAATTACTCCCCTCAGTGCACCTATTCTCAGGAATCACCCAAATAAAATATCGCCCGACTCCACTTTCCAACTGCCCACAGATTCTATAATCAACAATCCTCCAAGTGATATTGTCCAAAACACCAATCGAGAAAATAATTTGGATGCCTACCATCCACAAAATCTAACCTTAACCCCACAAAATTCGTCCCTGCATCTCTAGAATCCATTTTCAAACACATAAAATCCACTCCCAAATTCACAAAATCCCTGCACTATCAATTTCAAAACATCCTCCCTCCCTGCCACCCAATCTCTTGTCATCCCCAGAATCAACCTACCCTTCCAAATCCTTCTTATGTCATCATATCCCCTTATATCTATAAACCCTTTTTCCAATCCCAAGGTAGATTATTATGAGGAGAAGAAAAATGAATGGAGGACTGAGCATGACAAAAAGTTACTGATCATGCATGAAGAAAATATGAGGATCAAAGAATCTCATGAGACAGGAGATAATCATGCATGAAGGTAGATCAAAGAATCTGTGTGTGCATCCCGGAGTATATCTACCAGAAGGGTACAAGGTCCCTAAATTTAAAGTGTTCAATGGTATCGGAAATCCAATGTCCCATCTAAAAAAGGTTTTATGATCAAATGGTTGGGGTAGGAAGAAGTGAGGCATTATTAATGCACTTATTCAGCCGAAGCTTAAGCGGCGAACCTTAGATTGGTTCACATTTCAAGAACTGAAAAGATGGTCTAGTTGGAGGGCGTTAGCCAAAAGTTTTCTCGATAGATTTGCATTTAACATTGAGATAGTCCCTGATCGATACTCACTAGACCGGACCAAGCAGAAGAATGATGAGTGTTTTCGATACTATGTCTTCCGTTGGAGAAAAAAAATTGCTAAAATACAACCTCTCTTGTTTGAGGAAGAAATGGTATCAGTTTTCTCTCACACTCAGGAGGGAGAATTTTATACCCGGATAATATCTGCGGTCTGAGTAACTTTTGCAAATTTGGTAAAGATTGAGGAATCGTTATAGGAAGGAATCCAAACAAGGAAAATTAATAGAACCACAACATTATCTGAATCTTTTGCATTCTCAAAGAAGAAAATAGAGGATGTGACTGCGGTCTCTACTAATTCTGTGGATAAATTAAAGAAAAAATTCAAGCCAAGGAATATTCTTTCCTCACCTCTTTCATCAAGTTTTTAGCCTGTATTCTATGCTCAATCCCAGTACCTAGCTCCACTTTCAAACATTCAACCCCAATACTAAGCTCCACTTCCAAATATTTTACCCCAGTACCAAGTTTCGCAGCCAAATTATCTGTCTCATGTTCAAGCTACTCTTCCAAACAACAAAATAAATGTCCAAGCACCTCCAAACTATCATTAAGTACCTCTTCCTGCTAATTAAAATCAGTATAACCCCCCATGTATAAACCTAAAAAAGAAGCCTCCTAGAAAATTCACTCCATTGACTGAAAGTCGTACCCAGCTCTTTGAAAGATTGATGAAAGCTGGTTATTTACAATCTAATCCATCAAATCCTACTAATCTCAATTCTCGATTCTTTCATGCCGATCAAGTTTGTGCTTATCATTCAGGAGCGCCTGGGCATAATACTGAAGATTGCATCAATCTAAAACACAAGATCCAAGACTTGATTGATCAGAAGATCACCACTCTACAAGCGCCGACACCAAACATCACCAGTAATCCATGCCTAATCACAAGGGAGCCATAGTTAGGATGATCGAAATAGCAGGCGAATCGGTATCTAGCAAGAATATTACTAAGGTGGATTCACAAAATTTCAAAAAGACAGAAGGAGTGGTAAAGATAGAGAAAGTCGTGGCTGCCTCAAGTGTCTTGAGTAAGAATTTGGAAGGAATTATTAAGCCCATTATGTTCCTAGAAAAAGTATTTAAGCGTCTAGGGTACCAACCAAGAAAGAAAGATGAGACTGAAAATAAGTCTATTCAAACCGTTGCCACTTCTGTACCAGTCATTTCTTGTACGCGAAATGTGAAAAGATGATGATCTTAGGGATGGGATCAAAAATTTGTTCGCATGATGCAATGCCATACCTGAGGATTTCCCGAATTCTGCTGGGGTGGGGAAGGTTGCACCAGGAGAAGCATTGCAAAAATGGACCTCCACTTCATCCATAACTCGGCGCCCATCGTGATAGATGAAAGGACAATTACTAGTAGTTTTAAAAACCGGTGATGATCAGGAAGAGACCCCGTGATCCACCCTTTTATGTCTCAAATTTTCTTTTATGTTTTACTAGTAAAAGAGCGTAGGCCCGTATTTACGCAAATCACGAGCTATAGTTCGTATTTATTTCCCAAATTTCAATGAAAAGGCCTCCTTTTATTTAAGAATTTATTTTTGTAATATGATTATATTATTGTCTTTATTATGTTGTTATCATCTAACTTGGTTTGTTTCAAGAGAGTAATTTAAGACCAGCCAATGTCATGACATGTCAAGGATTAGACGAACAAAATGAGGAGAATGATGATGAATAGAAAGAAAGTGATGAGAAGCAGTTAGTGAAAGATATAGAGGAATATAAAATCTGAGAAAAATTCAATCTATAAGAGCCCTAATCATAACTGAGATGGATGGTCAAGAGTGGACCAAACCAATCAATTCCGATGCTATAAAGAGATACTATGTTTAACGAATATTTTAGTTTTTATTTTCCTTGGTTTATTTGTAATCGCCTTTATGATAGTATTTGTTTTATGATGTGTAATTGCCTAGAACACCTTTTCTTTTATGTACGAACTATGTTTGACCTGAATTCCTAAAAAAGGGATACGTAGGCGGCCTATGTCGGCTTCGATCAACCTTCTAGGAAAATTTATCCTTTTCTGTCATGTATGAACTATGTGATGACCTGAATTCCCCAAAAAAGAATATATAAGCGGCCTATGTGGGCTTTGGTCAACCCATTAGATTTTTCTATATATCCTTAGCGTAGTCCTGGACTACGTTTGATCTAATTCCAACTTCAATAGGATACGTAGGCGCCCCAACGAATCAGTCATATAACCCCAGGAAATGGAAACTAGGGCAAAATTTTCGAGAAGGAATCTCAAAAATTCAAAGGAAGAAGATCATCTTTCAAAAATAAAGAGAACTAAGACTAACAAAGACTTTGGATCCTCTCGAGCTGAGATCATCTCAAACATCTTTAAACTGAGGTAGAAATTTTGAGGAGGTCATCAAAATTTCCACTAATATATTGGAATATGTTTCAAATCTCCAAGCACCAGAGGTCAAAGTCAAGTTTTGGAAATCACCAGCTACGAAAAAGTCTAGATAGACTAAATCTCCAGCTATGATAGAACTTCTGATAGAGAGCATCAAAGATGCTGAATCTCTAGCAATCCTCCGTCAAACGTTAGATATAGTCAGAACTAAGAGGAAGACATTCGCCACGATTGTACATGACATGACTGGCAGAGATTTTCTAAAGCTTTTACATAAATTTTCGAAACTATTTTCTAAAATTAAGACTACTTTAAAAAATCTATACAAATCTCTTACTTAGTGATTGCCTAAGCATCTATTGGGATAGGAGTCAGGGTAGAAGTCCCAATATGATGGAGTACCCAAAAGATGACGAAGAGTAGACCAAGGATCGAATGAGGTCAACACGGAGTAGTTTCACTCAAAAACGAATCATTTTTCTATGGATGCAGGGATAAGAACACAAAAAATTGAAATCTTTTTTCAAAAAAATCTCCAACCAGGTTGCGAGCTACACCAAAGCATATAATGCTCAAAAATGATATTTTTGGGTAGCCCCAAAGACGGGGTTAATACCCATTTATTAAGGACCTTTTGAATTATCTATCTCATTTCTTGAGACCATGAAGGACAAACAAATGTGCCTTATCTACTTTATGAATATTGTATTTAGAATTCTTTCTATAAAAATAGTCGTTTGCATAAGTGACTTTATGTCTATTAAATATTTACTTTGAGCGAAGCTGCATTCAAAAAAGTCGGCACAATAAATACAATAACCAAAGGATCACTTAATAGGAGGAGGAGCCAAAAGTCATCTTCAAAATTTGCCTTGAAGCGAAGCCAACAGTATTTGAGTAATCCCTAGACAAGAGTTTTTCCCCATCTACTTGTATTCGATGGATGTGCTATTTAAATATTTCTTCAAAAAAAGAGAATATTAATACCAGAATAAGTTATTCAAATTATGATGCTCAGTATTTGTTATTAAACTATCATAAAGCTTGGTTGTGGTCGCCAGCGAGAGCAACATTATTTCTCCTAGCTATCTACCTTGAGTGCGAGTACATGTAGGAAGAAAAACTCAGATAAACGGACTCAGGTGAAACTGTTTCCAAATCACCAGAAAAACCATTTTATATCATCTCGTTGCCGAGAAGGCCATTTCATATCATCTCATTGCCGAGAGGGACATTTCATGCCATTGCCAAGAAGATAATTTCATATCATCTCATTGCCGAGAGGGCCATTTCATGCCATTTCCAAGAGGTCCATTTCAATGTCATTGCCAAGAGGGCCATTTTATATCATCTCATTACCGAGAGAGCTATTTTATGTTATTGCCAAAAGGGCCATTTTATATCATTTCACTATCGAGAGGGCCATTTCATGCCATTGCCAAGATGGACATTTCATTTTATTCCATTGCCAAGAGAGTCATTTTATCTCATTTCATTGCCGAGAGGGCCATTATATTTAATATCTGTTGACATGCGAGATAACATATGTTGGTGTTGAGGATATCATCAATATTTAAAATCTGTTGACACGTGAGATAGCATACGCTAGTGTCGAGGATATCATCAACATTTAATATCTATTGACACGCGAGATAACATACACTAGCATTGAAGATATCATCAATATTTAATATCTGTTGACACGCGAGATAACATAAGATGGCATCGGGGATATCATCAGCATTCAATATCTCTTGACACACGAGATAGCATACATTGGTATCGAGGATATCATCAACATTTAATATTTGTTGACATGCGAGATAGCATATACTGGCGTCGAGGATATCATCAGCATTCAATATCTATTGACACGTGAGATAGTAAACACTGACACCAAGAATATCTCATCATTTTATCAATCAATATCTGAATGCATCAAGAGCGCGTGATTTGAAAGGACGTTTTTAAGTCGTTATCTGAAGATGGATGATATATGAGATTTCCTATAAATGGATAATTTGAGGATCATCTATAAGTCATATTATTTGAAATATGATAGTGTGCAAGATTATATTTGAGTTGATAGCCCATAGGTCATCCATAAGCTGCAACAACATCCTGATCGGATAGTGTGCAAGGTTACCCAAAAATGGACAGTTCGAACGTTATCCATAAGTAACAACTAAATCTTTACCAAAGAATATGTGAGATTATCAAATTGATAAGTACAAGGGTTATCTATAAGCCGTGTAATATGCATGATCAATTATGTGCAGGACTACCCAAAGACTAGAAATTTGAGATATATCTATAAGTCATATTGTATCCAAGGTCGGATTATGTGCTGGAATACCTGAGAGCTAGCGATTGGAGGGATATCTGTAATTCATCTCTTATCTATGGTCGGATAATATGAAGGGTCACCTAAAAGCTAGCAATTCAATGGATATTTGTAAGTCACCTCATATCCAACATCAAATAATGCGCAAGATTATCCAAAGATTGACAATTGAAAAAAAATCTATCAATTGTATCTATATAAAAGATGTGCAAAAATTACCCGAAGTCATATGCAAAGAATTATTATCAATAACCAGAGAGTTTATCATTCCACATACAACCATCATTATAGGTGTCCAAAAGGGTTACCGCATCAGGATAAAATTACACAATTGCAGGGACCGTTTTGTATAAAGTGTCGTCGGTGTCCAAAAAAGACACCCCACTCTGAAGACATATTCACTCAATGAATGAGTTAATTATGCAACAACCAAGAGGGTTGTTATGTATGTTGTTGTAAATTATTTCCTTCCAAACAAGTACATGGAAGGATGACCTCGCTTCTTAGGCAACAACTCAAGTGGAGATATGGTAAAAGACTATATACTTCTTTCATGAATTATGTTTAGTACTAATGATTTTTGTTTGAGACATTGTCGAGAGCATTTGAGAGAATGTAAATCTCAAATCAAAATCATAAGTGCGGACAACTCTAGATAGGACGCAACACAACATGGAGCTCTTTCTTAGTAGCAAAATGGGACATAGTCTAGAGAGAGGCGTCAAACTCTTTAGATGTGAGCTAAAGAATAATAGCCACCATCAATCAAACCACATCCCTGTTAGAAGTCAGGTGGGTACTTCAGGATATTTTAGTTCCAGCTTCACTCTCGAGATATTTCTAAACTTATATCGAGGGTAGCCTTCTCCGTCCTTCAAATTTGAGTGATAGGACACCTAGAGTTTTAGAAATTATGTCCAGGTAAATTCTTACCTATGAATGTGAAGAGATCCACGTTTATGGATAAGAGATTACAAACCTCTTTTCCACAACTCGATTAACTTGTCACTCATTCCGAGCCAATGATTGTCTGAAATAAAAGACTATCTTTTCAACCGATTGAGTCAAACTTTACAAGTAGTCTGATACCCTACGTCTCGAGGATAAGTAGGTTGGGATTTTTTTTGAAAAATCGACTGCAATCCAACCTCCTCCAATCTTATTATCCCCTAGTTTTTCGATTTCATAAAAAAAATTCTAAAACTGAGATAACTTGTGATTTTTTTGAAAATCATGCTTTAAATCAAGCTTTATAGACTATAAATGGCCTTTATTCTCATGTAACCTGAGATATGTAGGAAACTGACACCGAGGTCTGGCCATAACTCCGAAACTCATGTGAAAACCAACCTCTTTCTGAGTTAAATTTATTGGTCAAACAAAAATTAGGAACGTCAATCCTCCCTTTTACCCAGGGTTACTTGCAACCACCCTACCCAAAGGAAAGGGACAGTTGTTGACACCCAATTTTTACCCTCCATAACTAAGTTTAATTCC
This sequence comes from Capsicum baccatum var. pendulum, assembly GCA_030864225.1. Classification (NCBI taxonomy): domain Eukaryota; kingdom Viridiplantae; phylum Streptophyta; class Magnoliopsida; order Solanales; family Solanaceae; genus Capsicum; species Capsicum baccatum. Next base: position 227,913,135 of record CM061554.1, read on the forward strand.
AAGTTTCTTCGATTTTTAAATAAAATTATAATATTTATTTTATTCAGATATTTTTTTTTAAATATTTATCTGAGTAATTTTTACATTTTAAGTAGTAAATATATATCATCGTATTTTAATTGTACGACATTATATAATTTTGTTACTTAAATATTTATTTCATAAAATATCAGATCTTAATCAAGGCTTGTGTTGAAAATAATTCAAATGATTAAGATGTTGATCTAAATATAATTTATTCTCAAAAATAATTTATTTGGATAAATATGTGTTTGATTTTATTAAATCAAGAAACTCAAAATTAATGAGATATTAATTAGTATGGTATTTCAATTTACTTTTGGTCATAATTGAAATTAAATTGACAGCAATTGCAATGCAATCAGTCAATTAATCTTTAATTTGACAAAAAATTAAATGAAATTGACTAATCCCTAATCTATTTGGGGTTATTTCATAAATGACCCCCAATACTACTTAATTTACCCAATAAATAAACCTAAATCCCAACAATCTTAACAGTCCTATAACAATTTCAGTCAACCCAAAACCCATCTATTTTGCTGACGACCCAGTCCAATAAATAATTTAACCCGGCCCATTTCTTACTTGCTTCAACAAAATATCATATTCGAACAGTACGAGTACAACAACAATCCCATACGCGTACAACTGTTATCAGCAACAAAACACTAAAAACAACAAACCCCGCGTACAATTTCCACGCAAAACCCGACGACCAGATCCCCGACCCAGCAAAAATTGGCCTCAACCCGATTGATTTTCCTTTTTTTTTCGTACTCCTCACGTGTCTGTCATGCGGATTTGTACGAGAAAGATACCAAGAATTTTTTAGAAGTGCTTAGGTGGCCTCTCCAATGGATAAATTCTGAGAATCTCGAGTAATTGGTACGATTTGGTACATATTCGCTCGATTTTCATTGGTTTGTGGATAGAATTTGATTCATGATTCAAATTAGTTGTTATTTCGAATTGGGGGAAAGAAAAATCCAAAGGGGGGAATTTTTTTATTTTTGGATTCAAGGCATAAGAAAGGACCCTCAATTGGTTTCTATAGAAGAGCTCACTGTTGAGCCGAGGAGGGGGGGTCGAAAAATCTTTGAAAAAAAAAGCTAAAAGAGAAAAAAAAATTATCTTAGAGAGGACAAGTAATTTCTCCTTAGCAGAACTGTTAGAAAAAAAATGGTTTTCGAGAGGACAAGTGAATTTTTCTTTAGTAAATTTTTTTTGAGAAAAATAGTCGGCGAATCAAAATCTCACAGCGGCATCGAACTTTCCTGTGGTGGTGAACTCTGACGATAACTCGAAGACTTATTTTGCTGCTTCCAAATAGGTAACATTCCATTTCCATTTAAGTTTCGATTATATTCTGCTTTATCTGGTCATTCTGTAGTCATAAATAATGTTTCGATAATCTTACATGCTGGGTTGTCCGCTGTAGAGGTCTTATAGACCACAAGTTTATATTTTAGTGAAGAAAATATTGGTTGTATTGTTACGTTAGGATTAATTCTTGTTCTGATTGTCTGATATGTGGTTTCCATCGTCTTTATCTCAATTTCGTAATTTGGCATCTATTTTTGACATTATTGATTAATTTTTGACTTAATGCCTTATCTTGTGTACTGTTTGTGGTTTGGATCTTGGGTTTCATGGTTAAAGTTCATGTTTTGATTCTCACTTAACAATTTCAGCCTCATGTTATGTGGTTTAGTAGTTGTTATTCGATGTTATCTTGTCTGTTGTTATCACCGGATGATGTTGTAATTGTCGAGCTAGTAGCGTCGCTAGCAGGACTACCACTTAAGTTCCTTCGGTTTCTCATATGCCAAACGGACAATAAACAAAGTCCAAAAAGTGTACCAAAAAACCCTAGGATTCCTTGATGTCCATTTTGTTTGAGTCTGTCGAAATGAGGAGAAGGATTAGAATAATATGTTGTCTTGATCGTGGTTGCAGTTTGATATTGTCATAACTGTTGAGCTGGCTGCGTCATTAATAGGACTACCTCATGAGGTCCTTTGGCTTCTTAAATGCCAAAAGAATGATGAGGAAATGTCCAATAGTAAACCAAAAAGTCCCATGATTCCCCGAAGACAATCTCAACTACTAAAAGCTCACCTTTTTTTTAGTCTATCGGAAAGAGGGCGAGGATGAGGATACTATGTTATGGTAGTTTTCCCTTTTAGTTTGTGGGTTATGCCCTTCGCTTTGGTCTAAAAAATTTGAATTGGTTTTCTATTTTTCTTTGGATTTTGCGTTCAGAATGTGTTCCGATTAGAAGGATGAATTTGATAGTATCCTGTTGAACTGTCATAGACTTGAACATGTCTATTGGGAGAAAATATCACAACTTTCTTTGTTGTCATTATGTTATCATGTAATTCATGCTCGGACTACGGATTCCCTAGGACTTTCCTTGAATGGAAGCATCAAGAAAGCAGGAAAGAAGTCACATTTTTGTTTTTACTCTCGAAAACCAAGTTAAGAGGCAAAGTAGAGTAGCCCCATTGTCTATCTCCATTTTCGAGAACCTACTGTCGAGGTTCTCTTTTGAACTTTAAGGATTCTTAAATGCTTTCTTGCCTTGGCCCGTTTTGTTCGATTATCACGTAGTAATCACCTTAAGCGCTCTATGTTGGATGATTTATTAAGTCATTGGAATTATAGGTTATGTTGTTGTAAACTCATAATAATATATATGTCTCTTGCAGAAATGCGAGGTAAGGCATGTGTACAATAGACCTTTTCCAAAGTTCTCAATAAAAATAATCCAAATAAATGCTTTATTCAAGTTCAAAATAAATGATGGACATAATTTTGAACTACCAAAAAATTTACTTTCTGTTGGATGACACACTTCGGTTTTGATCTTGAATCACTAAAGACATTCATGAAATTCTATGTTAGAAGTATGTGCTTGAATACTTGGGTTTCTTTTTAATTTTGTACAAAATTCGTTCTTTTCATCCTTTTCTTTGTTCAAGATTTAAAATTTTTATATTTGTGTATGTGTGTTTGTGGTTGTTTATATGTTTTATCTATTGAGTCATTCAGTCAGTAGTTTTTTTATATTCATTTTCTATATGAAATTCTACCTTAGATGTATTTTGTTTGATATGGTTTGTTGTTGACTGTTGTATCACAAAATTCTTAAGAATTGTGTCTTTAATTCCTTATGTGTTTCTAAAATCTGTTTAGGTTTAAATGAAAATTCAATCTGTTTAGGTATTTTTTTAGCTCTGTCTATTCTGTTTTTTTGGCTGCGTTCTTGAACGGGTTTGAAATTTTGCATATTGATTGGTACAAGATTTGTTTCTTTTGTTAAATTGTATGTTTATGAATTCTTTTGTTGATTTTATTGAATGCTTTATTAAATCATTAAAAATCCAGGTTACACCGTTTTGTTTAGTCAATCACGCATTACTCTTCTTATATTATTATTAGGGTTTCGATTATTGTGTTGTAGTCATGAATTGATATGGTTGTTCCCTACTTTGGCTAGCTATATATTGGTGTAATGCCCCGTACTTCTACCTAGCTTAAATTCACCTTAAAGATGTCAAAGACGTACTTTAAAGATGAATACACTTTTATACATGTGGAATTTTCAAGATTTTGACTTTTTATTGTGTGGGAAATTGAATAAGCTTTCCATGGATACCAAATTTACCTAAACCAGATAACCGAATAAGAAGTTATGGCGATTTAAATTTTAAGTCATAAAACACCGTCATTTTAGCCAGTGGCGCGTCGCGCCATGAGCCAGAATGATGTTTATCAGTTTCCAGTAAATCTCCATGATTACACCGCATTGCGAAGGGCTCCTAAATCCCAATTGCCCTTTTTCCAGTGAATCTCCGCGATGTCTCCGCATCACACCAAAGTTCCAGGTCGCAAATCAAGTGGCAACGTGATAGATATGCGTCGCGCCATCTCCCAATTTCTCAGTTGTCAAATTCTAGAGACACGGCACGATAGCGTCGCGTCATGCCAGCCTGCCAAATTGGGAAATTTTAACGAAAAATAAATATTTCATCCAGGGATAAATTCATCTTTTTCCACTGTTTTAACACATTCAGGTGCGGTATTTAATCCCTAAAATGTTTCGAATCATTATTTTACTCACTTTTTCCCCAAATCAAGAACATTCTCCCCCAAGAAACAAAACCCTAACTTTCAAGAAATCAAAGCCAATTTCACGAATCTCTCCAAGAACTTCAAGAAATTTTCAATCAAGGTATGTCAAGTGTTGATTCATGGGCCCCTTTCACCCATGAAGCTCAAGAATCTCTTTTTCAAAGTTCAAGTATATGAATTTTTATGAATCCCATGTTGGGTTTACTTTTGTTCATGTTGATAATGACCAATTAAATTCAAATTCATGTTTGGTGATAAATTTTATGTGGAATTAGTTATTATATGAGTAGATTCATGTGAACCCATGATTAAACCCTTGAATTGTGAAATTAGAATTGAATCATGATGTTTACTTGTTGTGCAATGTTGTCTACATATACTATGTTCATTATGTGCTTGATAAATTGCCTATGTGAACTAATAAGAGAAGAAACCATGCCATGATTAGTTTATGTGCAAGTGTTTGATAAATGTCCATGAGAATGGATTAATGCCACGATATAGTATGCAATTATGTATTCCCCATTCATGTACAAGTGATACACCCCAAGTGTTCGTTGAAATGTCTTAATGAATGAATTGTGATTATATAGCCATTGTTGGGATTTTAGGCTTGTGTCATGATTTACTTATTATGCTATCCAGTGCTGGGGGTATTTAATACCCGACAATTTAGCTGTGTGCCTAGATCCAGTGTCATATTTTCACGATATCCTTATTCAAGACATGTTCAGTAGAATTCAGTCAGTCATGTGACTCAGGGAAACTCAGTAAACTCAGTAATCCCAAAAATCTCAGAAAGCTCAGTAGTATTTCGCCAGTCAACGGAACGCAATGAACTCAGTTCAGTTCAGTTCAGTTAATCATGTTCAGTGTCTATTTAGATGGGAGTAGGATTTAGCACCGAGTGAACACAAGGATGAGGACACACACTGACAGTTGAGGGTGTGATCCGTAGAAGAAATCCTTATGTTCTAGAACTATGTAGCCAGCATAGGTTGAGGCATCAACACTGACTGATGAGGGTTGATGAGGTGGATAGACATTGCCAGATGAGGGTCCCACTGTTCATTTTTGGGGACATTATCAGATGAGAGTCACATATAGCTTGTCTTTACCAGTGGCGCGGTACTGACACCTTTCCAATCGGGGTTACAAATTGGACCCCAACCTAGATATATTGCTTTATTTGGGGCATGTCGGTTAGATGACTACTTTCCACAGTTATAGTTTCATACTTAGTCTCAGTAATAGAACTCAGATAGTTCTTCAGAATTTCAGGACTGTCAGATACAGTTAACTCAGAACAGTGTGGAACTCAGTTAGTTCCATCAGAACCTAGACAATCAGATACAGTCGTTCAGTATCATTTATATTAGTAACTTATGTTATCAATAGTCAGTATCATCACTAATTCAATCACAGTCACTTATTCATGAATGTATTCTCACATTCATGTTATTCAGTCAGTTAGCATTGTTCATCCATTTGAACCCTTTGCATTCATCCTACCTCACTTGCATACCAATACATTCAAATATACTAATGTATTTGTGCTTTGGGGTTTTATACCATAGGTTCAGAAGCATGAGCTTCAGAGCATCAGTAACATTTTAGTTTCAGCAGTCAGAGTTAGCAGTGAGTCTTCATCCTTCGAGGACATGAGCATTACTTTATTTATTCCTTACTTAGTGTTGACACTCAATTTTTGCTCTCCGTGCCTAAAATTAACGTCTTCAGGCTTTCTGTTCGTTAAAGGGCACGAAGCATAATTTTCACATCTTTTTACAATTGTTTGATAAATTATTGATAATTACCCTTTCTTTAGGATTTTAATCAATTTTTTGTCATATTTTTATTTCTTATAATTTATTAATAATTTTTCTAATTTTAGAATTTTTATCAATTCATTATCGTTCTTAACAGTTTACAATCACCCGCACACGTGTACGACATAAAGTTATATATATATACGGTATTTTTAAATTAATTATATTTTAATAATTTCAATATTCTTTACATTTTTTCATTCAACATCTATATTTTACAGTTCGCAAACACTAAGTCGGATCAATTATTTTTGTGCAGTATAATAATTCGATGTCTAATCACATCCGACAACGACGACACAATAATGTCTTGTCACGTCCGACCATAATCACTCAGTGTTGTCTTGTCATATCTGACAATGATCATTCAATGACACTATCCTTTGGATAATTACTTTGTCCGTTGGTCAAAAGGATGAAAATCCTTTGGCCAATAACTTAAGGACCTAAGGGAGTTCTGTTATAAAAAGAGAGACACCCCTTTATCCATTGGATAAAGGGGGTACTCAATTTTTTGTATCAATAGGTGATGGGAGGACACATTTTTTACAGACATTTTTTTTGTTCATTTCTTTCCTCTCTTTCAAAATACACATATATTTATTTTTTACAACTCATAAACATTTTTCCTTTGCAAACCCATATACATATTCATAAATACACAAGCATATTTTATTCATTTCATTTTTCTATATTTCTCTTCAAAACACTCCAACAGATACATTACACAACAACCTCTATTTTTGACATTTTTCTTCACAAAATAAACAACTATGCTATCATCCATTCACGGAGAGGGCCATGGAACCACAATACACCCACACAAATACGGACTCCACTGAAAAATTCTTTTCTTCTCCAAAGAGTCATCAATATACACAACAACAAGAATTTTCTCTCTGTCCCTTTTTCTTCACCTAACCTACCATATTTCAAAAAAAGTCTTAATTTTGATATTTGTCAGTTGACTTTTGCAACTTTCAAAATTCAAAAGCTCCTAATTTGCATTATATATCAGGGATCCGGTTCTCACGTTAGACGGACTGGGGGAGGAATACAACAAAAATAAAATCTGCTTCTTTTTGCTCTCCTTCCCCAATAGATACACAAAACACATACCCACAAGAAAAGATCTCTCAATCTTTTGAATCTCTCTTCTCTTCGTAAACCATTCACCATCAACGACAAGCTTCGGTCACTGCAAAACCAAGCCAAGCCAATCTCACTCCCTCAAACCACTGAACACCATCCAAAACATCTGCCACGATAACCTCACCCATATGCCTCCGTCACCGGATCTGACCACCGGACGGTTGGCGTTTCACTTCCACCACCACAGCGCCAGTCACCTTCCTTTTCCCTCCCCCATGTTGTTGTTGTAACGAAAAAAGGGATCAGATCTGACCAAATTTGTACATCTCTGCGTATCTCCTGAGATTCGCCGTTGAAGTGATGCCACCACCACTACTGCGATACCGGATCTATGTTTTTTTTCCTATTTTCTCGAACATAAAAATCTACATAAAAAATGATAACTCTTTTCCTCTTTGTTTGTTCTTCATATTGTTGCTTCGAATACTGCTAGTTGTTGGTTGGAATAAGTGCTTTGGTGATGCCTTAGTCTGCCTCATCATTATGTTCAAGTCTGATGTTTATTTTACTGAGTTTTGGTGAAAGATTTGACTGAAAAAAAGCATCACTTTGCTGCTTTATATCTATTGTGAAACTTTTCGTTGTTTGTTTACTACTTTTGGTTGCTATTCCTTGGCAATTATTCTAGACCTTTGTCCCTCATATTTTTATTACACTGATAAGGAATAAGATACTTTATTTAGGGCCGATGAAAAAATTATTATTAATTTTCAGGCCTCCGTAAACACTTTACGTATACAAATACGTAATAAAAATATTTTTTTGGGCAATGATGAAACTTTATAACAATACAAGATTTTACAATTCAGATTTTGATAAGACTATTTAGGACAGCCAATTAATTGAGCAACCATTTCCCAGTCATGACTTTATCTGAGACCACTTTTTAACAAACAAAAAAATATCTTTTTAAATATTTATATACACACATACTTGTTCAATTTATTTTGATTATTATTTATTCATTACTAACATTTTTACAAGTATTTATACAGGTTATTTGGATTACTCATCGAGAGTTGCATTCAAAGAGGCCCTTTTAATTTTGTATCGTATTTTTATATTTGTACAAATGTTCTTATAGTGAAAACTTTATTTTTGGGCTGTTGGGCGGAATTTTCTTTATACAAATTCACCTCGACCTTATGCAAACTTAGGTCGTTAACATTTACGCTAATAAATTAAATTAATCAAGTTAGTTTACATACTTTGACATCATAAACATTGTGATCTTTTTTGTTAAAGTAAACCTTTACTTTTTCATAAACTTTAATCAAACAAAGAACATTATTTTTCTCTTTCTCTTCATGACATATCAAGATATACTTTCTTTCACACAACATAAAATATTTTTCTTTTCACATGTATTTTTTTTTACATTTTTTATAATAGCATGTTTTATTTATATATTTAATATACATACATCTTTACATAATTTTAAACATTTATATTTTTTTATATTTAATACATACACTTCTACATTATTTTTTATACCTCTTCCCTCTTTGAAAAATTTAGTCTAGCCGGGTACCACACTTGTGGATTCTGAAGGACACCTAACCTCTTTCCTTCGGAATAACTTGAATCCTTACCTAGAATCTCAATTGTTTTTTCGCAGACTAAAAACATTAATCACATGTTAATACTTCAATAGGTTTCCTTCTTTTCCTTAAAAATTAGGTGGTGACTCTGTGCAAATTTTCATTCTTTTAGAGTCCATAACGTCGTGTTCGTTTTAACCTCAGGTAAAAATAGAGCACGACACTTAGTTTATTTCAGTAGTTGGAGTTAGGTTGGGACATATCCCATCAACTCCTTATTCTGACAGTTAGAGGCTTTTCAGACTATCATGTTCAGACAGTTCATTTCAGTTGTTTTAGGTATTTCATATCCCATCCAGATGTTATGTTTTATCAGTTATGTTACAGTTTTGAACTTTATGGCCTTTCAATCTTTATTTCCGCATTTATACAGTATATTATGCATTGTCCAGGTACAGATATAAGTCATGGGTTATCTTGTGGTCCTTCGGAGTCATGAGCACAGTGTAGCATTCCAGGTATCAGATTCGGGACATTACAGTTGACCTCCTTTACCCCTCTCCCCTTTCTTTCTTTTGTCAATCGTATATTAATGTGTGGGTTTTTTCTTTCTTTGCATGAAAATCATTTGAGTCCTGCAAAGACTCTTTTTCGCTGCGTGTTGTTCAAGGGACAATCTGGCCCATCCCTTCGAGTCGGTTTCAAAAGAAAATTCAAACGTCAATCTCATAGAATATGGATACAAGGAGTCGAAAGAATAAAAAATGGGTTAAAGTCCCATATTTGAAGTGTCAAAGAGACTCGAGAGTCTCATTTTTCGTTATTTATTTATTGTTGTCTAATTTATTTATTTATTTATTGTTGTCTTATTTATTTGCTTATTTATTTATTTATTTATTTATTTATTTATTTATTTATTCATTTATTCATTTGGGTCTTGAAGTCAAAGTTGTAAACTAATACAGGTGAAGCGGATTTTGGGCCAAAAGGCTCAAAAATATAGATTAGGACATGGAAAAAATGGGTCAAAAGCCCAACTAGATTAGGACAGGATTAACGAATTTTGGCTTAAAAAGCCTAAATCACTTGTCCCCCCACCCCCCCTTTCCCTTTTTCTATGCTTGTTTGTTTAACTTTAATTTGCTTAGGACTAGTTAGATTCCTTACAAAGTCGTAAAAAAAAAATTGATTCTGCGTAAACATCAAAAATTAATTTTTATTCAGCATTCAATTTTTCTTAGTTAGTCAAAAGAATAATTTTTTCGAACAGACCGGATAACTGCAAGTTAGCGGACATTTTAGGTACTTTATAAACCTTCCTAAAATGTTAATGAGAACCGCTTACCTAGAATTTCAAAACTTGAATGATTTTTCTGTTTGAATCATTTAAAGGTTTTCTTAATTTTCTCAAATAAATTAAGTGGCGATTCTAAAATCAAATTTTGCAACACAGGCACATAAGCGAGCAATTATTTACCATAATTTAGGTTTGAATCCTCCGTCATTTCTTGCAATCTTTTATCAAATTGTGTATCATCATCTTCAGATTCAAACTCAAGTCGGGAATTGACTATTCACCGACATTGTAATTTACTTCAACATTGAAGTCAAAACACTTATGTATATTATTATGCTCAAATGAAATATTTAGATTTAATGGTATTAAAGCCATGTTAAAAATCATATTAAAGGTAAATCTTTTTATAGAATAAATTTGAAGGAAAATGAAAATTTTAAGTTTTGTTAAATCTAAATTTTCAAGTTATTTTACCTCAAAAAAAAATTATTAGGACTACCAATTATAAAATTTTAAAAAGTAGAATGGACAAAAAATTTTGCATATGTAGAGGAAAAACATGCATGCAATGAAGTGATGCAACTATTTGATTTGTTTTTCTACAACCTATTTGACTAAGATGACTCTGCTTTGGTGCAAAAAGTAAATTGATGAAATGATCATTTCACCAAAATGATTCTCCATGTGGACATATTTGTTTGTTTATTAAAGTCACAACTAATTAGTCTTTGTTTTAAGGTACTTTAGGCATGTCTCTATTCCACATTTTGAATGGCTGAGCAAACGCACTTCATTATTAAATTTAAAAGACTAATAAAAGAAAGTACCACTAGGTGACTGAGAGTTTACCTTGGCCATCAATTAAAAAAGAATGACATAAATATGATTTTGTACTTTGAAAAAGAGTAAAAATGAAAAATTATGTTAAATTTATATTTTTGATTTTTTTTCGTAATTTGTGTGCCAAAATTTAACAATTCATTTATTATAAAACGGAGAAAGTATGAAATAGCTAGGCAAGAATTTGAGTTCGTTTAGTACTCTTCGACCATGAGAATAAAGATGTGACAATCAATTAAAACAAAAGAAAAGTTTTTGGTGTACGGACATCTTGCTGATTGTATGAGATACTTATCACCTTCCACTAATTAAACTTAATTATATTTTACCATGTCAGCATATACAAATTAAATGCATTAGGTAAATATTCGTTGAGCTTTGATTTGATCTTGGTTGAAAGAATATATTTAATTTGTATTACTTTTATTGTCTTTGTCGATAATTGCTCTTTAGCATACACCTATTTACTTACTAGAAACAAAGGCTTTTTTCATCGCGAATAAATAGAAAATTTATTTATAAAATATGATTTTTTTTCATTCCATACCCACCGGATCAGCTTAGTGTGGTGAGAAATAGATTCTCACAAAAATAATGGGAAACTTTTTAATGTTTTTTTTGTGTGAAAATATCACTATTTTTACTTTCCTCATTGATTCAATCAAAATATTATTGAAAATAGCTATTGGATATTTTTCGGTGAAATATTTCAATGAGGAAACAATTAATTTTAAACCTTTATTTCAATGAGAAAATTTGTTTTCCATCGCACAAACTTCCCATAGTTTCATCTTATCATCAGTAATGTTTATTACGAATATATAGGAGATACTAAACACAAGAGTTCGTGCCCCAACATATGTTTTCTTTCTTAATAATTTTATAGAGTAAATCAATTTTTTTTGTATGAGTTTTATATATTTTAAGCTTTTAATAATATACAATACATTTATATAATCTTTAGACAATACATGTTACTTTCATTGTTTGAATTTATGTGTCACTGATGTAATTTAGAGAGTTAACCAAATTTTTTATATAATTTTTAGATATTTGTATGATCTTTAAATATTTTAAGTTATTAATTATTGCAATTTATAAAAAATTTACATAATTTTCAAATAATATATGCTACTCTCTCTGTCTCAATATATGTGACACTGATAAATTTAGAGAGTCAATCGAATTTTTTACAAATAATTTTACATTTTGAGTTGTTAATTATTGTAATTTATAATATTTCTGCTATTTTCAAATAATATGTGTTATACCTATCTCAATTTATGTGATTGTAATAGTATATGGAGAATCAATCAAATTTTTTATACGACCATAATATTTTAGATTGTTAATTGTTGTGATTTATGATATTTTTACGTTATTTTAAAACAATATATGTTACTTCCTCTGTCCCAATTTATGCGATTGATAGAATTTCGAGAGTCAACAAACTTTTTCATATCCTTCAAATATCTTAAATCGTTAATTATTGAACTTTATAGTAACTTTTATATAATTTTTAAATACATAATAGATAAAAATATATGATAAATAAATTAAAAAGGAGAAAAATAATAATATATAAAAAATGAGCTTGGTCTCATACAAGGAAAAAGGGTAATAAAAAAGGAAAATAAATTAAATATATAAGATTTAGATTAAATATTAAAGTCTTACGGTAATTTCCATTTTCCAAATATAACAGTTGAATTTTATCAAAACTTAATAAAAGAGTTTTTAAAAAATGATAAAACATCTCCTACAATCACTTATAGTTTTGTTTCCAAGTTACAATTTATAGTTCGTGTAACTCCTATAGTTGTATCAACTGTTATCAGGTGTATTCGTATCAGCCAATACAAAATAAAAATTATCATATACTTGATTTCATCATATACAATTATAATATATAAATACCATAATTAAACTATATAAAATATAGTACCATATAGTTCCAAAATCAAGAAAATACAAAAATTTAATCATATAAAGCCGATCATAAGAAACAAATGCAATTGTTACAAATACAGTGATACACGACGAGATGGGAGATATGGGGGGAGAGTGGCGAGAGATAGAGAGCAGTATAGTTAAGTTAGGCTAGGATTGTAATTAATTAAAATTTAGACTGAGTAGGTTAATTATGTGTATGTATTTGCTAAGCCTTGTAATTTTTCCTCTCAAAGTTAGCGGTCTTTAATATTTGTCCTCCAATTCTTTAAAGTTGAAAATATCTCAGATATTGAAATAAGCAATTTTTACTCGACATAAATTTATATTTTTCATATCATAATATATCACAAATTATGTCATTTACCTTATTAAGAATAATAAGTTATGTTCCAAAAAGTCACAACTCAATTCCTATAGAACTTATGCAGTAAGAGATAAAAGTTACGTTTCAAACCCACAAGTTATACTGCAAGAGTCATGACTTAATTTCTATAAAACTTATGTGTCGTAAGAGATAAATTTAGTGAGGGGTGAAATCCCACGATTTTGTATAAGGTTTAAATAATCTTCCTCCCTTTTAAATAACTTTTTATTGTTTCGAGTACACAATCTGTATTATGTCAAAACAATTTCAGCACAAGTTTAAAATTAAATCAAGAACACTTATAAAGTTTTTCAACACCTTCAACACAAGTTCAATATGAACTATGAAAGAAGTGTGTTATTTTATTTTAAAGAAAAAGATGAAGCAGAATAAGCCAAGTCCTCTGAATTCAGGAAGTGTCCTTAAGGAGATAATTCCCCTCAAGTACCTGAGGTTGCGGAATTTTCCACCCAGGATAAAATGGCTTCACAACCAAAATGTAGTGGTACCTCAAACTTTCTGATTTTCTTCGAACTCACTCAATGGGAGATGATCACACGGATTTTTTAGAAGCAAGAGAAATATTTTTTTCTGTATAGAAATTTCATACTTAACCTGTGGAAAAAATGCAGGTTTATATAGCCATGAAGTGCCCCTTCGAAAAGGAGACAATGGTTCATTGAAAAGGTGTATCATTTCGGAATAGTCATGTCAATCCATTCGAAACAGTATGTCTTTTTCGAATAGTCACAACCATCCGAACAGTCACCCCTTTTCCGAAATAGTGTGTCTTTTCCTCAAAGGGTTGTGTCCTTCCATTTTTCATTCACACCAATTGAACCCAACAATCCCTCACATGAATGGGGAATGACTATTCTTTATAAAACCTTACGGACAAGTATGTGATCAGCAAGCAACGATTGATTGCATCTGGATAAGTGGATTTCCCGTTGAACTTTCTGTAGTGAACATGCATCGAATGTATTCGGTCAATCAATAGATTTAATAGCTTTGAACCGTTGAACTTTAATGTATACCTAGACAACATATGTCACACAACCAGCCTTTTACCGTTTAAGGTTCTCACAATTTTGTTCGCTTTAGTCACGAACACGTTTCGATCTCATGAGAGCTTAGAGAATAGGCCTTTACTAATATTCTCCTTGAAACAGCTTGCACTTCGCCCTAACATAGGTGATTTCTAAATGTTCAATTCTATAGATTAAACTATTTGGTCAAATCTATCAAATTTAGATAATCATTAAAAGACTCCACACCATAAGTCTTATCCTTGTTTACTAAACATTGTCTACATCATGAGAATGAGTTGGGTATATTGACAATGTTGAACTTGTCAGACACAACTTTGTTTGATCTTCTTGAACCTAGTTCTTGGGATCTCCAGTCTGCTAGGTAGAGTTACCACCATGCTAGCTTGTTCTAGGCCGTAAACCCATTCTCTTGGATGTTCTCTCAACTCCTTCGCTAGATAGGCCTTTTGTAAGTGGATCCGACACATTATTCTTTAACTCCATATAGTCAACAGTGATAAATCCACTAGAGAGAAGTTCTCTAACGGTATTATATTTCCGTCTTATGTGACGAGATTTACTATTGTACATTATGCTCCCTGCCCTACCTATCGCCACTTGGTTATCACAGTGTATACATACTGGTACCACAGGTTTAGGAGAATAAGGAATATCTTCCAAGAAATTTCAAAGGCATTTTGCTTCTTCACCGGCTTTATCTAACGCGATAAATTCTAATTCTATTGTATATCGAGCAATACATGTCTGTTTGGACGATTTTCAGGAGACTGCTCCTCCACCTATAGTAAATACATATCCGATTTTCAAGAGACTGCTCCTCCCCCTATAGTAAATACATATCCACTCGTGATTTTACTTTATTTGATCTAGTGATCCCATTTGCATCACTATATCCTTCAATTACCGTAAGATATTTATTATAATGCAAAACACAGTCTTGAGTGTATTTAAGATATCCTAAAACTCTTTTCATTGTCATCCAATGAGTTTTATTGGGATTACTCGTGTACCGACCCAACTTACTAATAGCACATGTTATGTCTGGCTGTGTACAATTCATGATATACATCAAACATCTCAACATTCTTGCGTAGTCCAATTGTGAGTCACTTTCATTTTCATTCTTTTGAAGTGCAAAGCTCACGTCCAATGGAGTCTTGGTAATTCCAAATACTTGAATTTATCAAGTATCTTTTTGATGCAATGATATGTGACAATGTCAACCCTTGTGGAGTTTTATGGATTTTTATTCCTAAGATCACATCCGCAACTTCAAGGTCTTTCATATCAAACTTTCTCTAATGCATTCGTTTCATAGCATTTATGTCAAAAATGTCTCTACTAATGATCAACATATCATCCACTTATAAACAAACAATGACCTTGTGATTTGAAGTGTCTTTAATGTAAACACATTTATCACATTCATTTATCTTGAACCCGTTTGCCAATATGGTTTGGTCAAATTATGTGCTTATTTTAGTCCATACAGTGACTTAACAAGTTTACACACCTTATTTTCTTTACCTGGAATCACAAAATCCTCAAGTTGTTCTATGTAAATTTTTTTCTCCAATTTTCCATTTAGGAACGTTGTTTTCACATTCATTTGATGGATTTCAAGACCATATACCGCAGTTAAGGCACTTAACATTCGAATTGATGTTATCCTTGTTACTGGCGAGTATGTATCAAAGTAATCAAGACCCTCTTTCTGTTTGAAGTCTTTTACTACAAGTCTTGCCTTGTATTTGTCAATAGTACCATCCACTTTTATTTTCCTTTTGAAGATCCATTTAGAACCTAAAGGTTTATTTACTGGAGGAAGATCTACCAACCCCACGTATGGTTGTTTAAGATTGAATCAATCTCACTATTGACTGTCTCTTTCCAAAAGGATAATTCTAACAACGACATCGCTTCTTTAAATGTTTGAGGCTCATTTTCTAAGAGAAATATTATAAAATCTAATTCAAACGAAGTTGACGTTCTTTGACATGTACTACATCTTGGATTCTCATCATTCAGTACATCCTCACTTGGTTCATCTCGAGGTTGTTTAGACCCTCCACTAGACTGTCCATGTCTAGTTTTATACGGATAAATGTGTTTAAAGAATTCAGCATTATCTAATTCAATTATCGTATTTTTATTGATATTTGGATGTTCAGATTTATGAACCAAATATCGACATGCTTTAATACTTTTAGCATATCCTATGAACATGCAGTCCACTATGTTAGGTCTTATTTTCACCCTTTTAGGCATAGAAACTTGGACTTTCGCTAGACACTCCCACACTTTGAAATATTTCAGGCTGGGTTTCCTTCCTTTCCATTTCTCATATGGAATTGATAGTGTCTTACTGTGGGATACTCTATTGAGTATTCGATTAGCTGTAAGGATAGCTTCCCTCCATAAATTTTACGTAAATCTCAACTTATTAGTAAGACATTCATCATTTCCTTTAAGGTTCGATTTTTTCTTTTCGCAATTCCATTAGATTAAGGTGAATACAAGGTCGTAGTTTGATGGACAATTTCATTCTCTACACATATTTTCATAAAGGGAGATTCATATTCTCCACTCCTATCACTTCTTATTATTTTGATCTTCTTCTCTAACTGATTTTCAACTTCTATTTTATATTGTCTAAACGTATCTATTGTTTCATCCTTGTTGTTTAGCAAATAGACATAACAGTATCTAGTGCAATCGCCAATAAAATTTATAAAATAATTTTTCCCACTACGAGATGGTATTGACTTCATATCACAAATATTAGTGTGGATTAATTCTAAGGGATTGAAATTCCTTTCAACAGACTTATACGGATGCTTAGCATACTTTGATTCCACATATGTTTGACATTTTGATTTATTGCACTCAAAATTTGGTAAAACTTCTACGTTAATCGGCTTTCACAAAGTTTTATAATTGACATGTCTTAATCATTCATTCCACAAATCATTAGACTCAAGCAAGTAAGAAGAAACAAAACTTTTATTGATTTCAACATTCATTACATTCATCTTAAATAGGCCCTCAGTGAGGTAGCCTTTTTCTATGTACACTTCTCTTTTACTAAGTACAATTTTTTTGGAAATAAATACACATTTGAATTTATTTTTATCAAGAAGTGATACAGAAATCAAGTTCTTCCTTAACTCCGGTACATACAGGACCTTGTTAAGAGTCAACACTTTGCCTGATGTCATTTTCAGGCAAACTTTTCCTGTTCCTTCAAGTTTTACAGCTGTGGAGTTTGCCATGTAAATATTCTCTTTGCCTTGAGCCGGAGCGAATGCAGTAAACAACTCTTTATTTGCACAAACGTGGTGGGTGGTAGTAAAATCCATCCACTATTCTTGAGGATTTTACACCAAGTTACATTTCAAAAACATGGCACATAGATCGTCCATTTCGTTCTTGAATTCAGCTATATTTGATTGATCCTTTTTTTTTTACCTTTCTTTGAGGCAAGACAATTTGTAGACTTGTGGCCAATCTTGCCACAATTAAAGCATTTTCCTTTGAATTTTTTTCTTAGGCTGATTTCTTTGTTGTCTAGCTTTCTCCCACTTCTTTGAGTTATTAGGGTCGTGTTCTAGCTTCATTTATTGCAGAATTTCTTTTAGACCTCCTCTCTGCGGTTTTATTGTCCTCTTTAATGTGCAACCTCACAATGAGGTCTTTGGTTGTCTTCTCCTTTCGTTTGTGTTTCAAGTAATTCTTGAAATCCTTCCACAAAGGTGGAAACTTCTCTATTATTGCAGCTACTTGAAATGTCTCGTTCACAACCAAACCTACAACAAAGTTTATGTGAACATTAAGAACATTTTTAACATGTTCAAATAAGGTATTTATTAAATTTATACCTTCTGCAAGGAGATCGTGGATGATGACTCGTAACTCCTGTACTTGAGAAACTACAATCTTGCTATCGATCATTTCGTACTCAAGGAATCATGCAACATAGAACTTCTTGGTTCCCGCATCCTCAGTCTTATATTTTTTTTTCAGCGCATTCCATAATTCTTTAGATGTCTTCATTATGTTGTAGACGTTGTATAAGTCATCTTGGAGGCCGCTTAGGATGTAATTCCTACATAAGAAATTAGAATGTTTCCACGCCTCTATTACAACGAATCGCTCCAGGTCCAAAGTTCCTTCGAGCACTTCTGGAGCATCTTCTATAATAAACCTCTAAAGACATAAGGTTGTTAAATAGAAGAACATCTTTTGTCTCCACCTCTTGAAATCAACTCCAGAAAATTTTTCGGGCTTTTCCGCTAGTGTCATAGCGGGTGGCGCATTTGTGCGGCTAGTTGTGGCAACACTTGTTGCTGCCACCATTGTCACACCTTCAGCATGACTGTCTATAGTTATTTTTTCCTTTCACAAAAAGACAGTCAACTTTAGTATAAAATTATACTTATTACAAGTTCATAGCAACTTATGAACACTACTTGTTTCTAGTTTAATGATGAAGTTTTTATGTCTTTCAATCGTTAATCAAATGACCTTTAACTTGTGATGAAGATTTTATTTCTTCAAATCACTTGTTAAATTCAAACGGATTAGAAAACTTAAAGCTTTAATCTCCAAAAACCAAACAATATAGATCATGAAAGAAAAAAAAAAACTTTAGCGAAAAAAAAATTTCACCAAACAAGCGAAAAAAATTCCAAATTATTTCCTTAAGATTGTTGTTTCGGGTACACAATCTGTATTATGTCAAAATAACTTTTTTTTTTCATCCGGTGTCCGCATTGAAGCCCCGACTAATCTGGATCACGCGTTGCAGGGCCCATTAAGGAGGCAGCGCTCCCAACAGAGTTTTCTCCATACCCAGGGTCGAACCCTCGACCTCTGATTAAGGGTGAAGGAGCCTCATTCACTGCACCACAACCCATGTTGGTAAAAATCAAGAACACAGAGTTTTTCCTTAAGATTGTTGTTTCGGGTACACAATCTGTATTATGTCAAAACAACTTCAACACAAGTTCAAGATTAAATCAAGAACACTGATGAAGTTTTTCAACACCTTCAACACAAGTTCAATATGAACTATCAAAGAAGTGTGTTATTTTATTTTAAAGAAAAAAGATGAAGCAAAATAAGCTAAGTACTCCGAATTCACGGAGTTTCCTTAAGAAAATAATTCCCTTTAAGTACCCGAGGTTGCGGAATTTTTCTCTCAGGATAAAATGGCTTCACAATCAAAATGTAGTGGTACCTCAAACTTTCTGGGTTTTTTCGAACTCACTCAACGAGAGATGATCACACGTTAGAAGCAAGAGAAATATTTTTTCTATGCAGAAATTTTCATACTTAACTCGTGGAATAAATGCAGATTTATATAGTCATGAAGTGCCCCTTCGGAAAGGAGACAATGGTTCATTGAAAAGGTGTATCATTTCGGAATAGCTATGTCTGTCCATTCGAAACAGTATGTCTTTTCCAAACAGTCACAACCTTTTCCAAAATAATATGTGCTTTTCTCGAAGGATTGTGTCCTTCCATTTTTTACTCACACCAATTGAACCTACCACTTTTCAAATATAAAATTAGGTCGAAAGTATAATTTGATAGAAACTTTTGTCTCACGCCTTATACAAATCTAATTACTTAATGATTACATAGTGTTGATCAATTATTGTATCTGTTATCTCCAACATGCTATTCTTATATTTAAAATTGCAATGAAATAAATGTTGATAATGTAACCTCCTGGTTCTCTTTCTTCGATTATATTAACATGAGGAATAGCTTTTTCATTATAGTACTATTATTAATTGCTATTTAAGTCCACTATTTATTATTTTTAATTAGATATATTAATACAAAAAGAATTTTAAAATGTGGAGAAAACTTAATTAATGTTCAAAAAATTTACAAAAAAAGATAAATAGTAATGAAGACTTCTAAGGAATGCCATATAGGATGGACTAAAATCCTCCTATATATATATACTAGTGAATTTGATCGCGCTTCTCGCGAATTAGATTTTATAATATTTTAAAAAAAATTGGTTCAAGTTTAAAATACTTTGAAGTGTTAACTAAAGTATATTATTACTCTTTCTATTTAAAAAAAAAAATAGTTTAACATGGTGCAAAGTTTTTTTTTTTAAAAAAAAAATTGTGGTTTTAAATCAAAATTATGTTAAATGTACCAAAATATCCTTAAATTTTGTGGTCTTTAACATATCACGTGAAAAGTTGAAATTAAAATATTGTTAAAAAAGAAAAGAATCATTCTTTTTGAAACGCACTAAAAAGGAAAGAATATCATTATTTTTGAAACGTACTAAAAAGAAAAGTAAGTCATTTTTTTTAAAACAGAACATTTAGTTTTAGTATATTGAATAAGTAAAATGGACGGAGTAAGTATATTTATATGTCATTGAGCTGATATGGTAAATGTTATTAAATGTCATAACTTTTCATATTTTAATATTTATATGCAGTGAAATTTAATTATTTTTCTTTATTCTTTTATAAGTGTTTGTTTTACGTTGTGACTTTGTTCCTAAATAAATGTAGTTTATATCTTTAAAAATATTTTGATCATAGATGCCCTTGAGTTTCAACATAGTAATAAATGTCAATTTAAAAAGATATAAATTTAATTAATAATAAATTAGTGAAATTATTTTTAATTTTCTAAAGTGGGCAATTTATTAAAAATTATCCAAGTCAAAAAAACGTTTATTTAAAAATGAAGAGACTACCACTTAAATAACAATTATTAATACATTGATTTTCATATTAACATAAGGTAATGTAAGGAAAGTAAATAGACCATCATTAATTTGATCAGTTTTAATTCCATATTAATTTCATGTTAACATTAACACCATGTGGGAATCACATAAGGCAATAGAAGAATAAATAAGGCAAGATAAGACAACATTAGTTCCATATTAACATAAGAAAATATAAGGCAATATGAGAATAAATAAATATTGTAAAAATAATGCGTAATAAAATAAATATATGTCCATTAATTAGTTATCTTTGCAAGCGCCAAGCATATAGCAGAGAATATCTTTCCTTCAGTTCATTTTAAATTTGATCATAAATAATATTTTATTCTTGTTAGTAAAAAAATGATACTCTATCTTTTAAATTGTCGTCTTTATGAAGATAAAAAGGTGTGAGTTGTGGATATAATTTTTTAAATAAAATAATTAAAAATAAAAAATAATCTCTTTATCATAAAGAGATGTCATATCACCTTGTCTACGTACTCAGCTATTGATAAAGAATAATGAATAATTAAAATATATTTTAATTAATATGGATAGATATCCATAAATTTATTTTGTGTAAATCTAAAAGGTAAGAAGATTACAATAATTGACCATGCACTTTCATCTATTATATTCTAAATTTAAGTTGAGGATATTAATTTTAAATGGAGATACATAAGGAAAAATGAAAAAGAAATATTTTAAGGAAAGGTAAAAAAAGAAATGAATAACAACTAAATGGAAAGAAATAATTAGCACTAATTTTGGCAAAATTAAATTACAAAATAAATTTCTCCTTGTTCTTCTCATAATTTGATATGAACTCTATAAATTAATTTTTTCTCTAAATAATTCTTCTTGCCCTTCAAACAACCATCACTTTTCTTATAATTTCTCATCCAAAATCAACTTTCAATTCTCAGTAAAAAATATTGTAAGGAAAAGTAAAAAAAAAAGAAATGAATAACAACGAAATGGAAAGAAATAATTGGCAATAATTTTGACAACTTTTAATTAAATTACAAGATAAACTTGGAAAGGTAAAAAAGAAATGAATAACAACCAAATGGAAAGAAATAATTAGCACTAATTTTGACAACTTTTAAATTAAATTACAAAATAAACTTCTCCTTGTTCTTCTCATAATTTGATATAAACTCCCCAAATAAATTAATTTTCTCTCTAAATAATACTTTTTGCCCCTGAAACAACCATCACATTTCTTATAAATTCTCATCCAAAATCAACTTTCAATTTTCAGTATATATCTCTTTATAAGATGAATTACAATGCAATATTTTTTTTTCAATTTCTTTTCTCCAAATAATTCTTCTTGCACCTTCCAATTTCTTTCTCCAAATAATTCTTCTTGCACCTTGAAACATCATCACTTTTCTTATATATTTCTCAATTCAATAATTTTTTTTGTAATACATATCTCCTTAGAGGAAAAATTACAGTGCAACATCCTGTCAAAAAGACTATGTTTAAGAGAAAAAAAGTTGTTACATGGCCTTTCTCTTTCACTTTTGTTA
The DNA here is from genome assembly GCA_030864225.1 of Capsicum baccatum var. pendulum. Taxonomy (NCBI): domain Eukaryota; kingdom Viridiplantae; phylum Streptophyta; class Magnoliopsida; order Solanales; family Solanaceae; genus Capsicum; species Capsicum baccatum. Next base: position 227,935,616 of record CM061554.1, read on the forward strand.
AAGAAATCACATTTTAAAGAAGAAGATGATTCAATGTTGAGGATCTCATTATTGTTGGAGAAAAGGTTATTACATGACTTTATTCTTTCACTTTTGTTAAAAAAATCACATTTCAAAGAAGAAGAAAAGAAGTAAAGTTAAGGATCACATTGTTGTTGGTCACAAATACTAAAATCTTTCTTATTTTATAAGCCAAGAATAAATCAGCTTTAAAAAATGAATAATTTTGGTCTTTTCATCTTTCATTCTCTTGAATATGTATACTTTTTAATGGATGTTATAAATGGACATGATTAATAAGATAATGATTTTAAATACTTTAGCGTCATTAATTAATTGTATTTTATAAATTTATAAATAAGAAAAAATTTAAAATAAAGCTCAAAAAAATTAAATAAAAGATAAATGATATTCCTTAATTTTTAGACATGCCACATTAGCAGCCCGAAGTTTCTCCTTTATATATATATATATATATTGATTGATTGATATGTAAAAGCAATCACTTCAATTTTTGAAAGTGAACGGTTAGACACTTTAATTTTATAGTAATTGATTATTAAACCTTCCTATTTATCTTAAATAAAATCTTGTTATTTTTTCTTTCCCGGTGTATATTATGTGTTCTAGTTTGTGGACATTTAATATTGATGTAACACAAAAATTTTAAAAATATCAAAATAATTAATTGACATGTGAAGACAAGTTAAAACATCTTGATAATGTATATTAAAAATTAAAGTTTTCAATGATTAATTGAGACACGAATAAAAATGTTTATCTATATATTATGCCTTGATAAAGTTAAGGAAATACACATGGGTACCAATGATTTGGTTTGAGATTGTGGATTAGGATCATGATTACAGCAAATGTTTTATACAATTATTTTAAACCAAAGTACTAATCATGCCTCCATTCAACATATTATTTTTGTCATTACTGTTTATGTCGCTTCAATTCATCGTTTACTTTGACATAATTGATTAATTTTTGAACTTTTAATAATATCATAATTTTAAAATGTGCGATCAATAGTGAAATCAGAATTTTCATTAATAAAATAGAAATATAAAAAAGTAGACATATGAGAAAAAATTAAAAATATTATAGTATCGAAATATCAGAAATTTTAGCAGCCGGTTGACTGCATGATCTTTTATTTTATCGGTGAGAATTCAGTTTTCTATTTTATAATCGTCTCCCCGTTTCCTTTTCCCTATACCTAATCTAATTAAAAAAGAACAAAATCTATAACATCGACGAATTAGGTTCATCTGAATTCCCTTGCGACACCCTAGCTCCACCCTTGATGCTAAAGTCAACAACCTAGAACACAAAAAACATTCATTCAAACTCAATAGCTTTAACTTAAACTTAAACTCATTTATATATTAAAAAATTTATTAATTTATTACTAAATACAATCATTATTTATAATTTAAGTAAATAAAAGAATTTTAATAAAAATTCGAATGAAACTCATGAGTTAAAATTCTCAATCCAACTCTATTACTAGGTTAACAAAATTGTAGTAGTAACGTAATAAAGTTGCTGGTACTATAAAATTCTAGCAATGGAACAGCTGGGTCTCACCACTATGGGTAGAGATCAAGTTGTTTTTCATTTCTATTATTTTTAATTTTTTTTATTTCTTTTAGAATAAACTAACTAATACTATAACAATAAATTTAATATATTCCCACATAATAAAATTTGGGAAGGATAAAATGTACATAATTTATACCACTACCTTCAAAAAAATAAAAAAATTATTTTTGATAGACCCCCGGCTCAAGATTAAGAATAATAAAAAAATTCGTAATATAGGATGAAACAAGATGGAATTATAAAAATAAGACACCCACAAAGTAATACCCCTACACTAACGAATCAAAGGCACCCCCTTACCCCATACCCTCCTACTAGCAGCTCCAACCTAGAACCTATCCTTACGACTATGGGCCCGGCTACCCCAAAGCTCTCCTGGCTACTAACTATGACCCAACCACATGCACTAACTGTCTAACCTAATTCGCGTCCTTCATACCTTCTTATATAGGGTCATATCCTCAGTAAAATGTAACTGCTCCATGTGAATTGCATGATCTACTCATATTACATGCATGGCCACATTTTAAAAAATATATATATACGATTTTTCAAGTTTCAACAAGAGAAGTTGTATCACTTATATAGTAATCGTAATAATTTCTCAGCATACTACAGAAATATACGTTCAAACTTGGCCTTACTCAGTAAGTAAATATCTTCCGCTCATCTTCACTATATCAATCGAATAGTCTCGGCTTATAAAATGATCCTCTATATATATCTTTGAAATTTATATGTCATGTCAGTGTTCGTGTCCTCAATGCATAGTACATGATGGCGATTTAAAGTGTTTAATTGTCAGTTGAAATCAAATTAAGATGTTTAAATATGCTTTTTCAAAATTGTAGTGAGCTTACCAGCTAATGTCAAATTTAAACATGTGATACATATGAGTACATAAATATGTTATACTTATGACAAGTATGTAATTAGTAATTTTCACAATTATTAAATTATACTAACAATATGGATATATATATATATAACCTAAAGGGATAATACAGTATATTAAAACTTTCGTTATTTACGGAATTCAAAAAAAAATCTTTATCATAAGAATGTATTGCATGCATATTTACATTCCATTTCTAATAGGTTGGTCATGTATAACTTGACTTTAAAAAAAAAAAAAAAAGATAGGCATTCATGATTAGATGTCGGGAGATATGTCCTATAGAAATCATGGAGGGACAGTTTGCGGTGCCGCTACAGAAATTGTGGAGCACAAGTGTCCACCACCCAAAAAAAAAAAAAGCATAAATAATCCCTCTAAGAAAACCAATAGTTTTATATTATATATATATATAAACAATTATATTGCAGAAAATAAGTTTTGCGGTGGAGGTAGAGTTTGAATTTTCATTTTGTAATTTTAACAAAAAAAAAATTATGAATTTTAACCAAATTCATAAACAGATTTATAAATGATATGACATATTTTAAATCATAAAGATTTGGTATGCTATATACACTTTTAGCTTTGAATTATTAGATTCAAACATTTTTATTTTGATTAAATTTTGAGCCCAATCAAATTAATACATTGAATATATAGTTTAGAATTTGTCTTTCGTCCACCAGGTTAAACTGTACAATCGATTGATTTTCATACTATGTTATACTAATATTTTGCTGTATCAATATAAAATATTCACACAAATAACAACATCAAATTGAAAGCATATATTAGCACTTGCCCCAACTGGCTTGCCTTTAGAAATCACCAAAGGATGTGATGCAAGAATGAGTTGTTCTTTTTTAATTAAAAGTCTCGAGTTTAAATTTTGGATATGAAAGAATACTTGTTAGAAAATAAACCTTATTCAGTGCGAATTCAAATTAATAGAATTCCAATACGAATATTAAATGCCGGAGTGCGAAATAAAAACTTGCCTTTAAAAAGCAGCCAAGGTGTGCTGTCCATTAATTCCTTTTAACTAGACTAGACCAAACCTTTCTTCTTCCTCTGTGTCTTGGTTTTCCAAATTATCAATCATATCATAAAAGTTGTTATAGAAATAACTTTTGCAACACTATTACTCCAATTTATCAGGTACAAATGCAATTTTGTGATTGATCACTTGTTTTATGACATCATTTTCTTTGTCAACCTTAATTTTCGATGTTATTAGAATTGGGTATCAAATCACCGAATCTTGCTCAAATTCTTTTACCATTCTCATTTCATTCCAAGATTTTTTCTGTTTTTCAAATTTGCTTAGTTGAGTACCTTATGTGACTAAATCTACAGGGCATGGCTTCAATGCTGATGAAGAATCCAATGACATTTTCCTCAGACAGATCAATTTTAGCAAGAAGGAAAAAGAAGAAAAGAAGTTCAAGCTCAAAAAATCAAAATCAAAATAATATTATCAACCACAACAACATCATCAACAACAATAATAACAATCGCGATTCTAATATTACTGAGTGGAATTCCCAATCCCAACAACAAGTGTATTCTTACAAGCTACTCAAAGCACTACACCAAGCGCAAACTAGCTCATCGGCTCCCAAAGGGGGGCGAGCTGTCCGCAAAGTGGCAGACAGAGTCCTAGCCATAGCGGCTAAAGGACGGTCCAGATGGAGCCGAGCCATACTAACAAACCGGCTCAAGCTCAAGTTCATCAAAAGGCTATCTAAGAGGCAGAAAATAGCTGCCTCCCCAACTATCCGGCTTCCTAAGAAGCCGAGAGCCAGTATGTTGAAGCCGAGAATGAAGTATTTACCGGCTTTCCAAAAAAAGGCTCGGGTTCTGAGCCATATTGTTCCCGGCTGCCGGGAACAGCCGTTGCCGGTAGTTCTTGAAGAAGCCACTGATTATATAGCGGCTCTAGAGATGCAAATTCGAGCCATGAGTGCTTTAGCTGACTTACTTTCGGGCGCTTCGACTAGTAATGCTCCTCATGATCAGCTCGGCTAAAGCCGGTCTCACCCAAGTTGATTATAAATAGGTTTTCACAATTTTTTGCTTTATCCCTATATAAAATAGATATTCTTCATCTCTTTTTTTTTTTCCAAGTGCAAGTTAAATTTTACTTAAATTTAACCTTGATAGGAATGATATTATGCAACTCTGATTATTAATGATTGTGCTGGAATGGTAAGAGTTTTTCATCTCTAATCAAACATTAAGGGTTTGAATTTTGAGATATGAATTAACTGTCGTGTTACATGTTGGGTTCGAAATGGAGAGGGCGTCATGCGAAAGCTATTAGTTGTAAACTATTGAGACGATAAATCAAACAAAAAAAAACATATTAAAAAATGATTATTATATAGTTTGGTCAATTGACATACATATAAAAACCTAATATAAAAGAAAACATAAAACTATTAGAGAGAAAATCTCCCCGTAAATAAAGACACTTTAAAGACTACATTGTGGATGTTATTGTGTTATTGTAAGAGAAGAGGGGTTTAGATGCCCAAAACATTTTTTTCAAAAAAGAGTTTTGCGAAATATGAAAAAAAATTATATTTTTCTTTTAAAAAAAATAAAGATATTTATGATTACTTTTATTTTCTTACAAGAAAAAATAAAATTTAAATTTGATAAGAAAATCGGGACAAAAATTAACATTACTTTCATTTGATTGACTTTGATTCCTACTTTCGTTGAGAGTCTGACGCTATTATAGTAATTATTATTTTAATTCAAAAAAAAAATTAGAGTCGAATATATAATCCTTACTAACCAATAAGTATCATGTCACTTTGTTTAAAACATGTCATAGTCCATGATTGATGTAACGTGCGCTTAGAAGAGCACGTTCCAATGCACTTCGTATAAGCTCATGATAAATTGATGGTCAAAATTATCGACAGACACTCAAATTTATTATTAAAATTTACTTAAATATCTAAATGAAGATCTGTTTCTATCAGATCTCTAAACCCCCATATTTTATTTTAATTGGGTCTTTTTTGCCTATGTGGCACTGCGCCTGCAGTGTCATCGTGAGAGGCGCGTGAGGAATATTTTTTTTTAATAATTTACGAATATAAAGATGTTAAGTGGCATTGAGGGCCCCAAAAACTTTTTAATAACAATTTTTTTTTTTAAAACACTAAAGGCCTCAAAAAAACTTTTTAATAAAACAAAAAACATTAGAGGACCCTTAATTTTTTTTTTTAATAAAACAGCATTTAAAAAAAAAAAAAAACCTCCCCACAAAACCCACACCTCATTCGATATCCCTGGCCTCATTTTTTTTTGCCTCTCCATTTCATCTTCTTCACCATTCTTCTTCTTCATTTTTTTTTTTTGCTAAATTTAATTTTCATACCATTTTTTTTACTTTTTCTTCTTTCTTGTTCTTACTTTTAAATTTGATTTAAAATTTTTTTGTTGTTGTTCTTATTCTTTTCCGCCATTAGAGTGTCGGAAAAAAATGAAAGTTTGCTACATTTGAATTGTTGGATTTTCAACATATTATTCATCGTTTCATATCCCCATCCCACTCTGCGTCTTCATCGTTTTATAGTACCCCACCCCGCCCCATTTTTGCTATTTTGTTGATATGAATATGGTGGAAACTAATTATCAAGCAAAGAAGAAAATTAAGGTTTTTTCTTGTAATGTGAATATGTTTTTGTTGTGCTGTGTGTTAGTGTAAAATTTGAGAAATTATAAAATTATTTCATGGAGAAGAAGAGGAACGTCGGGGTGACGGGGGAGGGGGGAAGACGATGAACGCTGCGGGGTGGGGGGAAGGGAAGCAGATGACGTTGGGGGAGGGGGGTTGGGGGTAGGTGGGGGAGTTTTATTTTTATCTTTTAAAAATTTTTATAGTTTTTTTTTAATAATTACTTTTTTATTTTTAAATAATTTTATAATTATTTTTTAATAATTTGGATCCTCAATGTAATTTTTTATTTTTATTTTTAAAAATTTTAAAATTTCTTTTAAATAATAAGTTATTTATTTATTTTTTAAATAATTTATAATTATTTTTTCATAATTTGGATCCTCAATGTAATTTTTTATTTTTATTTTTTAAAAAATTTTATAATTTTTTTTAATAATTAATTTTTTATTTTTAAATAATTTTTAATAATTTATTTCATTGTTAAAAAAAATTATATATTTTTTTAAATAATCAGTTTTTTATTTTTAAATAATTTTATAATTATTTTTTATAATTTATATCCTTAGTGCCATTTTTTATTTTCATTTTTTAAATTTTTTTCTAATTTTATTTAATAATTAATTTTTTTAAAAAATAATTTTTTAATAATTTATTTCATTTTTAAAAAAAAATTATAATTTTTTTTAAATAATTAATTTTTTATTTTTATTTTTTAAATAATTTTAGAGTTATTTTTTAATAATTTCCTCGATGCCATTTTTATATACTTTTTTTAAAAATTATAATTAATTTTTAATAATTATTGGACCCACAATGCCACGTGTCAGCTTTCAATTAGCTCGTTTTGCCACATCATCGCGTGTGTGCAACACACACTTTGAGCATTTTGCTGATAGAGAAAAAAAGGTTCAATTGAAATAAAATGTGGGGGGTTTAGGGGCCTGACAGGAACAAACCTTAGTTTAGGTGTCTAAGTAAATTTTGACAACAAGCTTGAGTATCTATCGATATTTTTGGCCTAACTTGATTAATTCATATATGGAGCCATCGCCATCTTTCACAAGGAATACACTTTATTTTTTAAAGTGAAATTTTTTGGTCTTTGAATTGATGAACCCTAAAATAAATATCAGACATGGGACGAGAAACAAAAAGAAAATCAATAAAATATGAATCTAATCCAGCACAATGTGCATATCTTTTAGGGTGCGTTTGGTATGAACGGAAATATTTTTCATGATTTTTTTTTTCTATTTTCATTAGAAAAATTATTTTTCTACTTTTTTTTTATAAAAAATTATGAAATTTTGATCAATCAATCATAAAAAGTTTTGACATCAATAAGTTAAGCATTAATTTGGGAAATAACATAAAGTTTCAGAATCTCCATACACCCACATATTATGACAGTACATATGTTTGAAGGTTAAATATATTTAATTTAGATGATCAAGACCGAAATAAAGTCATAACTCAAAGATCAATATTTGTTTTTTTCTTTTTTGCTTAATTTAGTAATTTTTAAATATATTATTGATTTCTTTGTCATATAGATTGTTGCTGCCTAGACCATGTTTAATTTAATTATTTATTTTGATAATATTTTCTTCGTCCATTCAAAATCATTTCACTTAAACATTCTATACGTGTCAACCTACCCTCAGGCTCAGCTGTATTGTTCATGAAAATGTGAAACAAATACTGAGAAATCCTGTACTAATAAATAATTAGATATAGTAATTGAATCTTTTTTAATCTATGATGAATGTGTACACTATGGGGGTCGTTTCGTGTAACGTATTAATATACATAGACTTGAAATAAAATAATAATTTCGGAATAAAATTTTTGATGCCTTGTTTAGTTCAAGTTTGAGATAACTTATTTCGAAATTAACAAATAGTATCGGGATAAGTTATGTCATGCTCGGGTGGTATAAATAATCTCACTATCATTTACTTTGGGAAAAAGGCATAAAATGACAAAATTATCCTCCAAACCCATTGATATATATATATATATATATATACACACACACACATACACTTACTATATACTAGAGAAGACATACGTACCTCGCGCGTGTACTTCAATTTAGTGAGTTTAATTTTATAAAATTATTTAAAATATAAACGGCATGACGGTCTTTCAAAATATTTATTGCATATTTTTCATTACAAGAAATCTGATTTCTAGTGGCGACAATTAATGGCGACTCCAATTGTTGCTGCAAAAACATATCATTTCGTGGTGACATTTATTATCGCTGCAATACATCATATTTTAGCGTCGGATAATTTTTGTCGCCTCTAATAGTTGTCACTATAATAAAAATTTCTGTTCCCGCTAATAATAAAATTTTTGCTCCAATTTTTATAGCGACGACTAATAAAATGTCGTCTCTAAATTAATGTTGTGGCGACGACGTCACCACTAAAGATAATTTATTTTATTTTTAAAAATTTAAGAATAGGAAACTTCTAGTATGCATATACTTTTCAGTCAATTAAAAAAGAAAGAAAATTTCTTTTCTCTTTCAGCATCTCTCTCTTCTGAAGCTCAAGCTAACCTTCATCGTCTTTGCTAACCTTCATCGTCTCTCTGTTGAACCATTTCATCATTTTTCTCAAGCAAGATCTCAAACCCATTGAAGAAACAAAATTTTCTACATGGGTTAGCTGAAATTTTTTAGGTTTGTTGGTTAAAACTTTGCTCAAATCTCAAATTTCTTAAATGGGTTAGGTTAATTTGTTAGATGAAATGCCTAAAAATTTTCCTCTTTACTGAAATAGTGTTTTCTAAAGTTATTTCTCAAATTGATTTCTTTGTGTATATGCATTTTTTATTTTCACATGCAATTCTATTAACTCATTTTTTTGCAGGAACTGGATATCTCTTTCCCAGAAATTTTTATTTTTTCTCAAATAAGGTTATCAAAGTTTGTGCTTCAAGGTATGCGGTTAAAACCCTTTTGGGTATATATGTAATTTTTTAGATTGCATGTGCAATTTCTTTAATCTATTTGAAAATCTGTTGGAACAGAATTTTGTAAGGTCGAAGGACGAAGGAATCGAGTTCCAAATTCTTGAGTTAGAGCCGAAGGTACAATTTATGTTTCTCACTAATTCATTTTTTGTATTTTGTTAATTTTTGATTTTAAAAATTGTCAGTGAGTTATCATTATCTTTATTTGGGTAAGCTGAAAGTTCATTTTTGAATTTGTAGACCTTTTGGTATTATTATTGTGATTGCATGTATATAAATTGGAAATGTTGATTCAACAATTATTGCAGAGAAAAATTTATTGTTTAATAGGTTACTAGGCTTGCAGTACACGGATGAGGAGGCAAAAACCAGTGTGACAATTAGTGTAGTGAATGAGGATATCAGTGTTGTAGTTAGAGTTACACCGAAAGCCATAGAAGTTCTTGTCTCAGGGATAGTGCCCCCAACATGGAATTTGTGTTATCTTTGGCCACCCAATTTCGTAGTCTTTGTTATAGATGAGTAATCTTGACTATACGTACAAAGGAGTCGAGATACAATTGCTCTTCTTCTTGCAGTTTGTCTTACAACATCGATATGATTTGCAGCCATAGTACTGTGTTCATTCTCTCATTTTACCCGAGTCTCAAATTCTTTCTTTTGTCGTCTATGGCATAATGGTAGCGCATCTAACTCTAGATCAGAAGGTTGTGTTGTGTATTTGATTGACCAGTTACAATGTCTTTGTATGGTTGAAAAATACGTTTTTTGGGATAAAATTTGTATTAACTTATCAATGAGGATAATAAGAGACGTGATCTTCACAAGTCACCTTAAAATAGACTGTGATGATGAATGCTTCTTTCTGGAAAATCTACATCACTGGGTGGAGAAATCTTACTCATGTCTTGGGGGGAGACCTGGTATAGCATTCATTTGCAAACATTGTCTGCAGCCATGACATGTTGGTTTTTTTCTCTTTCATGTTCATAAAAAAGCAAAATCTGAGCCTTGAATTTTCCAAGAATGATAAACATGCCTCCTTATTCTCTAAGGATGATAGATCCACATTAATAACTTCAAGAATTTCAGACATATGACTAAAAAATATTATGGAGAAAAAGGCTGATCTTCAATTAGAAAATTAATTAACAGAAGAAAACATAGGTACTGTTGGGAGTTGACTTCACAGGTTATGCGCTTGGAAGTGAATCTTGCAGACCAAACAATATTTTAATAATATTCTTTAAGAGTTAATTATCGCATTAAGAGTCCTGACGATGTGTTGGCCGTTATACTCTATTTCTCAGAGGCTGCGTTGGCAATGCAACAACAGAACCATATAACAATGGAATAGAAATAAAAAGATAGGGTTGTGATGATTTATTGTTATTGAAAATACAGAACCTGACATTGTTGTTTCAGGCCTGTATCTTGGCGGGGCAACCCGTATTATCGGGTTTGTAGTCATAGCAGTGTCAGAAAACTCATTGCCTGGGTTAATCACTTATCTGAGCCTCAAGTCTTTTTGCTATGACCGAATACATTGACGGCCCCTCAAACTTGCTGATCATTTTTTAGGAGGTCTATAGATCACGACTCTAGGTTTGGTGGAGGGTTAGTCAGTTGCCTTTGGTTCTAAGGTTGGAGGCACGATCCCTGAAACTAGAACTTTTATGGCTTCCGGTGCAACTCTAACTACAACACTGATATCCTCATTCACTGCACTATAATTGTCACACCAGTATTGTTTCTCGTCATCCCTGTACTACTAGCCTAATCACTATACTAATTTGCTCGTACTCTTCAAAATGTTAATGAGTACATGTTTGATTCTTCTTCCCCTACACCTGCGTATGGGAAACTATAATAATTTAAAATCACATTGTATACTTCATTTTTTAGTTTGTCCAGAACATTACATTTGTGATTAGTTTCTGTTTGTTTGACTATTACTGTATCATATGCTCTGTTGAAGTCATCTTGTATAATCTGTGAGCTTTACTAAATTGTGATGTGTGTTCGGTTGACTAGTTACGGTGTCTTTGTATGGTTAAAAATACTTTTTTGGATAAAATCTGTATTTATTTATCAATAAGGATAAATCATAAGAAGTGATGAGATCTTCACAAATCACCTGAAAATAGGTTGTCATGAAGAATGCTTCTTTTCGGGCAATCCATATTACCGTAGGTAGAAATCTTACCCGTGACATATGACTAAAATATATTACGGAGAAGAAGGTCAGTGTTCAATTAGAAAATTAATTAACAGAAGAAATCATAGTTACTGTTGGGAGTTGACTTCACAGGTTGTGTGCTTGGAAGTGAATCTTGCTGATCAAATAATATTTTAATAATATTCTTTAATAGTTAATTATCACGTTGAGAGTCTTGACGATGTGTTGGCTGTTATACTCTATTTCTCAGAGGCTGCATTGGCAAAGCAACAACAAAACCATATAACAATAGAATGGAATGAAAATAATAGGGCTGTGATGATTGATTGTTATTGAGAATATAGGACCTGGCATTGTTGTTTCAATCCTGTATCTTGGCGGGGCAACCCGTTTTATTGGGTTTACAGTCATGGCAGTGTCAGAATTCATTGCCTGGGTTAATCATTTATCTGAGCCTCAAGTCTTTTTGCTATGACCGAATACATTGACGGCCCCTCAAACTTGCTGATCATTTTTTAGGAAGTCTATAGATCATGACTCTAGGTTTGGTGAAGGGGTAGGCAGTTGCCTTTGGTTCAAACGTTGGAGGCACGATCCCTGACACTAGAACTTCTATAGCTTTCGGTGCAACTCTAACTACACCACTGATATCCATAGTCGCTGCACTATAATTGTCACACCAGTATTTTTTCTTGTCATCCTTGTACTTCTAAACTAATCACTATACTAACTTGCTCGTACTTTTCAAAATGTTAATGAGTGCATGCTTATTTTTTTCCCCTGCACCTGCGTATAGGAAACTATAATAATTTAAAATCAAATTGTATACTTTATTTTTTAGTTTGTCCAGAAAATTACATTTGTGATTAGTTTATGTTTGTTATAACTTTATCATATTCTCTGTGAAAATCATCTTGCATGGTCTGTGAGCTTCGCTAAATTGTGATGTGTGTTCGGTTGACTAGTTACGGTGTCTTTGTATGGTTGAAAATACTTTTTCTGGATAAAATCTGTATTAAGTAATAACTGAGGATAACAAGTGACATGATCTTCATAAATCACCTTAAAATAAGCTGTGATGATGAATGCTGCTTTCTGGAAAATCTACATAACTGTGTGGAGAAAACTTGCTCGTGTCTTGGGGGGCGACCTGGTATAACATTCATTTGCAAACCATGTCTGCAGCCATGACATGTTGATTTCTTTCTCTTTCATGTTCATAAAAAAACTAAATTTGATCCTTGAATTTTCTAAGAATGATAAACATGCCTCCTTATTTTCTAAGGATGATAAATTCACATTAATAACGTCAAGAATTTCAGACATATGATTAAAAATATTATGGAGAAAAATGCCGATGTTCAATTAGAAAATTAATTAATAGAATAAAAACATAAGTACTATTGGGAGTTGACTTCACAGGTTGTGTGCTTGGAAGTAAATCCTGTAGATCAAACAGTAGTTTAATAATATTCTTTAAGAGTAAATTATCATGTTGACAGGCCTGGCGATGTGTTGGCTATTATACTTTATTTCTCAGTTTCTATGATTTTGAACTTTTTTTGTGATATTTATAATACACTTTGATCTTGTATTTATTTTGATTGTTGTCATACTTGTATCTTTAATTAATAAATTATTTTTTTAATGATTGAAAAGATAGGAATGGATAAAAGTTGATTGGATATCTCGAATAGATCTGACCAGAGATATAGAGATAGAGTAGATAACTTTCTTAATTGGGCATTCAGTCAATCTGGGGTGAGCACTATTATTCGATGTCCTTGTAAGGAGTGTAGGAACACTGTGTTTAAGATGAGAATTGATGTAATACTACACTTGTTGAATAAGGGCTTCTGGGATTCTTATAGAGTTTGGGATTATCATGGAGAAGTATTAATTAGCGGTGAAAATTCTAATCCTGCTAGTAGTGATCAAGTAGAAGATGATGAAATTGAACATGATGATGTTATTGGAATGATTCATGATTGTGGACATACAAATTTGGATGATAATACTAATTCTCGGGAGGGCAATGAAGATCCAAATGTGCATGCAAAAATGTTTTACATATTGGTAGAAGATGTGCAGACAGAACTTTATCCTGGTTGCATAAAAGTCTCAAAAAATTATCTTTTGTTGTTAAATTACTCCACTTGAAGTGCCTTAACCATTGGAGTAACAAATCGATGGATGAGCTGTTGAACTTTTTAATAGAGGTTCTCCCTGAGGGGTCATTCATACCCGAGTCTTTCTATGAAGCAAAAAAGGTTCTTTCCGATCTCGGCTTGGGTTACACCAAAATTGATGCATGTAAGAATGATTGTATATTATATTGGCATGACTATTTGAATTTCCAATCATGTCCAAAGTGTGGTGAATCTAGGTGGAAGTCGGAAGAACATAAAGGTAAGAAAGTTGCTCATAAAGTATTACAGCATTTTCCAATCAAACCAAGGCTCCAAAGATTGTACATGGAAAAAGAGACGGCAAAAAAGATGAGCTGGCACAAGGAGGAAAATATTGAATATAGTGTCATGCGACATCCATCTGACTCAATTAAATGGAAATCACTCGATGAGCGTTATCCTACCTTTTCAACTGAGTTAAGAAATGTTCGATTAGGTTTATCCAGTGATGGGTTTCAACCTAATGGGAATATGAGTTCCAATTATAGTATTTGGCCGGTCGTTCTAGCTACATATAATTTGCCACCATGGAATTGCATGAATAGTTCATATTTCATGAAGACTCTTCTTATTCTGGGCCCTAAGTGTCCAGGCAATGATAGTGATGTATACTTACAACCAATGGTTGAAGAGTGGAATGAATTATGGAACGGGGTAGAGACTTAAGATGCACACTCAAAATCTAATTTTCTTTTGCATGTTGCTCTCCTGTGGACGATTAATGACTTTTCTACATATGGTAACCTTTCAGGATGGTCAACCAAAGGCAAACTTGCATGCCCTTATTGCCATAAAGATACATATTCGATTTCTTTATGTAGTAAGTTATGTTATTTGGGTCATCGCCGTTTTCTTTCGATGAACCATCCATGGCGTAGAAATAGAGTTTTATTTGATGGAAAAGTGGAAATGAGGGCTACACCTATTCCTTTAACAAATGTTGAAGCACTTGAGCAATTACAAGCTTTGGGCAATGTGACTTTTGGTAAAGGCCAAAAGAAAAAGTGTAATATATCCAATGTTGCTTATAATTGGACGAAGAAGAGTATCTTTTTTAAATTGGATTATTGGAATGGTTTTGACTTACGACATAACCTTGATCCAATGCACATAGAAAGAAATGTGTCTGAAAGTTTTTTATCAACTATGATGAGTATGGGTAGAAAGACAAAAGACACATTAAAAAGTAGATATGATTTGATGGACCTTGAAATTAGGCAAAGTTTGCATCCAATTGAGGATGGAGATAATATTTTGTTACCGGTGTCTCTTGAAGAGAAGTTCAAGTTATGAGATTTCTTAGCTAATTTGAAGGTTCCCGATGCCTTTTCATCAAATATTTCTAGGTGTGTTAACGTGCGTGAGAAAAAGATACATGGATTGAAGTGTCATGATCATCATGTGTTATTGCAAGATATTTTACCAGTAGCTATACGTGGTTTATTGCCTAAGGAAGTTTGTGAACCAATTATAGCATTAGGCAAGTTTTTCAAGAATCTATACTCTAAATGCCTGAGAATTGAGGATCTTGATATCCTAGAGTCTGAAATTCCTATCATATTGTGCAAACTTGAAATGATTTTTCCTCCACCGTTCTTTGATGTCATGATTCATTTGCCAATTCACTTGGCAAGAGAGGCAAAACTTGGTGGACCCATTCAATATAGAAACATGTACCCTTTTGAGAGGTATTGTCTCATTCTAAAATTAAATGTCTATATATTTAAAATGTAATATTCTATAATTATTTAAATGATAATTCATTATAGGTATTTGCGACAGCTTAAAGCATATAATCGCAACAAAGGTCATCCAGAAGGTTCAATTTCCGAAGGGTATTTGGCAGAGGAAAGCCTTGCGTTCTGTTCATGATATTTAAAGAACATCTCAACTAAGTTTAATAAATCAACTCGAAATGATGATGAATCTGTGTCAAATGGTAAGATGTCTATTTTTAAATATAGTGGCCAAACAAAAGGGGCTTCAGATGGAGGAAATAGGCTACCTCATGATGAGTTCAATCAAGCATGTATTTATGTGCTTCAAAATTGTGATGAGATTTCACAATACAGGGAGTAAGTCTCTTTTTAATTCTAATATAATTTGACATTAATATAATTTAGTTAATCTCAACTAATGCAAACTATAGGGAATACATGAGACAGATTGAAGTAGAAAGTTCAACACGTGCTCATAGGGTAAATGACAATGGATTTATTGATTGGTTTCGTGCACGCGTAGGTGTCTAATTAAATGACATAATAAATATTAGAATATATTCAATTTTCTTATATTAGTGATAATAGTATTGTTTGTTTCTATAGATATTTGTACTATTTTCCCAAAGACGTGCAAATGATGAGCTCAAAATCTTAGTTGTTGGTCTAGAACCATTGATACATCGATATTCAACATGTATGATCAATGGATTTAGATTTTAAACAAAAGAGCTTGTGAGAAAAACATAGAACAACAGAGTTCTTGTGGGGGGAGATGTTTCAGACCTTAATAAGGAGTATTATGGTGTATTACAAGATATTTATGAGTTACGTTATGCAGGAAATAAAAAAGTTCATCTGTTTAAGTGTCATTGGTGTCATTGGTGAGATGTGGCTCACCTCGGAAGAGGATATAAGATTGACAAATATGGTTTTACAAGTGTGAATACTCATTGTGTCTTGAATACAAATGAGCCATTTGTGTTGGTATCTCAGTGTGAACAAGTCTTCTATTTGAATGACATGGTCAATAAAGATTGGCTTGTTGTTGTAAAGACTAATCCTCGCGATCTTTTTAATGTGCCTGAAGTTGAACTAGACACGTCATTGAATGAATATGTTTACCAGCAAGATGAAGTTGAAGATATTTTGTATGCCAATAATCATGAAACCGATATTGAGGTGCCTTTACACCGAGATGATGTTGAACCAGAATCTGTTTTACGAACCAATGATCAAGAAAATGAGGAAGATGATTTCATTAATGACAATTATATGGACGTATAAGATAATAAAGAAAGTGAAGAAGAGTTACTTGATGCTACTGATGGAGAGTACAGTGATATGTCCTGCTGAAGATTAGGAAGAAAAGATGGATGAGAAGTTCTTTGTATTTTGTGCTCTTATTAGGCTGACATCTTATTTTGCGAAGTTATTATATTAGGCTAGCATCTTGTGTTTTGTGTTCTAAATAGAACGACATCTTGTATTTTGTTTTCTTATTATGCTATCTTGTATTTGGTATTATTATGCTTGCAACTTTTATTTATCAATGAAATTAGTGTTTTTAAGTAGAATCAATAAATTTATAAAGTTCAACAAACCATTTGATATTTTTAAATTGTTTGATTTAAAATTTTATTTTATAAATTGATAATTTCCTCGGCAGTAGATATATATTTTGGCATGTTTAATTTTTGGTTCTGATACACATCTTCTTTTTAACCTAATATTACAAAAAATAAGAGAAACAGGATGAGGTAGAAGTGGAAGAGGAGGTGCGGGTCGTGGACGCGGCCGTGGCAGTTTTCGAGAATGTTTAAGTTCTGATACAACATCTCAGCCACAAATACAACCAATAGGAGTTGTTGGGACTTCTTTAGAGACAGGACAATCATCTAATCCAAGCGAAGGACCTCTGCAAACACAGTAAATGCAAAGAGGACCTATTCAAAGGACATACCCAGAGATACAATCATTAAGAAATCTAGATGAAAGTGTACGCCTTAGTGTAGAGGCTGAAACCGGTGCAGGTTATTTCAGTTTGCTGGATCAATCTAAATATATGTTTTATTTTATAATAATATATTTTTTTGGTTTGCAGTTTCCCACATCAATAAAAAGAAAGGAAGAGAAAAATACAAATCCAAAACCGTGGATTTTAAATTTAAACATGGAGGAAAAATTAAAATAATGATTCCAAATGACATTGATAGAGCCGTGGGTTCTGGAGCTAGAGACATTGTCAATTACTGTGGTTGGATCATGAGAACCACTGTCTCATTTAGAGATGGAAGTTGGCAGAACATAGTTCTAAAACATGGAGAAGCAATGTGGTATAGGGTCAAGGTAATAACTCTTAATATTGTATTGGTTTCATTCTCTTGTTTGGCTATTACTGTATCATATTCTCTATGGAAAACATCTTGCATGTTCTGTGAGCTTCAGTAAATAGTGTTATGTATTTGGTTGACTAGTTATGGTGTCTTTGTATTATTGCAAAATACTTTTTCTGCAACCATGACATGTTAGTTTCTTTCTCTTTTATGTCCATAAAAAAGCAAAATCTGAACTTGGAAAGCATCTTACTTGGCTATTACTGTATCACATTCTATGTGGAAAACAGTTTGCATGGTCTGTAAGCTTTAGTAAAATATGTTGTGTGTTCGATTGACTAGTTAACGTGTCTTTGTATTATTGAAAATATGTTTTTTGGATAAAATCTCTGTTTAGTTATCGATGAGGATAACAAGTGACGGGATTTTCACAAATCGCCAAAAAAAGGGATGTGATGATGAATTCTTCTTTTTGGGCAATCTACATTACTGTGTGGATAAATCTTACCTGTATCTTGCGGGGATGACCTGGTATAGCATTTGCAAACCTTAATTGTCTGCAGCCATGACATGTTGTGTTCTCAAGTTGTGTTCTTTGAAGTTGACTTCTCAGGTTGTGTTCTTGGATGTGAATCTTGTAGACCAAACAATATTTTAATATTATTTTTAAGACCAAACAGTATTTCTCAGTTTATGTTTGTTTAAAAAATGTGCAGGATAAATTTGAAGTTCGAAATGGGCTGCTAGAGCGTAAGTTGCAAAGTTTTGTGATAAGCACTATGCAACGACTTTTTAGATCATGGAAAGCTCGATTACATGTTATCTACTCAAGCTATAACAATGATAAAGATAGATTGTCGCATCGTCCGGAGGATGTTGAGTTGGATGACTGGAAGCACCTAGTGGAACATTTTGGCAGTGATAAATTCAAGGTAACGAACACATAATTGAAATTTGTTTTGAGAAAATATATTTTTGTACCTTTAAATATAACTGCCATACAGCCTCAGACCTGGATGTTTTTCTTATCATATCAAGTATTTTTGGTTATCGGCAAGCCAAGTAATAGCACCTTTGTTGCAGTTTCTTAGACTAGCGTATTTCAAATGCAGAATGGTGAACCTGCAACTTGATGTTTCTATCTTATAGCCTAACTTCTATCTGCACATTTGCTTTGAAATGTGGATTGTGGAATTCTGGTTTGTTAGAAATAGAAGTCTACTTTGTTGAAAATGGAAGTTATTTTGTATTAGGATCGCGGCGTGTATGATTGATTGATTGTTTGATTGATTCGAGATTTCCTAATTTGTTCACTTAAGTGCAAGTTGTCAGCGAGAGAAACAAAAGAAATAGAGAAAACAAATAACTAAACATTGTTGTGGTACACGATCATTTGCAGAAGTAGAGGAATCTACGGTTAAGATACATCATATTTGTTCCCTTATTATTACATATACTTATTTATATCATTCTATATAATCTTATGGTTATATAAGCATATTTTTCCTTTTGATATTGTAGAGAAATCCTCTAACAGGAGAAAAAGAGACACCAGATAAAATCTGGGAGATCCAACACACACGTAAGAATGTTAATGGAGAACGTGTATGGCTGGATCCACAATCTGAACAAATTAATGTAATTTTTTGAAATCACTATCATATTACCTTTTTGATGTACTATAAGTTACGCTCAATATATTAACTAATGGTTATAAGTGGTTATGTATTATTATAGGGACAACTCCAGTAACTTGTTGTTGAACAACAGTCAGAAGAGATCGAGCTTCGCATGACCGGAGATGAGATTTTAACTTCGGTTCTTGATGAGAAATCGGAATATGTTCGGGGAAAAGAATATGGTAAGAAGCCTACTAAAGAATCAAACACAACAGGTAAACACAGAGGCTAGCGTGTCTTCAGCGGTAGAAAGTATGCATCAAGAGATGCAACTTGACATGGAAAGAAAGTTACAAGAAGAGCGTGAATAAATGGTTGCCGATTTCAAAAGAGATATGGATCAGGATTTGCAAAAGAAACTGGAAGAGGAGCGTGAACACATGAAAGGAGAAGTAGAAAAAATGTTTCAAGAAAAAATGGCCGCTCTCATGGATGGAATGCAACAGGTACTTTCTTGTTCAACTCATTGTCCAGAAAAGAACCATATGCACTTTGACTTTCTTTTATCTGCAAGTCACAAATACAAATTAATTATTTGCAAATGAAAATGTGAAAAAAGGCTAAGGACAATGGACGAAATTCTGGAAATATTACCAAAGAAAGAAAACAAAGAATTATTGTTTGTCAGTGCAACTTCCTGTGATTGATGTTTTCCTGGGATACATTTTCCTGGTCGCTAGTCGCTGGCTTCAATGAATTGACCATCTTTTCTTGGGTCACATTCAGGGGTGACCACCTTTTCTTGCTACTATATCTTCAAAAGTTGGAATGTACTGACTGATTGCAGCAGGTTTGTTTGAATTTGGAAGGATTATTTTCTGGTATAAAATATTTACAATCTATTGAGATATTAGTTGGAAATTGACATATATTTGAATGAATGCGGTTCTTATCTCTACACAATGGGACCATTTTTCACAACATTTACGTTATTCTCACTTTACATATGGTTAGTTTGAGGCTTTGAGCTTCGATAGCGAATTGACATAGGCTACAGAGCAAGGGTTGAGCTAGGAGGGACAAGGGGGTTCACCCGAATCTCCCTCGGCGAAAAATACATTATTTATACATGGTCAAAACTATAATATATGTATATATATAGTAGATTTGGAAACAACATCTCTACCTTTACAAGGTAGGACAAGATTTACGTACACTTTAAATCTTTTAAGGGGTGAAGTTTGAATTAATCATTTTAAGGGTGAACTTGCCACCTCGTTAACGAAATCTTCACCACTGCCTTTTAGTTCATTCAGTATAAATATGTACTTTTTTTTTCTACAATCATAAAGTGACTTGGTGTGTTTTAAAGGCAGGGGCGTTCTTAAACAATGGGTTGACCAAGGAAGAGCATGAACGCGTAGAATGGATGTTTGATTTTTGATCATATGTATGAATATGGTAAAACTGAAGTACTATAATTCATTATATTATTAATGTATGTATCGTTGACATTTTAGTAAGTGAAGTACTTGTAATAGTTAGTCGGAGAATGATTTTGTTAAATACTATGGGATGCTTTTAATCGTTAATATTATATGTAGTTCTTAAATTTGTTGTCAATTTTGTCTAATATAGGTATTGAATAAATTCAATTCTTTGGTTGATGAAAACAGTATTTTTATTTGAGCACAAAATTTAATCTAGTGGCAAATTGAGACTTGCCACTAATGATTAAGTAGATATGAGGCAATGGATTTTGCTATTATAAGTTTATTTTTAGCAACAAGATATAAGAGTCGCCACTAATATTTAAAGGTATAGGCGTGACATTGATTGCTAATAATATAAATGTGTGGTCACTAGTGATATAAAGTTTGCGGTGATAAAGGTTGCTACTAATATAAAGGTTTTTGTGGCGAGGAAACAATTGTCACAGATGATAGTGATTTTGTGACAACCCTTAAGTCGTCACAAATAATAGGAAGGTTTTTGTGGCGAGAAATAAGTCGTCACAGATAATGGTGTTTTTGTGGCGATCCATAAGTCGTCACAGCTAATAGCATGCTTTTTGTGGCAAGAAATAATTCGTCACAAATGATGATGATTTTGCAGCGACAAAGTTGCTGCTAATGCTACTATATCAGTGGCGACCTAACCCATATGTGTTTTGTCAAAATACAATTTGCAGTAAATTATCGACCTTTTGTGGCGATAAAACTCACCACAATTACCTTTTTATTGTGGCGACCTAGATTTGTCGTCGCAAATAACTTTTAGTTTCGAAAGTACTACCAACGCCATAGTTGTCGCTGCCAAAGATATTTAGTGGCGACATTTCGTTATTTAGTGGCGACTTTTTTCGCCACTAAAAATCAGATTTCTTGTAGTGTTTGTTAGCATCTTGACATTAGGTCAGCTTTCAATTATTATCCAATTCTATGAAAAAATAGAAATTAGCCATGTCTTTTTCGGCGATCTCAATGTATTTCAGATTCTGCTTTCATCTGAAGATGAAGGAGACATCCTTATTATCCAATTCTATGAAAAAATAGAAATTAGCCAATCGAAAAGTATGTATGTTAGTTTAAACACAAGAAAGTTTACAAAAAACAGTATATTCTATTTAGTCCTTTCTTGAAACATTCTCCTTCACCTATACTAAAGAAGAAGTAAAAAAAAATGAGACAAATTTTTAATATTTTTGACCACTTATTTGATGGAGACAAGTTTATTTCTTTCAATTTTCTATCAAAAAATTCCTACGAAAAAAAGTAGATAGATTAAACTCGATTTACAACAAATAATACACCTGATCCGCTTGCAAACTTAATTCGTAACCCCAAAATTGAAAGATTCAACTATAATCCTAAATTTATATTTTCATCATTTAAACAAAAGTTATGCAAATAAAGATTTAACACTTATATAAATAGAACCATATATTTAGAAATTAACTAACAAATTTAATTAAAGATGCAACTATAACACTAACGAAATAGTTAAACAATATAATCAAAACAAAGTCACAGTTGAACTAAAGAAGAAGAAAAAAAGAATGAGACAAACCTTTGATATTTTTGATCACTTTATTCGGTGGCGACATGCTTATTTCTTTCAAATTTTTATCAAAATCTTTTCACGAAAAAAGAAACACGAAAAATTATTAAAAAGGAGAATTCATTGTCTTGTTAATTATTTAATCATAATTTATATATAATATTTAAAGTTATTATTAACTAAAAGGAATAAAGAAAGATGAAGAAGATGATAATAATGACTACATACATAAAAAGACAACTTGAATTACTAACAAAATAAGAAGAAAAAGTAGAATTAGAGCTACGTTTCTTGTAAATTTTGATCCAAAATATTAGTTAAAGAGAATAGTATTTTCTTTAATCTAAGGTAAAATTTTAATTGATTTAAAAGTGTTAAATATTATGAATCCTTACTTAAATTAAATAAACAAACCAAAAAGATTATAACTAAAATTAATTGAATAGTATCTTTATCTAAAAGAATACATACGTGAGTTAAGGAAAAAGATGCGAAAATAGTATCACCAAATAATTAAAATTTTTAAAGACTTATTTAAAATATAATTTTAGTTGATTTAAAATTCCTAAATTTTTGGTATAATTTCTATTATATAGAAGAGGTGGTTTCGTCCCCTCTTGTAATTACCAAAAAAACCATCTACTTTCACTTAATTACATATCATGCCTCAAAATATAATGATTTTATTATTTCATCATAATGATTTAAATATTTAATATATTCTATTAATTTATATTAATTAACTTTAACTACATATTGGAAGTAAAATTATTTTATTTATTTAATTGACTATCATGTTCAAAACTAATTTGTTACCACAAATCACAATAATTAATAACTTAAAATATTTAAAAGACATATAGAAATTTTATTGACTCTCATTATTTTAGCAATGTCACATAAATTGAGACAAAAGAAAAAGTATAGCAAATCATAATAACTAACAACTTAAAATATTTAAAAGATATATAAAAATTTTAGTTGACTCTCAAAATTGTATCGAAACCACATAAATTGGGACACAAGGAGTAAATATATTATTCGATAATTACGTAAAAATTATTATAAATCACAATAATTGACAAGTTAAAATACTTTTTAAAAAATAGATAAAATTTTTAATCAACTTTCAAATTTTATCGGTGCAACATAAATCATGGCAAAATAAAACATTATCTTAATTAATTGCAACTAAATATTTAAAGTAAATCAATTTTGTTATTTTAATTGACTTTTATATAGAAATTAAACTTTTTATTTATTTATTTTAGTAAATTTAAATTTTAAAATTAGTTTTTTCTTATATAGAAATACTAATATTTTAACTTAATTTTAAATTTTTAAAGTACCAAATTATTAAATTTAATAAAATAAATTTTTAATGAATATTTTCTTAGAATTTGTGTTGGGTCAATATGTATCAAGTTAAAAAGAAATAAAGAAAAATATATAGTAAAATTTATTACTGTGAAAGATAAATATAATGCACTATCCAATAATGTTTAATAATATCATATTTTGCATATGCAAAATATAGCATCCCGCATTTAATTAATATACTACTTCGGTGAGTTATCGATGATTACTATTGGACATGATAAAATTATATTAATTTTTATAGTAATAACATAATCAATCACTCTTAATTAATTATTATGAGTCATCTAGGTATTAAGAAAATAAATAATATTTAATAAAAAAATAAAATAGACATAAAATGCGAAATTAACTCTTGATATTTTAAATTAAATTGTCGTCTTTCAAACGATGATTTTACTATATCACCCCTTATTATAAGTCATTTATATATTAGAAAATTAAGAATAATAAAATGATACGTCAACATAAAATGTTTGATTAACTATCAAAATTATATTAGTGCCATATAAATTAGGACGGGACAGAAAAAAATATAAAGCAACATATAATATTTAAAAATGAAATAAAAAGTACTGTAAATAACAATAATTAACAAAAAAATTTAAAAAGATGGCTGATTTCTGCTTCAGCTGCTTCAATCGTGATTTTAATGTATCACCCATAATTAATTATTATAAGTCACTTATGTATTGAAAAATTAATAATATTGAATCCATGATTTTACTATATCACCTATAATTAATTATTATAAGTTATTTATATATTAAAAAATAAATAATATTTAATTAAAAAATATAAAATAAATATTTTTGACATGTCTGATTAAGTTGCTTCAATCGTGATTTTATTATATCATTCTTAATTAATTATTACAAGTTATTTATATATTAAAAATAAATAATATTTATTAAAAAAAATTAAAATAGACGTTTATGACATGTCTGTTTCAGCTGCTTCAATCATAGTTTTGCTAAATATCACCCCTAATTAATTATTATAAGTCATTTAAGCATTACAAGATTAATAATATTTAATAAAAATAAAATAGATATAAAAATGATAAAGTAACTCTTGATGTTTCAAATTAACTTGACGTCTTATATGAGGTTCATTTAAATTTTCACAAGTATTTTTTATAGTAATTTCGCTATGTCACTTCTAATTAGTTGTTGTAAATCATTTACATTTGTGCTTCGCTGCTTCAGTCGTAATATTACTATATCACCCCTATATCACCCCTAATTAATTATTATGGTCATTTAAGCATTGTTCCACATAAGTTGAAATAGAAAAAATATTATAAATTACAATGATAAAAAATTTAAATTATTTAAAAAATATAATTGGCTATCATTGATACAAAACTCTGGACAAGGAGAGTAGCGTATATTATTCAAAAATTACACAAAAAATATTATAAATTACGATGGTAGAAGAAAAATATTATAAATCATAATAATTAAAAACTTAAATTATTTTAAAAATATAATTTACTATCAAAGCCACAAAAATTTAGATAAGAAAAGTAACGTATGTTAATTTGAAAATTACATAAAAATATTATAAATTACAATAGTTAACAACTTAAATTATCTAAATAAATATTAAAATAACATATGTTGAACTCATTCTAGATTCCGGATGAATCCTAAAAAACATATGCAATCCCTTTATTAAAATTTTTTATTTAAATATATCAAGATTGAAAAGATAAATAAATATCTTAATGTTGGGTCCGTGCTGACGAGCCATGCACCTCTAGTAATTCAAAAATGGAAAGATTTAAGAATTAGGTTTTAATAAATTATTTGGTGGTATAAGTTTGTTAATTGGAGTTTCATGCAGAACACTTCTTCGTCGTACTACTACTTCTCCTTATAGTTTTACCAAAATATTAGTATAAATAAATCAAAAACCTACGGTACAATTTAAAGCAAAATTTTATGGTAGTTTTGGGTTTTCCAAGAAATATAATATTAGTTTGCCAAAATTTCAAATGCCTAAATAGTAAAATATTAATTAACTGGCAGTTTTATCTAAAATAAATTTTTATATATTTAGGACTTTTATATTTTATATATTAAGGAGTCTTTTGGTAAAACAAAAATTCTCATATATTTATCATAGTTAATATTTAATATTATAAAATAAGAAAAAAAGGGTAAAAAAACGATTTTGTCTATTGTAGGTTCTTTTAATGAAGGACAAAAGTCTTCACACTTTTAATATATTATAGATATAGATTATAGATATAAATTATAGATTATAGATTATAGATATAGATTATAGATGTAGATGTAGATGTAGATATAAATATAGATATAGATTATAGATATTATATCTATATCTATAATCTATATCTATATCTATAATATATTAAAAGTGTGAAGACCTTTAGAAAAGTGATTTGAATTTTTCGCCCTTCATTAAAACACCTTGCAATAGACAAAATCGTCTGTTTACATTTTTTAAAAATAATTATCATTAAATTATTATTCAAATATTTAGGATACAAAAAGAAAAATAAGAAAGAATCACATAACTAAAAGGAATTAAATGTAATATGACAATTTTAGAGTTAGGAATCCTACACAAATATTTAGGAAAAAATTTATCCTTGAAATGATAAAAAAGAAAATTAAGAACCAAACGTGTTTTTTTTGGTAAGAATAACCAAGCATTAAAGTTAAGAAAAAGACATAAAAGAAAAGGTACCAATTTATTGATGAAAAAATTTAATTTATTAATGAATTTGTTTTACCAAAATATACTTTTTTAAAAAACATATGTATGGAAAGAAAAAAATATATTTTATTCACATAAGAACTCATAATATTTAACACTTCTAAATCAAATAGAATTTTATATTATATAAAAAAAATATCTACAATTCTATTTAAGTAGTTATTTGATCAAATTTTTACTAGAAAAATATCTTCTACTTCTATATTTTCTTCTTATTTTTAGTTTTGTTTTGATTTTGATTTTGATTGATGATTAATTAATATTTTCTACTTGAATTCTTTAAGTTTTTCTAGCCTTCTTCATTATATGAAGTTCCTTTTAAATTTTTGCTTATATAAAATTATTTTAATTGTAAACAAATCATAAGATTTAGCATATCATCATTATGTTTATTCATATACTTTAAGGATTTTTTTTTTTTTTTTTTGGATACAGGCTCCAATTGTTATCATACAGACAAAATCTGATCAAACACTCTTTCCAAAGGTAATTTTAGTTTTATTGTCAATTAAAATAACTTTCTCTAATAAATGATACTTTGCAGCATACAAACATGTTTTTTTATTTAAAACTAGGATATACCTCCTTTTTACTATCAGTTTTTTTTCATTTTTCTTTGTATATAAGCCAAAGTTAGAGTCTTTTCATGGATTTATTTATTTTAAAGTTAATTGATATTTTTTAATAATTTTATTTTTTATATATTCTTTTATTGATTGACTCGAGATATACGTACAGAACACATTTCAAGCATTTAAAAATAAATATTTAATTATGACACTAATATTTAGATCTTATATGTATTAAATTTTTTATATTCATTGTTTATGGAAAGTAAATATATATTTTTGATAAGTAATACCTTTTTAATATAAAAAGTAAATATATGTAAACATGACTAATTATAATTATCCATTTTAAATATAGTTAGTTTTACTTTTTTTTTCTAGGGCCATTTTATTTAAATAAAAGATAACATACAAAGTTGAAACAAAAAAGCAACACGTCTTGAAAAAGAAAAGTAAATAAAAAGAAAAAAAATTGAAAGTTTATTGGAATCCATATTATTTTAGTATTGATAGAAAATTTATGAAATAAAAATAAAAATCTATTATATTTATGTAACGCCCCGAATTTGGTACCCGGAATGCTACACGGTGCTTATGACCCCGAAGGACCATAAACTAACCCATGACGGATATTTGTACCTGTATACTGCATAAAATACTTTATAATGCGGAAACATGAACTGAAAGGCCATAAGGTTCAATACTGAACACGATCTGAATGATATAACATCTGTGTAGGGTAATAGAATACCCAAAACAAAACTAAACATACTGAAAACTAAAACATAATATTCTAGAAAGCCTCTAACTAATTGAACTGTCTGAGTAAGGAGTTGATAGGACATGTCCCCAACTAACTCCAACTAATAAACTGATTAATGAGATAATAGGGAACTAATCATGTCCTAGAATGATGATGACTCACTTCTAACTCTGACTGTTGAAACTGGAATCTACTGTTGATCTGGAGCTCGTGTCTCTAAACCTATGGTATAAGACACTATAGCACAAATGCGTCAGCACTTTGAATGCACTGGTATACATGTGGGGCAGGCTGAATGCATGGGGTTCATATACATGAACAATACTGGCTAACTGACTAATATGAACGTAAGAATACATGCATGCATACATAGTAACTATATTTGAAATCGTAATAACATGAGTACTGAATCTGAATATTGATAACATGACATATTGATAACTGATAACATGAGTGACTGTATCTGACAGTCCTGAATCTGGTGGAACTATCTGAGTTTCGTTCTGTATATGAGTTGACTATATCTAACAGTCTTGGATTCTGAAGAACTATCTGAGTTCTTTTACTGAAACTGATACTGAGACTGTGGGAGGTAGTCATCTAATCGACATCCCCCAAATGATGCATTATAGCTGAATTGGGGTCCAATCTATGCCCTGATTGGAAGGGTGTCAATACTGCGTCACTAGTAAGGACAACATGTGAGTAACACTAATATAACAGGTAACTCTAATGAGAACGATGGAAACCCTTATATAGTAGGTTAACCCACCTCATCTATTCTCATATAGCAGGCTATGATGTCTCAACCTATGTTGGCTACATAGTTCTGGAACACAAGGATTGCTTCTAAGAATCACGCCCTCATATAACAGGTGAGTTCCCACCCTTGGGTTCGCTCGGTGCTAATTTCTACTCCCATCTGAAAAGACTGAACATGATTTACTGAACTGAACATAGACTGAGTTACTGACTTCTGTTGACTGACGGAATACTACTGACATCTGACTGAGTTCATGAGATCATGGAGATTTTCTGAGTCATAAGAATGTATGAAGTCTAAGGATCATGGCTTGACTGAGAGTATCGTGAAAATATGACATGGCTCTAAGCACACAACTAACGTTTCGGGTACAAGTAAACCCAGGACTCGATAGAAGGAAACTGACCAAGCATAACTTACTTGAACATATAACTAACATCATAATCCATAATACATTTATAGAAGCATTCCATCAAAACATGTGATAGGCATAACTTGTACATACATGAGGATTTCATAATATCATACTAGTTGGGCATTGTTCCTTCATCTAGACATTTAATCAAACACATAGTAGGCATAGCACATGTAGACAACATTATACGATAATTAATCATCATGATTCATCTATAATTTTTTCATCCTAGGGTTTATTCATAGGTTCATATAATTAAATATCTATACAAATCACTTCCACATAAAATTGATCACCCAACATGGATTTGAATTCAATTGATTATTCTCAACATAAGCAAAACGAACCCAACATGAAATTCATAAAGAAATCCATAAACTTAAACTTATAAATGAGATTCTTGGGCTTCACGGACGAAAGGAGTCCATGAATGTACACTATGCATACCTTGGTTTGTGATTTCGTGAAGATTGACGGAGGAAATTCTTGATTGTGAATCTTCTATGAAAAGCCCTAGGTTAGTCTTGAGAAATTTTTTAGAGAAGAGAGTGTATTTTGGGTGAAAAGTATCATAATCACGTGTTAAAGGGCTTAAATAGGGGTGGGAAGTTGACCCTTTTAACCCTGGACGCATTATTTAATTTCAGTAAATTTTTCTCAAACTGGGCCCTTGGCGCGATGCGGCGCTATCACGCCGTGTCACTGGAATTTGATAATTGGGAAATTGAGGGATGGCACGACGTGGCGCCATCGAGTTTTCCCTTCTTTTGCGACCTGGAACTTTGGCACGACGTGGAGAAAATCGCGCTAAGACACTGGAAAAGGATAATTCTGAATTTGGGCCCTGGCGCGACGCGCCATAATCGCAGACCCATAGTGGAATTTTCCAAATGCCATTTCCTCTTGTGGCGCGGCGCGCCACTAACTAATATGGCACTATTTTATGACGGAAACTTAAAATAGTCGTAACTTCTGACTCGGTTATCGAATTTAGGCAAATATTATATCGATGGAAAGCTTATTAAATTTTTCACATGACAAAAAGTGAAAATATTAAAATTTTCTCATGGAATAAACATCATTCAATTTAGAAGCTAATACTAGACATTTTTTAGATGAAATTAGCTAGGAAAAAGTACGGGGTATTACAATATCTCCTCCTTGAGAATATTTGTCCTCGAATGAGACTGACCGAGAGGGAAGAAAAGACAACTGATGTACATACTGAACATGAATAACTGGAACATGATCTCATGACTGACATGACTAACAAGCTGAACGTATAATACTGAACATGCATATCTGATGCAAGTGCAACTGATTCATAAATGCATGACTGAGTATGAAATGGTACTTGATACCAAGTTTATAATGGGAACATGAGCATAAAACTGCATACCAAGTTTGTGATAAACACTGAACATGAAACGGAGTAAGATTAAGGAGAACTGTTACCTTGAGCTTGATCTGAGTTGGCGAAGAAGAGGTGAGGATACTTGGTACACATGTCTACCTCTGCTTCCCAAGTAGCTTCCTCGACAGACTGATTTCGCCAAAGAACCTTAACTAGAGGGACTTCTTTGTTCCTTAATCTACAAGTCTGATAGTCTAAGATTTTGACTGGAATCTATTCATAAGAGAGAGTGTTCTGAACATCAATGCTTTGAATAGGGACTACAATTGATGGGTCACCTATGCACTTCTTGAGCAAAGAGACATGAAAGACTGGATGAACTGAGGCTAGATCTGAAGGCAATTCAAGCTCATAGGCTACCTTGCCAAAACGATTGTGAATCTTAAAGTGACCGACATATCGGGGACATGCTTTCCCTTCTTGCCGAATCTCTTCACGGGAGAGATCTTTAGATAGACATAGTCACGAATCTCAAACTCGAGATCTTTTCTCTAAATGTCTTCATAAGACTTCTGTCGGCTCTGAGAAGCCCAAAGTCTTTCTCTGATCAACTAGACTTTTTCTAAGGTGTCGAATACTAAGTCAGGCCCTATGACTGAGGCCTCACTAACTTCGAACCAACCAATTAGAGATATACATATCCTACCATAGAGAGCTTCAAATAGAGCCATCCGAATACTGGAATGATAATTGTTGTTGTATGCAAACTCAATCAAAGGCAAGTGGTCATCCCAACTTCCCTTGAAATCGATTGCACACGCCCTTAGAATATCTTCTAAAGTCTAAATGGTCCTTTCTGCTTGACCATTTGTCTGAGGATGAAGGGTTGTACTGAGATGAACTTGGGTACCAAGACCCTTTTGGAATGTTTTCCAGAAATAAAAGGTGAACTGGTATCTCTGTCTAAGATAATAGATAGCAGAACACCGTACAATCGAACCAACTCCTTAATATAGAGTTTGGCATAATCCTCGGCTGAATAGAGGTATGAACTGGAAGAAAATGAGCTGATTTGGTCATTCTGTCTACAATGACCCAGACTGAATCATGCTGATGATGAGTTTGAGGCAAATCCATCACGAAGTCCATGTTCATAGCTTCCTACTTCCAGGTAGGAATACTGAACTCCTGCATGGACCTACTAGGCTTCTGATGCTCTATCTTAACCTGCTGACATGTAGAGCACTTAGCCACAAACTCTGCAATATTTCTCTTCATCCCACTCCACCAATAGATTTCCCGTAAGTCGTGGTACATCTTTGTGGCCCCTGCATGAATAGAGTAGCGCACGCCATGTGTTTCTGCAAGAATTCGCTGGCTTAAGTCATCTACACCTGGAACACAGAGACGACCCGGACAATGCAAAACACCATCTCTCCCTTGGGAGAAAACCTCTACTTTCTGATCCTGACTCTTTCAACTTGACAAGGCTGAGATCTCTATCTTGATTTTCTTTTACCTCAGAAACTAGAGATAATTCTGAACTACTCTGAACCTATATATCACCCTCATCTGTATCGACGAAGCGAATGCCTAGTCTGACAAGCTGATGGAATTCCTGAGCTAACTTTTTCTTACTGTCCTCAACATGAGATACACTACCCATGGATAGTCTATTGAGAGCATCGGCCACTACATTGGCCTTGCCCGGATGATAGAGGACACTCATGTCGTAATCTTTCAAGAGCTCTAACCACCTTCTCTAACGAAGATTAAGATCTTTCTAAGAAAATACATACTGAAGACTCTTATAATCTGTGAACACATCTACATGAACACCATATAGATAATGCCTCCAAATCTTTAAGGCAAATACTACGGCTGCTAACTCAAGATCATGAGTAGGGTAATTCTTCTCATGGGGCTTAAGCTGTTTGGAGACGTCGGCTATGACCTTACCATGCTGCATGAGGACACAACCCGAACCTACTCTGGATGCATCAAAATACACTACGAACCCATCTGGACCATCGAAAAGAGCTAAAATTGAAGCTGAGGTGAGTCGAGTCTTCAACTCCTAAAAACTCTTCTCGCAAGGATCTGACCACTGAAACTAAACTTTCTTCTGAGTCAATCTACACATAGAGGATGCAATAGAATAAAATCCCTCAACAAACCGTCTATAGTAGCTAGCCAAACCCAAGAAACTCCTAATATCTGATAGAGAGATAGGTTTGGGCCAGTTTCTTACTGCTTCGGTCTTTTGAGGATCAACTCTAATGCCATCACCGGAAACAATGTGACCAAGGAATGCTACTGACCTTAGCTAAAATTCACACTTACTAAATTTGGCAAATAGCTGATGATCTCTGAGAGTCTGAAGTACTGTCCTGAGATGGTCTGCATGATCACACTCACTGCGGGAATAGACCAGAATATCATCTATGAAGACTATGATGAACATATCCAAGTACTGCTTGAACACACGGTTCATCAAGTCCATGAAACCACCTGGGCATTAGTAAGACCAAATGACATGACTAGGAATTTGAAGTGACCATACCGGGTTTGGAAGCTGTTTTCGGAATGTCACATTCCCAACTCTGAGCTGATGATAGCTAGATCTGAGATTTATCTTAGAGAAATAACTGGCACCCTGAAGTTGGTTAAATAAGTCATCGATTTTGGGAAGAGAATACTTATTCTTGACCGTGACCTTATTGATTTGGTGGTAGTCTATACACTTTCTGAGAGAACCGTCTTTCTTGTGCACGAATAATACTGGAGCACCCCACGGGAAAACACTGGTCCTGATGAATCCCTTATCTAAGAGATCCTTCAATTGATCTTTTAGTTCTCTGAGTTCTGCTCGTGTCATTCTGTATTGAGAAATAGAGATAGGCTGAGTATTTAGAAGAACATCAATGTTGAAGTCTATTTCCCTTTCGGGAGGAATTCCTGGAAGATCTTCGGGGAAGATATCTGAATATTCATTCACTACTGGAACTGATTCAAGACTGGGAGTCTCGGAACTAATGTCCTTAACTCAAACAAAATGATAGACACATCCTTTAGATATCAATTTCCTTGCCCGAAGGTAGAAATAAGCTGACTTTTGAAAGCGAATACACTACCCTTCCACTCTAGGATGGGTTTATTCAGAAACTAAAACTGGACTAATCTGTTTCTGCAGTTGACTATGGCATAGCAGGAAAAAAATCAATCCATACCAAGAATGACATCAAAATCAGTCATCTCTAATTCGACTAAGTCAGCTAAAGTGACTTTGTGAGATATCATAACCGGGAAGTTCCTGTATACCCGCCGGGCTATGATGGTTTTACCCACTAGGGTAGATACTGAAAAGGGCTCTGCTAGAATTTCGGGACTGACTCCAAAATCGACTGCTATATAAGGAGTAACAAAAGATAAAGAAGCCCCTGGATCTAGCAAAGCGTAAACATATGCATGAAAGATCTATAATGTACCAGTAACTACATCAGGAGAATTTTTCTGATCCTGTCGGGACTGAAGAGCTTAGAGATAATTTAGGCGTTACCCACTAGTAGCACTGAAGGTGTCACCCTGCTAATTTGGGCAACCAGACTGAGCTGAGGAGCGATTCTATTGACCTTGAGGAACTGGCTGAGGACAGTCTCAAACTCTGTGGCCTGGCTTGCCACATCTGAAACAAATACCACTGCCAGCTCTTCAAATACCCCGATGGTGCTTGCCACAAGTCTGGCAAAGAGGATAGGTGCGGGCACTGCTAATATGCCCTGGGACTTAGAGCCTAGCACTCTATCTTTGTTACCCTCTCTGAACTTAAGAACTGGAGCACTGGCTGAAGAAGGAGCTGGAACTGATGACTTTAGACGAAACTGAGAACGGTTTCCTCCGTGTGACTTAGGATGAGCAAAGTTAAAACTACCTGTCTTCGCTCTCTTATTCTGCTTCTCCCTCATCTTAATCCTTTGCTCCTCAATCTGCTGAGCATGAGTCATAAGCCTAGCTAAAGTTATGTCACTGTTCAGCATGATAGATCTGCACTTATTTACCATACTATCATTTACCCTTGAAGCAAACTTACTCATCTTGGCTCTGTTGTCTGCAACCACATGAGGGACATATCTGGCTAATTGAGTAAACTTAAGAGAATACTTTTTCACTGTCATGTTGCCCTGCCTGAGGTTGATGAATTCTAACACCTTAGCATCCCTAAGATCTAGGGGGGAAAATCTATCGAGGAAAGTAGACGCAAACTCCTCCCACTCAACTAGCCCTGCATCATCTGCCCTCTCTGACTTCTACTGCTTAACCCAAGTATGAGCAACATCCTGCAACTGATATGTAACTAGCTCATCACTCTCAATAATAGTCACCCCCATGATGTCTGTCACCTTATGCACCTAATCTAGGAATTCCTGAGGGTCCTCATCTGTCTTAGACCCGAGAAAGGATGGAGGATTCATTTGGGTGAAATCCCAAATCCTAGCTGCAACTGAATTGGCTGAAACGACAGCTGGTCATTCATTCAAAGCAGCAACTGAGTTAGCAAAAGTAGTAAATACAGTTCAAAACTCTGCATGAGAAATATATTCGCCTAAAAGATCTTTGGGCTGAGGGGCTGGCTGATTCTCATTTCTTCTTTTAGGAGGCATGTTCTGTAGAAGAAAGGGAGAAACCGATTAAACTGAGAGATTGACTTGAGATTATGCTCACTGGCATGGCATGAATACTTAAAGAGGGGAAACTATTTCTAAAACATCTTATAGCCTCCTGTACACAAAATGTGGCGCGCAACACACCCATGTACAAGACTCTACTACATGCGGATTTCAGACTTCCTAGGACTCTATTGAACCTTAGGCTATGATACCAAGTTTGTAACGCCCCGAATCTGGTACCCGAAATGCTACACGGTGCTCATAACCCCGAAGGACCATAATCTAACCCATGATCGATATCTATACCCATATAATGCATAAAAAACGTTATAATATGGAAATATGAACTGAAAGGCCATAAGGTTTAATACTGAACACGATCTGAATGATATAACATCAGTGTGGGGTAATAGAATACCCAAAACAAAATTGAACATACTGAAATCTGAAACATGATAGTCTAGAAAACCTCTAACTGACTGAACTGTCTGAGTAAGAAGTAGATGGGACATGTCCCCAACTAACTCCAACTAATAAACTGATTAATGAGATGATAGGAAAATAATCATATCCTCAAATGATGAGGACTCACTTCTAACTTTGACTACTGAAACTGGAATCTACTGTTGATCTGGAACTCATGTCTCTAAACCTATGGTATAAGACACCATAGCACAAATGTGTCAGTACTTTGAATGTACTAGTATGCATGTGGGGTAGGCTGAATGCATGGGGTTTATATGCATGAACAATACTGGCTAACTGACTAATATGAACGTAAGAATACATGCATGCATTCATAGTAACTATATTTGAAATCATAATAACATGAGTACTGAATCTGAATACTGATAACATAATATATTGATGATTGATATAACTGATAACATGAGTAACCGTATCTGACAGTCCTAAATCTGGTAGAACTATCTGAGTTTCTTTCTGTGTCTGAGTTGATTGTATCTGACAGTCTTGGATTGTGAAGAACTATTTGAGTTTTTTTACTGAGACTGATAATGAGACCGTGGGAGGTAATCATCTAACCGACATGCCCCAAATGTTGCATTATAGCTGAATTGGGGTCCAATATATGCCCCTGATTGGAAGGGTGTCAACATCGCGCCACTGGTAAGGACAACATGTGAGTGACCCTAATAGATCAGGTAACTCTAATGAGAACGGTGGGAACCCTCATATAGCAGGTTAAGCCACCTCATCTACCCTCATATAGCATGCTATGATGTCTCAACCTATGCTGGCTACGTAGTTATGGAATGCAAGAATTGCTTCTAAGAATCACACCCTCATATAACAGTGAGTTCCCACCCTTCGGTTCGCTCGGTACTAATTTATACTCTCATCTGA
This sequence comes from Capsicum baccatum var. pendulum, assembly GCA_030864225.1. NCBI lineage: Eukaryota > Viridiplantae > Streptophyta > Magnoliopsida > Solanales > Solanaceae > Capsicum > Capsicum baccatum. Next base: position 227,971,929 of record CM061554.1, read on the forward strand.
ATAGACACTAAACATGATTTACTGAACTGAACATAGACTGAGTTACTGACTTCCGTTGACTGACGGAATACTACTGACATTTGACAGTTGACTGAGTTCATGAGATCATAGAGATTTCCTGAGTCATAAGACTATCTGAAATCTAAGGATCATGGCTTGACTGAGAGTATCGTGAAAATATGACATGGCTCTAAGCACAAAACTAATGTTTCGGTTACAAGTACCCCAGGACTCGATAGAAAGAAACTGACCAAGCATAACTTACTTGAACATATAACTAATATCATAATCCATAATACATTTATAGAAGCATTCCATCAAAATATGTGATAGGCATAACTTGTACATACATGAGGATTTCATGATATCATACTAGTTGGGCATTGTTCCTTCATCTAGGCATTTAATCAAACACATGGTAGACATAGCACATGTAGACAACATTATACAATAATTAATCATCATGATTCATCTCTAATTTCATCATCCTAGGGTTTATTCATAGGTTCACATAAATATACATCTATACAAAACACTCCCACATAAAATTGATCACCCAACATGGATTTGAATTCAATTGATCATTCTCAACATAAACAAAATGAACCTAACATGAAATTCATAAAGAAATCCATAAACTTAAACTTAGACAAGAGATTCTTGGGCTTCATGGACGAAAGGAGTCCATGAATGAACACTACGCATACCTTGATTTGTGATTTTGTAAAGATTGACGGAGGAAATTCTTTATTCTGAATCTTCTATGAAAAGCCCTAGGTTGTTCTTGAGAAGTTTTTGAGAGAAGAGAGTGTATTTTGGATGAAAAGTGGCTGAATCACGTGTTAAAGGGCTTAAATAGGGGTGGGAAGTTGACCCTTTTAACCCTGAACGCATCATTTAATTTCAGTAAATTTTTCTCGAATTGGGCCCCTGGAGTGACGTGGCGCTATTGCGCTGTGTCACTGAAATTTGACAATTGGAAAACTGAGGGATGGCGCGAAGCGGAGCCATCGCGTTGCCCCTTCTTTTGCGACCTGGAACTTTGGCGCCACGCGGAGGAAATTGCGCTAAGACATTGGAAAAGGACAATTCTGAATTTGGGACCTGGCGCGATGTGTCATAATTGCGAACCCATACTAAAATTTTCCAAATGTCATATCCTCTTGTGGCGCGGCGCGCCACTGACTAATATGGCACTACTTTACGACGGTAACTTAAAATAGTCGTAACTTCTGACTCGGTTATCGGATTTGGGCGAATCTTATATCCATGGAAAGCTTATTGAATTTCTCACATGAAAAAAAGTGAAAATCTTGAAAATTCCTCATGGAATAACCATCATTCAATTTAGAAGCTAATATTAGACATTCTTAAGATGAAATTAGCTAAGAAAAAGTACGGGATATTATAATTTAGATAAAAATGAATTTAAAGAAAATGTTTTGGACTTCTAAATCAATTAAAATTTTATTCTATATATAAAAAAATCTATAATTTTATTTAAATAATGCTTTGATCAAACTTTAATAAAGAAAAGCCGTCACTTCTTCTACTATACTTTTTTTCTTATTTTGATTATGATTGAAGTCATATTCTTTCATTCATTATCATCAGTAATAAGTTTAAGATTGTATATGAATTATACGTAAACAATAATTGACAATGGCTTATTCCCTTTTAATAATTTCCTGTGTTAATTGGATAAGACAAACTTGTTGCCACCGAGTGAAGTAGCAGTAAAAATTAAATGTCTATCTTACCTAAAAATTTAAATTTATATTACGAGAATGATGATTCTCTTTTAGGTTGCCACAAGTTTTACTCCTTTCTAAGGTATTCAGTCATCGGTTGATTTATAGTTCGGTATTATGCATTATCGATTCGTTTTATTAGTTTTAAATTTCTAAACATATTAAATCGATAACCACCCCTTGGTGAAAATATACTAGGTATGTTGTTATTGTACTAAATCGATAACCAAATCAATAAGATATTCTTATCAATGTGGATCCTTAACGGTTAGATTTTTGAGTGAATCGATAAAAAAGTGCTCATTTATATACACGATATGAAAATGCTCATATAGTCAAAGACTATGGTATTGATTTATACAAAAGTAATTTAATATTACATTTATACAGTATAATTTTGTACTATTTTAACTTCTTATCATAGCTTTATTAGTATTAATTAATGTGACACATGTGCTTCTTCTCATAGCTTTATTAGTTTTAATTAATGTGACACACGTGCAAAGCACGTACACTTGACTAGTACTTATATATAAGTGAGGATACCAAGTTTTGGTAGTCCTCACAAAACTTTTTATCCATTCATGTTGATCCTTATGGCTTTTCTTTTGTTCATGTTACTCCATATGGCTCTTTCTTTTGTTTTGTTTTTTAAATTTTTTCTTTACAATCATTTCTTTCTTTTGTCTTTTCCTTAATTTATTTGACACTCAATTCTTTTTTTTTCTTATTTCTTTTAAATTTTTTTTCTTTTAAGTATATCTTTACGTGAATATTTATGATTGATGTATCTTGAGTCTTTAATATGGTACTCCTTCCATTTTGGTTAAAGTTTTTAAATTTTGTGATTTTAAATTTAAAATATGCTCCTTCTATTCTATATTGGTTGTCTACTTTCTTCGTCACATGCCCTTACATAATCATAAATAAGAAGAGTACTTTTACAATTTTTTTTTTAAATATAAATTTGCATACACTTAAAAAAGAATTTCAATTGTAAGAGTAAAATAGAAAAATTTAATTAATTCTATTTTATTTTGAAAATTGACAAATAATTTGGGCTATTGTTGTTGATAATATGGACAACTAATATGAGATGAATGGAGTATGTAGTTTTTAAATCTTGTACTCTTAGACTCGTCATGTAGAATGTTAAAATTGAAAAACTTACAAACTATAATTAAATCTTTTTTTTTTAGACATACCAAAAAAGAAGCAAGACATTTAACGAATAGTAAATTTTTATGATTTTGTTGTAACTCTTTACTTTCTCTGATCTATATTATATTTTATTTTTAATGTTTATACGTAAATTATAATGAATATGTTTTATATAATGATGATAATCTTAATAATTTTTTTTAAATCAAAATTAAGACAACTGAATTCTTACATAACCAAAAACTTATAGTAAATTGGTACTATTTAATTAAGGTAACGTAATGAAGATTACTTACTAGTTATGGAAGAAAATAATTTTGTAAGGAGTATGTCAAAATTAAAAATACTATAACTATGAATAAAAAAAGTCAGTTAAATTACTCTTTATATTTTTTATTGTAAATTTTTGACAAATTTAGTAATAATGAAAATTTATGGAAAGTTCATTTTGATGTGTCATTAAGTTTTATTAATTATACAGTAAAAGAATATAATACAAATAATTTTTTTAATTAGAGCATTATTATTTTTATATTTAGAGTTTGGGCCCGGGCTTAGCACGGGCTACGGATAACTAGTAGATATATAAGAGAGAATGTGAGATTTTGGTAGTCCTCACATCATTTTTTTTGGTCAATTTTTATTCCTAATTTAAATTTTAATTGTTCTACAATTTTTTATCTATTTTGATAAATTTGAAAAATTACATGGACTTATTAAATTCTACAAAAGTGACGAGTCATAGAAAAATGATAGTGACACTATAAGAGCTATTTCTACAATCAAATTCAACATTGATCCAAGGGTATATTGGCCTTATATTTTGTAAATTTTTTATTAATCTTACTTCAAATTTTTATTTTTTTTAACAAACTTATCACGAACAATTAATTAAAGTATCTTGACATTTTCTTTCTGATTTAGTCATACTTAATTATTAAATAAAAAATTATTTTTTATATATAACTAAAAATGTTTGAAAATTTATTTTTTAAAAATATACAATTTAACTCGTCAAATATTGATGATACTAAATAATGAAAAATGAGAGTAATTATTTTTCACATTTTTTACGATGAATATTTGTAACAAAAAACGAAACTATCAACATTTTATAGAATTAGGACAAAATAAGTAATTTAACATGAAATATTAAAGATTTATACACGTTTAAGAAACATCAACATAAATTTCTTAACATGAATTTTTAGGAAAAAGAAACTACTAAAGTTAAAAAAAAATTAGTAACTTTTCAATTTTTGTTTGTATGATTTAATGTAAAGAAAAATAATTAACTAAATAAGGTGAAGGGTATTTTGGTAAACAAACTATCTATTCTTAAAAAAAATGCAATACACATTATTTTTAGTACCACAAACCAAACAATAACTAGAAAATAATACTAATCCCATCATAATTAATTCCAGTATAACTAATCCCAACATAACTTGTTTCCCAACTAAATGACCCCTAAATTTACAAAGAGAAAAGATGAACATCAAAGTTGTATCGAATTTGCTAAGAGATACCTTTTTGCAGTCGGCCTATTATCTCATAAACATTATATAGACCATTACAAATGGGTCATTTTGATCGATTTTGAGCTTGTTTACTTTCACGCAATTGCCGCGCGTGAATGAGAAAATTTGGCTGCAAGGCTGCAACCCTCAATTAAAAATTATCGTGTGCAATTTTTTTTAATTATTTAAAAACTCATCTTCTCTTTCAGAATCTCATTTTCCCCATTTCTTCATTAAAATGGCCTTGAAACTTTATACAAAAAATACTTGTTGCTCTTCTTAAATCAGGTTCATAATGCTTGTCAATCAAGAGACAAAGAATTACGTTTTACAAATATGCTTTCTCCCAAATATTTACAAATGCATGATTTAAGAAAGAAAGAAAATATGGAGTATTTATTTTAATGGGTAAATTGGGCTAGAGATGAACCTTAAATTTAGCATATTCTCAAAGTTTTGTTGCAACTACAATCTTCCAACAAAAATTTGAAAATAAAATTAGATGAATAATTAGATTCGAATCTGAAATATGAACCCAAAGTCTTAAAATTGAATCACGACTTGGGAAATTGATGTCGAACTGTTTGAGGTTTTCCCGATGGTGAAACTTTTGGACGAAACAGAGACGAAAAGAGTTGGAGATGATGCGGTGGTTGAGGTTTTGGATTTTAATGGTGATGGAGGCTTTGTTAATGAAGAGAAAGATGAAGGAGAATTTAATTTAATTTAATTAATTAATTAGAAAAAACGTGATCATCACGCACCCAAAATTATTCCAAGATCGAAGATAAAGTTGGTTAAAATAGCCCATTTACAATGCTCTATATAACTTTTGTAGGGTAGTCGATCGTCCACAAAGTTAAGATGTCTTTTAACAAATTGAGACAACTTTGAAGGCCACTTTATGTCTTGTTTTCATTTACAAATAATAATGAGATAATACATCAAAACCCCCCTGAACTTGTCCCGACAACTTAATTTAGCACTTAAACTTTACGAATAATTATTTACCCCCTTAACATCTTTAAAATGAATTAATTCCACCCCTAATGCTGATGTGGCATTTAAAAAAATGCATGAATTTTTATTTTTTTATTTTTAAAACGCCTACTAATATATATATATAACAAAAAAAGAAAAAAAAAATTTCTCCTTCTTCTTCTAACCCCCACCCCAACCCACCCCATCCTAATCTCCTCTCAAACCCGCCAGCCACCACCACCAGCCCCCTCCCCCAAATACCTAATTACTTTTTCAATTACCAAATCTCATCCCTACTTCTAATTTCTCCTCTTTCATCCCCAATAAAAAAATAAATGAAATTGAATTTGAAAATTAAAAAATTGACATGAATTGAATGTTTGGTTGTTGATTTAGAGAATTTGGTGTTGATTTGAGCTAATTTATAAGGTGTGTTGAGTTTTTAGTCATTAATTTATGATATTTTTTGATGGGGCGGAGAAATTGTGGTGATGGTATTTTTCGATGAAAATTCGTCGAAAAATATGAGCTTCTTTATGGTCTTCGTACCTAAATTGATGATTGATTTAATTGTTTGCATGTTGGTTGTGGATGCAAGTTTTGATTTGAATCAATAAACAAATTTGGATATTTGGTTTGGATGCAAGCTTTGATTTGAATTTTGTACTCTACATCCTTGATCAAGCAAAACGTGGCAAGGGGAAGGTAAACCTGGCAGACTCCAATGTCCGTCCACATGAGGTGTTCATGTGCAGCATAGTCCCAAAAATGAGTTATGGGAAAGGCTTCAGATGAATGTCTCAGTACATCAAGTAATCGGGACTAGGAATTGCGATTTGTTGTTCCATTTTAAGTCTCTCTTATTACTGGGGCAGGGGTGGGGGTGGAAGAAGAAAAGGATAGGGGCGGGGTGGCCGGAGGGGGGGGTGAGGAGTTTTATTTTTTTAATATTTTATGATAAATAAATTAGTGGGGTCACTTTTTTAAAATAAATTTTGATGTGGCGCAAATGTGGTGCAAGTGTAATACACTCTCCATAATGAGAGTGGTGGTGTATTTTTAAGGTGGTATAGAATCACTTCAAAAAGATTTAGGGGGTTAAATAATTATTCGTAAAGTTTAAGTGCTAAACTAAGTTGTCGGGACAAGTTTAGGGGGGTTTTGATGTATTATCTTAATAATAATTGTACGTTTGATATCTCTCTCAAGCATAATGTAGTTAACATATATATTAATTTTATTAATGTCACTTAATTACTTCCTCCATCGATCAATAGTTGTTCATTATTAATTTGTCAAACATGTTAAGAAATAATAAATGATAGGTGTATTTTTATCATATTAACTTTTGAATACAATAAATTTAATATTTTAAAAAATATATTGAATAATAAATAATATTTGATATTAAGAGTAAAATTGATAAAAATAAATAAACTATCATTGACTTTTGAAACTAAAAAAAATATTACTGAATAATTATTTTTAATATAATGAAGGAATTACAAATTGATATGATTTAGTACAACTTTTCAAGTAATTTTTCACCCACCTATTATTAGAAACCTTAACGACAATGTGATAAGAGCCTTCGTTGAATTTTATAGACCATGCAATAGCATGGGATGATTCAAGAGTGTGGCTAATACAATGTTTGCTTTGTTATAAATATATTATCATATATAGTGAATGTCACTTTACCATATATAGTGAATGTCTACTTTAACATATATAGTAAATGTCTATTTATGAAAAATTTAGAAATTCCAAGTTATTTTTTCCCTATAAATAAAGGGTTTTCCTTCACTGTAATTAACCATATCAAGAAACCTCTCAAGAGAAATAAAAATTACTCTCTCTATTCTTGTTGTTCTTACTTTATATTTCATAATACTTAATCAGCATGAGACTATGTCAAATAAGGTGAGATTATAAATCTAAAGAAAATTTTAAGGTTAGTAATTCCTTATGTTATTTGTCTTTTGCTACTAATGATATAATTATTGTTGGATTTGAGAAAGAATAATTGGTTTAAAACGACTTATGCTTTAAATTTGTCCATAAAGAACAATATTATTAAAATATATGATGATGAATTTAAATCTCATCTCATTACGAGGGTAATATATTGGGTTAAAAGTTTCAATGCATCACGATGATAAGATGTTGGGTTCAAGTCCCATCAAGTTATAGCCTAAGACTCCTTTTTATATGAATAAGATATTGAGTTTGAATCTCAATACACCATATTGATGATATTATGATGTTCAAGGCAAAATAATGAGTGTTTGATAAAAAGTTATGAAACATGTCCCATTGATATGCTCTATTCCATTAAGTGAATATGATAGCAATATATGATGAATCTAAAAGTTAACAACTGGCTCCATTATTGAAAGGAATGTGGTAGCAGTGCATAATATGTCTGAAAGAAGACAAGTGATTGAATGCATGAATATAAGTGTGGAGGGACAATATGATAATAATCATTAAAAGTGATAATATTTTCACACGCTTATTATGACTTTAAGATATGCTAGAGAAAAATTCTTTACATTATATGTGTGCCTCGATTTGCTCCTGAAGTAGCAATATCATGAAAGATGTTATAAGTTATCAAAATTTGATAGGCTTAAGGAACAATTATATTTCATTCTCGATGAATAAAAATTGTAGTTGTTATAAGTATAAATCCATTCCCTGGGCGAATGTGATAGTATCTAGAAAAGCTTATCAATACAAACGTGCACTTGGTTGTGGTGGTATCACAACTCACCACCGAAAGAGGCAGAATAATTGAGAGTTATTTTGAAATCTACTTCAAAAGTAGTAAATCTGAAATCTATTCTTGTAATAGTAAATCTGAAATTTACTAAAATAAAAGGTACATGTCATGATAAAATTGGAGTTTGTTAGAATAAAAGTTCATAAATTAACATGAACGATTGCGACAACCCAAAAATGTATATACTAAGTATTGAAAATTCTTCATTACTTTTAATGTTGCTTGTTCTCATGATAAGTTGGTTGGACCAACTAACTTTAGGATTATATCCCTTAAATCTGAAAAGTATAAAAGGTGAATAAGGATCCGTTCACCTATCATGTGATATGTTGAAAAGATACATCAATAAGATGATTACACGTACATTTATCGTCAACCTGCAGTTTGACATTCATAAAGCTGCCTGCTCAGTAAAATTGAGTTAAGAGCATAATTTTTAAATTGTGTAATTAAGACAACTCATCTTGATAATGTTGATTTAACATAGAATGTCTTTGATAAATAGATGAACCACTGCTAATGAGGACAAAAGCCTCATGTGTCGATTTGAAATATTATTTACAAAAGTACTTGTATGCATCAAACCAATAAATTATGATTAATTCCCTCTCAAAGTTGGTTCTGAGTCAGGAACCACGTGTTGTCCATCTAATAGTTTTGATGTGTGATTAATGAATATATCATAATGCATAAAGATGGATTCCCCAAAGAAGATGAAGGATGTATGCTAGTTTTCCTAACATAAGGGGGAGATTATAAGCAACTATGAAATATGTTAGGAATTATCATCAGATCCTCATTCAAAAGATAATTCAAGTCGAATGCCGGAAGTATTTGCTGACTCAAATTTAATCTCATATTTAAGCTGCAAGTGCTCCTATTTTGTGTCCTTAAAGGAAAAAGTCTACACATACGTAAAGCGTGGTAGACCAATTGGTTCCAAATAAAACAATTCTTGAAAAAAAGGAGCAAATGATCATAATAAAAAGACAATGTGCTCTTGAAGAGTCTATGACATAACACTTCATGAAACCTTATGAGAGGTTCAGGTACCTGAAAATAATAAAGTGATGAGATCTCAAAATATTCTGTCGCATTGTGAATCGATACAAAATGATATGTCATTGATAATATCTTTGATAGAATATTAGCGTCATATTGTAAAAGATTATGGGAATATAAATTCTACGTTTATTTAAGCATGCTGACGTAGAAAGATTTATCAAGTGACATGAAATGATGTATCTTGGTAAGCATAACACTTATTTAATTTATAATCCAGACACTTGAAGATATCATACATGAAGTACTGAATATTGTCACTTGACAAAATGTATATGAAAGCTTTTAAGGATTCAAAATGTCTGAAGCATATAAAAGTTTCTGGAAACTTATCTATAATTCTTATATTGCATAAATTTATAACTAGAAAATTATTGAAACTCTTGGAGAGTTTTCAAAAGCAATAGATTATTTGCCGAAATGAGAAATATACAAATTTGAATTAGTTATGAAGTACCATATCTTAGTGCAATTAGTGCACTCATGTATCTTGCAAATACTATACCTAAAGAGACTATCGGTATGGGCTTATTTTTGCAATTCCTGATCTTGTTGATTATGTTGTTGTTGGAGATTTACTTAACCCGCATAAATCTCGGTCTTAAATATGCAATGTGTTCACATGTGAGAATACTGCCATATCTTGGGGATATACAAAGTAGTCTATTGTAGCCACCTCATTGAACCATGCTGAGATAATAGCTATTCTTGAAGCAAGCTGAGAATGTGTATGGTTGAGGTCCATGATACATCTCATTCGAGAAAAATTTGATTTGAAATGTGATAAAGTACCATGATTTTTTATGAGGTTGATGCAGCATGCACAACACAACTAAAGGGAGGAATCAAAGAGATAGAACAAGTACATTTCGCCAAAACTTTTCTATATACACAAGCTACAAAAGAATGGTAATATTAGCATGCAACATATTCGTTCTGGTGACAATGTGGTTGATTTATTCACCAAGTCTCTCCAATTGCAACTTTCAAAAAATGGTGTACTAGATCGGGATGCACAAGTGTAAGGATGTTCTCAATAGGGGAAGTTAATATGCGTTGTTACTCTTTTTTCTTTATGAGGTTTTGTCCTACTAGGTTTTTCTTGTAAGGTTTTTAATGAGGCAGTCTATATGCGTATTGTTAGAGATGTGTACTCTTTTTCCTTGATTAGATTTTTTCCTCACTGGATTTTTTCTAGTAAGGTTTTAACGAGACACATTATCTATCAATTAGACATTCAAGGGGAGTGTTATAGATATATTACCATATATAGTGAATGTCAACTTTACCATTTATAGTGAATGTTTATTTATGGAAAAGTTAGAACTTAGAAACCAAGGTTAGTTTTTCCCTATAAACAAAGTGTTTTCCTTCATTGTAATTGACCCTATCAAGAAATCTTTCCAGAAATAATAATTACTCTCTTTTCTTTCTGTTCTTGTTGTTCTTACTTTATATTTCATCACATGCTTTAAATTTTTAAAATTTTGAGGCTTCAAAAAATTTTAATTATAAATTTTATGATTTTTGCTGTTACATAATATAATATTGAAAATTATAAAAAATAAATGGCATAAATTTATTTTTATTTATTTTTAAATATCATTTTTTTTATAAGAAATATTTTTAGAGCTTTGAATTAAATAATTAAAATTTTCATTAATAAATAATTTTTTTGCAATAATATTCAAGATGCATTGCAACAAATGACTAATATCTTATTAATCAAAATCTATTTTTGTTTACAAATAGTAATATTAGTTTGTGAAGTAAAAACACTCAGTGTCTTCTAGGAAATACTGTACTAAAAACAAGTAGTACGTAAGAATTAAAAGAGCAGCTTTAAATTCTTTATCATTTTTAATACTATACTAAAATCAAGTAGTATGTAAGAATTAAAATAACAACTTTAAATTCTTTATCATTTTTGTGAGTATGTACATATATTTAAGGTCTTTCATTAAAACTTCATTTTATGTCACTAATTTTATTGAGACACTCTTGAACACAACTAAAACTATCATTCATGATATGAAAACGTGCGTACCACTAATTCTATCAAATATCATGGTGGAATCCGACTCAGTTTTGATTGTGAATATGATTAACAAGAATGTAAAATTATATTGCTCGAATGATATAATTGATCAAATAGAGTGGTACAACTAGACTGGATCTTAAAACAGTGAAATATAATCTTCATTCTCTATAATATAATCTTCATTATCTATAATCTGGGCTAATTCCAGTAACTTTCCAATAATACATATTTTAGAGAAGATGATTGCTAGAAAAATAATTTTTAACTATTGTCAAGAGTAATCGTTGACACATTATCTCAAAACCTCTCTAACACACACTATCTCAAACGACTTTCTTTATAATTGAAAATGTCGAGATTTGCATGTCAAATTTTCAATTTAGATTAAAAAAGAGTACTTTTTTTCTTTACAATTAAAAATGTCAAGAATTGCATGTCAAATTTTAGGTTTAGAATAAAAAGAGCATTTTTTGCTATTAATGACGGGATTACCTAATAACAATAGCCATAATTCCTTCTTGACATATTTATACGTAATACACCAATGTGTTACACTAAAAATCATCGCGAAGAGTGTATTTTATTCTTTATGACATGTTTTGTGTAAAGCGCCAATGTGTTGATAGGAATTTATACTGTTTTTGTCTAGGAATAGTAAAGAATATTTATTTTAAAACACAAAAGTCTATATCTTTAGATAATCGAAAAAATTACAAATATATTCCTGAACTTTGATAAATGGTATATATATATCCTCCGTTATACTTTCGGTACAAATATACCCCTACTATTAATGATTTGGTACAAATATACCCTCCTAACTATCGGCGTGCCATGTGTCACGATTCTAGCCATTTATCCATTTTTATTTATTTTACCCATAAATAATTAATTCACTCTAATTAAAAATTCACTATCCGACCTATTACATTCTAACCCGACACGATCCAAATGGAAGCTTCTGAGAGACGCGTTTATGCCAAAAACTTTTGAGACTCAGAATTGAACAAAGGATTGATACAAATGGCAGCGACAAACCAGATCTGAAGGCATTTTAATCCTACAAACACGTCTCTTACCACTAAATCGATATCCCTAACAAATTTTGACCATCCTTTGCATAAAAATCATCCGCATTTTCCTCCTGATGCAACGAACATTCTACTTTTTTCTATTAGAATCTTGAAGTTCAATCACACCTGAAGTTTTTGGCATATACTCTCGCACAAAGTCAACTTATATAATCTGCAAATTGTGATGAGTTTTGAAGGATGCATAAAAAAGAATGAAAGATTAATATGCATGAGTATGAATATATTGACATACAGAATAGTTTAAAGAGGAAAAAAATCGACACATGCAATCTAGCCCCACCAGAATTTGACTCCTTACTCCGTTATAACCTTTAAGAGTCATCATGAAGTAAGAATCTTCTTGCGTAAATATTTTGGCAGCATTAGTTGCCTTGTTTGCTTCTGCAACTCTTAGAGGCTTTATGCGTACACACGTGAAGCTTCAGTTTGGATCGGATCGGATTGGGATGGATTGAGTCGGGTAATGAATTTTTAATTAGGATGGATTAATTATTTTGGAATAAAATAAATAAAAATAGATAAATTGTTAGGATCGCGACATGTGGCACGCCGTTAATGAGAAGATATATATGTACCAAATCATTAACAGCGGGGGTATATTTGTACCTAAAGTATAATGGAGGGTATATATGTACTATTTATAAAAGTTTGAGGATATATTTGTACCTTTTCTGTAAATAAAAATGGATAAATTGCTAGAATCGCGACACGTGGCACGCCGTTAATGAGAAGGGTATAAATGTATCAAGTCATTAACGACGGGGTATATTTGTACCTAAAGTATAACAGAAGTATATATCTACCATTTATTAAAGTTTGAGTGTATATTTGTACCTTTTCCGTTATAAAATTATTAATTTTGAAATATATAGATTTTAGTCGTGCCTTCCTCGCAAAAAAACATAGATTTTTTAAAAGACTTTTATCTGTGGAAAATTACCATTTGTGTAGCCTAGGTATATCAATTTGTTCAAAATTTGTGATGTCAAAATTTTTATAGCTAGTCTTGGGTCAAAAATTTATTCAAATATATCAATACGACTTCGTTTTGTCAATTAGCCGAATTAACGACGTCGTTCTCCTGTATTCTTCTTTCTTCCTCACTACTGAACCAAAAAATAAAACAACTTTTTTTACAGAATCTAACAGAGTAAAGTAAACTTGGACGGCGACGGCGATGGCGATGGCGATGGCGGCGGCGGCGGGGGAGTGTTCATCATACACAAGTGAAGTAACAGAGAGAAGAGGAATACCAGCCGCTTCATTCGTACAAGATGTTCAATCTTATCTTAACCAATCTGGTCTCGATGTCAATTCTGCTCTTGCTTTCCTACAAGAAAGGTCCTTTTTACCCAATACAACTTTTTTTTCCCTTTTTTTTTGGTATAATAATCGTAGTGTCCGGGCTAGCTTTGGTTAATTTCTCGAGATACCTGTCAACTCCCACCAGCAACATGTATCACTCAGAAAGAAATCACTTAAAAGTTTTTTTTTTTTTTGGTTTTTGTTGGGATTTGAACCTGAGACATCTTTGGATAGTTTAAGGTTATCAAATGTTGAAACTCATATTACCTTTATATACGAAGCAAGTTGTTCATTATCATGTAAAGTTTCAGTCTTCAGGGAACCCTAGTGTTTTTTGTGTCTGTTGGGATTTGAATCTGATACTTCGTGATTCTCAACTAGGTTAGGCCACATCCTTGGGTAATTCAAGGTTATGAAATGTTGGAAACTCATTTTCCCTTTATATACTGAGCAACTTTAATTTGTTAGAAATTGGTTGTTCATTGTCATGTAAAGTTTTAGTCTTGAGGGAAATTGTGATCATAGAAGGTATATTAGATTCAACAATCTTAAGTAGTGGCTAGATTAGTCGTTGGGTGGCCGGACGGTTGCCACGAGAAAGTGAGTTTGGGGGACCGAAGGCAGTTTGCCACTCTTCAAGCGTGAATACCTTGGTTTAAGAGAAAGTTTGGTGCAGAAAGTCTTAAATTTAGGATCTTCTGCTGCACAAATTTTCTAAGACTGAGACATCTCGCTCTTTGATCAGTGATTCACCGGCCACTAGATCGATCTCCAAAATCTGTTCTTTGATCAGTGATTCACCGGTCACTAGATCCAGGAACCCACCCTATTCTCAAACCTGGTGGCCCGGTTGATTGGCACTCCTGTAGGCTCATCTTGCATGCAAATCCTGGGAGTCCCAAGTCCTGCATGGTACTTTAGCTAATCACTAGCATTTTCTAGAATAATATTGTAAATTTGGTGCTGGAATGTTTTGTTTGTGTATAATATTCAAACCTTTCTATTTGTTTAGCGATCAAAAAGAATTTTTTGAACCTTTCTGATATTTACCTTTTTATCTTTTTAATTAGTTGAACTAAAAGACAAAAATCAAACCTTTAATGCCGTTTTGCTCATATAGATTACACTTATATAAACTCTGCTCTTGCTTTCCTCCAAGAAAGGTCTATTTTATTTTTTGGTGTGTATTAAATACTCGTACGAGGAGTTTCATAGAGTATAATGCTGATGCTCTGGTGATATTTTTTCTGTTAGAAGGAATAAAAGGGGACATTTCCCCCCTTTTGGTAGAAAATGTTTTACCCAATTTCAGTTACATTGTTGTTGTTTTTTAGAATTTAGAGCTAATACACTCAAAATTCTAAAATCCTGGCTCCGTTTCTGTGTTCATTGCATGTGAAGTTTCTATCTTCAGGGAAATTGTAACTGATGGGGAGTTGTGTTATTCTTTAAATGTTGAACCTTTTATATCTTCTTAATCTGGATATGAAATAAAAGATAATGATCAAATATTAAATGATGTTGTTTTCGTTGAGGTTACACCTGTATTAACTCCTTTTGCGAAAACAGTAGGAACATGTCCCCTTTTTTGCGGTCATTATTTTCCTTTCTATCCTGCGCTGATTACACTTTTTTTGAGTCGAGGGTCTATTGGGAACAATCTCTATAATCCACAAAGGTTCGGGTAAGGTCTGCGTACATCCTATCCTCCCCAGACCCCACTTGTGAAATTACACCGAGTATAGTGTTGTTGAGAAAATATCGTAGCAAATGGCTAGTAGGCCCGTTACCCATAAATTCTCTCTGCTCCTTGTTAATCATATACTAAATTATGGAGGATTCCTTGTACTTAGGCCTCCTAAGAATGCAATTGCAATATGAATCTTCGGAGATCAAACTTGAATGATTATAAAAAACTGACTACATGATTTGTCGAAGGATAATAATTATAAAAAACTGATTAGGTCTTGGAAATAGTTACTAATACAGTAATAAGGAGTAGAGAAGGCAAAGCTGAGAGAGAAACATAGAGACAGCAGACTGTTACAGCCTTACAAAGCATAAATCAAATCGTGTGCAACAAATTCTTAAATCCATTCTTGACTAAATAAAACTAGTATAATTACAAACACGGAAGTGTGTGTACTTCTGTTTGCAATGACTGGAATTTGTGGTTCTTCAAAACCGGTGGTGTTCTCATTATTGAAGTCCCATAGTCTCTATGTCCTTTTATCGTTCTACTGAGTCTCTTGAAGTGCTTCCGAAATGTTGCTAGTCTGAACTTATTATTTCTTCTTCACTTATGAAATTTGCTCACAGTACAAAAGTGGCTTGGACTGCGTGCTTTTAATTGTGTAGAAATCCTCGAAAAGCAGATGGCAGGAGTTTAACTAAAGAGACTGAATTTGGTTGATCAAAAAGAACATATTTGGTATCATTGCATGTTGTGTTCTACTTGTCATTTTTTTCTTTTTGATAACCGTGGTGTCCGGGCCAACTTTCGTGCACGACTAAATCAAGGGACACCTTCCACCTCCCACCAACAACAGATATCAGGTAGCTTTGTCCACTAAGGCGAATCATCCAGTGCTTTTCGTCTCTACTGGGATTCGAACCTGAGACCTATGGCTCTCATCACACCCTTGGGTGCCTTGTTATTCAGAAAGACAAATGAAATAAGTCTTTATCTTTTTACCCAAAAAATGGTCATGAAACTGTTCTTTTGTTTCAATCCCTATGATTTTGGGTCTATTATACAGTCAAACCGTAGAACTCATATAACAAAGATTTATGAATATCTACCTCATGCAGGCTGTTAACTATTTGTGTTACTAATAAATCATAAGCACCAGATTAGAATCCATTATACGAGAACAGAATAATTAGTCCTGCCTTAGAAATTCTAATCAGTGGTTAACTTTACTTATTGTCTCCTTTCGTTTTTCTGAATATATGTCGTTCTTTGCAGACTTCAGCAGTACCGAGTGGTTGAAATGAAACTTCTGGCCCAACAGAGGGATCTTCAGGTACACTTTTTTGTGTAATTTCACAACATTCATCTCTATTTAAGTAATTCTTAATATATAGTTCTCAGGTATGACTCATACTTTGTATTGAGAGGGCTATAATGCAAGTCAATAGAGAAAATTTTCATGTCTCACTCTGGACTTTTATTGATTCTTCTGGAAAGTGGACAAAATTTAGAAAATTGTACTTTGGTCTTTGCATCTTGTGCTGCCGATTCCTTAAATTAAAAGACTTAAAGCTGAGATGGTCCTCTTTTGACATTGAGAGAAAGATCAAAATAGTAGTTCCATAAAGAATGTGCTTTTGGTTTTGGAATCTATTACTCTATGCAGAAAGTGTATATAGGATACAAATCTTAAGCACATGCCCAAAGTTGTAATGGGTCCGGCATGTGAGGGTTTCAGTTTTGCCACTCTTTTGACTAATGACTTTTTACAGCAAAAGTGCCTCGATCCCAAGCTAGATGGGGTCAAGTTATGAATCCTCCCAACACAGAAGACTGATGATTTTTTTACAGTTTATTATATATTGGTTTGCCATAGCTGAAAGCTATCAGTACGGACTCTTTTACGCAACTCATGATTCATTTTGACTTTCTTAGAATTCGATAGCTGAAGGAAATTTTTTAGTTGACATAAGGTTGAATTCATACCTGCCCGATACAAAAAGACCATGAAATATGGACAGGTAAGGTTAATGTATACAAAAGTAATTCAATTAAATATTTAAAACTCAATATGGCCACCTATGAAGCTTTATTGATCTTACCTAACAAATACCAAGTTTTGAAAGCTGGAAATTGCCTCTCCTGTGAAAATGTTGTCTTTTTCTCTTTGTCCGAATGCACCAAACAGGTATAATGGATCAATTCCAGCTATAATGGCGCAAACGAACCAATACGTCTTATAAATGACATAATGTAAAATTTGGCAGTGTCCTCTTAACCTGCCTACTAAATATAGACTGTCTCTTACAACAACAACAACAAACCCAGTGTATTCCCACATCGTGAAGTTTGGGGAGGGTAAGATATACGCAGTCCATACCACTACCTCCGGAGAAGTAGCAAGGCTGTTTCCGATAGACCCCCGGCTCAAGATAAGGAGACTGTCTCTTACATTTTTGCCAAATTTCATGTCCGCCATTTATAAGTTGCTGTTGGGATGCTGTATTGCTCAAATGTGTTGAATTTTACATGTTTGATATCTCTTCTATGATCAGTCTCTTCTAAAAGTTTCTCTCTTTAGCTAGCTTGGTGCTTTTATATTGTTGTCTTGCTAACAAGTGGACGATTGACTTCTCCTCGTTCACTCTGTACAGGCAAAGATTCCCGACATAGAGAAATGCTTGGACATAGTTTCTACTTTGCAAGCTAAAAAGGAGAGCGGTGAGGTTTGTCCATGTTTTTCCAATGAATGTAACTTTCTTGATGCACTCTTAGACATTTTCATTTTTGCTAATTCTTGAGTTAATAGACTATTTTGTCTTATTTATTTAGGCCTGTAATTTGAATTTGAGAAAGCGTGAAGTTTTCAATCCAAAATCATAATTCTATGATATAGTGGTGAAGCAGTTTAGGAAATTGAGTATTTCCTTGGTACTGAGATGTACTGTGGGAGACAGTTATCCAGTGTTGGCTAAGTACTGTGATAACTACTGGTAGCTAGCTATTGTTTGGACCGCTGTAATCCTTTATTCTTCCAGTACCCAAACTTGGGACTCTATGGGCTTGAGATAAGATAATAATGGACACAACTGGAAAGTTTCAGGATTTTGAAGGAGCTATCTACTGTTCTAATTTTTAAAAGGCGACGGTGCAGGACGAAACATTTTACTTCTACTGGGTGGGGTAAAGTATCGTATCATAGGGAGTGTGAACTTTTAGATTTTTAATATTTAATGCAACAACAACAACATGCCTAGTGTAATCCCACAAGTGGGGTCTAGGGAGAGTGGTGTGTACGCAACCTTACCCCTGCCTTGTGGAGGTAGAGAGGTTATTTCCGATAGACCCTCAACTCAAGTAAAACATATCAAAATCAAGTATGGAAAGGAAGTGTAGCAATGATGCAATCATGCTAAAAATAAATGAGAAGAGACCAGTAGAAACAACAAATACTCCCTCCGTCCCATTTTATGTGTCGCCATTTGACCGGACACGGAGTTTAAGAAATAAGGGAAGACTTGGTAAATTTTACCAAATTATCCTTTATCAAAAAATGTGTCAATATCTTTTTTTTAATTAAGTGGGACCAATAAGGGTAAAAGGGTAATTGTGCCTTTAAAAAGTTGTCAAATAAGGAAAGGCGACACTTATTTTGGGACGGATTAAAAAGGAAATGATGACACATAATTTGGGATGGAGGGAGTAATACGATAACCGAAGCAAAGGAAACAACAAATAATAATAAAATTGAAGAATATATTGTAGGAGGGCAATGATAATAATACTGGTAATGAAAACTAGATAACGTCGACTATTTACGAACCTTCTACCCTAATCCTCGATCTCCATGTCCTTCTATATAGAGTCATGTACTTGATAAGCTGCAGGTGAGTTATGTTCTGTCTAATCACCTCTCTCTAATACTTCTTCGTCCTACCTGTACTTCTCTTTACACCCACGATAGCCAACTCTTACTCCTCACTGGGATATTTGTGCATCCCTTCTTCACATACATGAAGCATATCAGCCTTGTCTCCCTAGTTTTATCTACCACGAGATCACTCCCACCTTGTCTTGAATATCTTCATTCCTAATCCATCTCTCCTTATAAGCTCACACATCCATCTCAACATCCTCATTTCCGCTACCTTGATCATCTGAACGTGTGAGTTCTTGACTGGCTCCGTCGCATATAACATAGCTGGTCCGTTAACCACTTTATAAAACTTACCTTTAAGTCTTGGAGACATATTCTTATCACAAGACAGTGGATGTGAGCGGAAGTCAATAAGCATACAAAAATTGAGGGCTAATGCTAATCCCTTTCTTTTGTCAATTAGCCAGTGCAATATTATTGACCCTCCCTTAACGAAGTGCTAGTGTTTTTTTTTTTTTTTTTTTCCGCATTATTTGGTTATTGATGATCTCTGAGGTTGATTCGGGTCTCAATAAGTCTAATAGCACAGTTGATGGAAAAGCATCCAGTTGGGAGCTCTCTTGAATGCTCTGCTTCACTGCATGAGTTCCTTCACGATGAGGACTTCCCAAAATTTGAAATGGTCTTTCTGCAGTAGCAGTCACCCACAGATACCTATATATTCTTGCTGTAGAGGTTCAAAACTCAATTTCAAATGTATAGTAGCTTACTTCTCCAGTGCTGCCAGTAAATCAAAAGTAGAAGGAAAATGTGAAAGAATGAAAATTCTCGCAATACTGTTTTCTACTTCTCTGTGTATCCACTGCAATATCGCTGTATCATCCTCTGTACTTCTGTTTCAACTCTGGTCTCGCTCTTGTTCATCCCAACCACATTGTCACTGTTCTATTGCTCCTTCAGTTCCTGCATTCCCTTTATTACACCATTTGCTTGGCCATTCTTTTTGAAGGAGTTATTGTCTCAAGTACTCCGTGGATAGTTGAAGTGCACAGACTGGACTGTGCACCACCTTATCCAATAAAATAAAAAAACAAATTTAAATCTCTGAAGAATGTACTATTATTGGTCCGTTGTTATGCCATTTCTCGAAGGGGAGCCTTGGAGTAACTGGTAAAGTTGCTGCCGGGAGGTCACGGGTTCAAGCCTTGGAAACAGCCTCCGGTAGAAATGCAATGTAAGACTGCGTACAATACACCCTTGTGGTGAGACCCTTCCCCGGACCTTGCGCATAGCGGGAGATTTAGTGCACCGGGCTGCCCTTTTCTTTTTGCCATTTCTCGCCCACTCTCCGATCCACTTACCAGTTCTATTGCTGTTGTCATGTGTGCATTGGAAGGCCAATCTGGCTGCTAGTTGGAGCTACTTTTATGAAACGTTTGAACTTGTTGAAATTTTCATCCATTCCAGCCCTTTGTAGACTCTAACATACATCCGTATTCTACCATTATACTTGTCATTGTATAACTCAAAACCAAGTTTCTATTTTGTGAACATGATGCCAGTTCACTACTTATTGTTTCTTCCCGTAGTGGAGGTAATGACAAGTTGTAGTTGCTATCATTTGTGTAAAGGATGTTTATTGTGTGCATTTGACTATTCTAAGATGACTACAGTAAAAGTGGGCGAGTTAGAAAGAGAATGGGAATGGAGAAATGGAAAATGGATCCTTTTCCTCCCACGTGGAACCTGTAAATGCATCTTTTTGTCACCCCATAATCTTTCTTGAAGTATTTCACTCTATAGATCACATTACAAAAAAGCAGTTCTATTGTTCCATAATCTTTTTTGAAGTATTTCACTCTATAGATCACATTACAAAAAAGCAGTTCCATTGTTGGTTAAGTGTACAATTGATAGGTAAGAATTGGATGGCCCATTGTTGACACTTCACTATTTGTAAGAGTTGAATTGGTAATACAGTAATTTTTATGGTTAATGACTTGAACAGAAGTCCGACAAGGTTTCGATCATTTCTCTCTGCCCGGGGTTTACTTCACTGATAACTTCCAGTCAATGTTCACTCCCAGTTTTTTTATTTTCTTAATGTGTTATGTCTTTGATACTAACCTGCCATGCTAACTTGTTCCTTGTTTGGCTCGTTGGTTGCAGGCACTAGTCGCTGATTTTGAATTGTCAGAAGGTATTTATTCCCGGGCTAGAATTGAAGACACTGAATCTGTGTGCTTATGGCTAGGGGCAAATGTCATGCTGCAGTATTCATGTGAAGAGGTATGTAAGTAGCTATTGGAAGATTTCAAAAGCATGCACTCTTGGATATTTGGCGTTGTTCTTCACATTTTGTTCACTGTACAGGCTACTGCGCTTCTTCAAACAAACTTAGAAAATGCAAAAGCCAGTTTAGAGGTTCTTGTGGCTGATCTGCAATTTTTGAGAGATCAAGTGACAATTACTCAGGTCGGTTCTGCTTTCAACTCTCATCTAGGACTAATGACTAGCTTGTGCTTGCTGGCTTGCAATCTGTTGTTTGTAAAGTCTTATTAAGTTATCTTTAGTTACTGGTAACTGATTTTGCATTTGCTAGGGTAAACGCCACTAATTTGATAATTTATTTTGTGAATGCACGTAATGTGGAACTTGGAGCAATTTCTCAAATTAGTTAATTGCTTTGTCATCTTCAGAAAAACTGGTGTGCTACTTGTTGCTTCTCTGCTTATTTTTGTAAGCTTCTATGGCTCAGGTCACAACTGCTCGTGTATACAACTGGGATGTACATCAACGTAGACTTCGACAAGCTACTACCCCCAAAGAAACATGAGAAACACCAGTCTTTCATTGAAAGAGGTGGTGGTAGACATTGCTTCACAGAGTACGATTCAGATCATTTTGGTCCGTCTTTGTAGGTTGATTTTGAAATGTTCTTGCAAAGATCATAAATTAGTTTGGTTCCGCTATCATTAATGGGTTCAATATTACAATTTCGGCTTCTATGTGTATGAAACAAAAATGTGATTTGTCCAAAGACACAAAATCTGAGTTGGTTGGATGAGTTTCTTGTGCTTTTGTGACATGATTTACGATGTAATGGTACACTTATTAGGTAAGATTATTGAATCATGGCATAACTCTGAATTTATTGCCTAACCCTGTTCAACTCCGACCATGCAAGTAAGTAATTCAAGCCAAACCTCGTCTTTAGAGTGCTTCCCACCATAAAGCTATGAATAAGAGCGCGAGATTTCATAGCTTGTAAATTTAAATAAGTGTACATTTATTCTGTGGAGAAGTCGATTCATATAGCTGGCACCAAGTTTTTTGGGACTAAAGGCGTAGATGTTGTTATTGTAAGTGATCAGCATTCACCCCATGTGCCGTGTGCCTCGCACAATGGGAAAAATATGTTCTTACATTCAACTTGATAACATGCTCATCAGGTAATTTCAGATTATGTCGCTGGTGCTACGTTTGAATAATGGAGTCACTCATCCAGAAATATAGGTTCTTGTTTATTCATTTCTGCGTAACACGTTTAGATTTATCTTTGCTTCCAGCTCAATGTCCAAGCTCTGCTTAAACCAAACAGAAGCTTGATTTGGACTGATAGCCTGCCTGGTGTTTGAAATTTGAATTGCACAATTAGGAAAATACTTGACATTATCCTTAAAAGTGTTGTTTTCTATATAAAGATATCTGCAGTACTGTTTGTGAAGTGTTTATTCCAGTATCCAGATTCACATGTTTTGGATCAAGTGTAGCAATTTTTTTCTATTATAGCTGGCAGAGTCATTTGTGAATTAGTCGGTACTAGAGCGTTGTAGTCGTAGCATTACTTAGTTTCTTGTCCTTCCATTTCGATTTCTGTTGTGCACTTTGATTATTGTAATATTTTATTGCAGTTTTTTTTTTTTTTTCAATATGCTCTCGATAATATTTTTTTCATGACTTCTTCACTCCTGTTAATTCTTTTTCAACTTGCTTTGAATTTTTTTCGGTTGACTCGAGGGTCTATCAGAAACAACCTCTCCATCTCCAAAGATAGGATAAAATCTGCGTGTTACTCTATACTATTATATTGTGTTGTCATTTGTGAGGTAAGAGACAGAGTCTATGATCTGTTATCATGATGTCTTGTTGTTTCCTAATGTACCATAATGTAGTAGCCGCATATACTGGTTTGGGTTCACACAATGGGTCAAATACTCAAATGTGATTTGCTTCCCACACTTCCAATTTAAGCATGGCTTTACTGAACGTCAGAAACGCGTTTTCTGCCATTGGGGTTGCTGAAGGGAATCTGGGGTGCACAAGGTTATTGGCAGACAGACAGAGGGACGGATCTACGATTTTAAGTACCTGTTGGCCATAAAATTATTCACTTTTTTCCAAAGTAGTTTCACTTTATTTGAAAACTAGTGTTTGACAATGGAAAAGTTCAGATACAACTTCAAGTTTAGAAAATACTAGCTTATAGCTTATTTTGAAGTTCACTTTTCGCTTTTTAAGTTGTATTTAAGTACGTTCAAGCCGTGGAAATAGCATCTGGCGGAAATGCATGGTAAAGCTGCAAACAACAGACCCTTATAGTCCGGTCTTTCTTGGCTCCACACATAGCGGGAGTTATAGTGCGTCGAGCTGCCTATTTATATAAGTAAATTCAAGCATGAACATTATTCTAACTGTCTTTTGCAAAAAGTAGAATCAAGCACAATTCCATCTTCAACTTTAAATTTCATACACTACATAAAATGAAAATATTTGAAATCTATAGCCGAACACCTGCTAAGTTTATGGGTTCTGAATTCAAGGATATTCTAACTTATTGAGTTCGGGATAGAATAGTTATACATCTAGAATAGTTATTACAACCAGAATGGTTTAGTTTTTTTTTTTTTTTTTTCAATTTCTTTTTTTAAAAAGGAAAAACTACAATGGGAGCTAAAACACATGACCTAAAACATTCTTTACATCCTCATTGCGACTACACTATGGGTTTCTTAGTGTTAAAGATATAATTTTCCAACAAAGAAGATTTACTTGTCCATCATAAGATAGTATCGCTCCGCCACTTGGGTGGGCCATGGTTATAAAGAGGGAAGAAGCATAATTTAGCTGAATTGACGCTATTTTGACTAAGTAATTGTCTCCTCAGTGAGATACTGTGTGTTTGTGTGTGTGTGGGTGCGTGGGTGGGTGGGGGGGTGTGGTGGTCTTTGTAGTAATTCAAAACTACGAGTTGACAAATTTAATTTGATAGAGAAATTAGTTTTCAATATCTGGACACATGCAATGACTGCTTTTTGACCATCTTCTTCTTTGTTTTTGTATGCCAAAAAGTAGTCTAAGGTGAAGCAGATTAATGTAACCTTTTCACGCAGCCCTTTTCGGGTAACAATTCAATATGTGTTTTAAGTAATTATCATAATAGTAAAATAGTAGTAATAAAGAAATGCCATAAACATTTTTACATGCCATATTGTTAAAAAAAATATACTCACTCAGTTTCAATTTATTTGTCTTTCACTTGAGAGAAAATGAATGCCTATTTCCTTTTCTAACAACTTTTTAATTATAACACTTCATGTAACATGTTTAAGGTCACACCATTATGAGATATTTTGATATATTCAACATATCATTTAGATTCTCCACATTATAATCTCTTTTCTCTACCTCTATTTTTTTTTAAGAACATATGTTTAGTTTAAAATCACCAAATTTAAAACGATGAAAATAGTAGATCCTAGATTAAAGAAATGCCATATGCATGGCCCATCGCCATGATGAGAAAACAGAAGATATGTTGAGATGGACAGATATGGATAAACCAGATGAAGGTGGGAAAACGAATAAATAATAGAGGGTTAAAATTTAAATGCAAGAAAAAACATGAACAATAAATTATTGTCATATGATTGAGTTATAGCTAAAGGTAGAAAACGCGTTATGATTAGCATGTGGTCTCTCTTGTCTCTAAAAATTATACTCCCTCCGTTTAAAAAATAATAATTTACTTTGATTTGGTACAAAGTTTAAAAAAATAAAAAAAAAATTTGAATCTTGTGGTCATAAACATGCCAAGTGAAAAATTGAAATTAAAGTATTACCAAAACAAAAGGGGTCATTCTTTTTAAAATGGACTAAAAAAAGTAGATCATTCTTTTTAAAAATGAAGGGAATAGTGTCTAGTGTTATTTTGGATGAAGAAAGCTAAACATTAGAACTTGATTTTAGCTAATAAGTAAATACTCTAATTTTGAAAGTGTAGACTTTTGAGTTGAGTCTCTTGCATAAGGCTTGCTTATGCGGTACGGTTTACATACTTGTGTAATTTGTAGGCTATTATATAGTGGGGGTTTACCTAGTGCGCACAAAGTCTCACCATAACGAGTTCACCCGAAGGACAGAGGCCGTGACAGAGGTTGTCGCAACTGCGGGTTATTTTGAGGTTTCCAAAAAAAAAAAAACTTCGAGTGCGTATATTTAGACATCTTAACTTAGTCTCAACTAACAATTATAAGCTCTAACTCGTTTCCAGTGTATCTCGTGGACACTTGATGCTACCGTGACGCATAAATCTTGGAGGTGTCTAGATGATCATTTTGTAAGTTGGAGTATTCAAGTGATACATTAAAGACGAGCCGAGGTGTCTATGTGCATACTTAGGGTCCGTTTGGCCATGGAAATTTTTTCTTTTTTTTCGAAATTTTTTTTCGGAGTTGGACATTGTGGTGTTTGGCCATAAAAATTCAAAAAATAATTCTGAAAATTTTTTCTGAAAAGGGAAAACATGTTTTTGTTGTTTTCACAGTTTTTCAACTCCAATTCCAACTTTTATTATTATTACATATAACCCCAATCTTATAAATTTTTACATAAAACTCTCCTTATAACATTACTTTTTCAATATTACGTATATAGCAGTTTTAAAGAATAAAAATAATTATAATTTCAAAGTTAATGCTATCCTAATTAATATATATCTCTTTTTCTCTCTCATCATTATTTTTAACTCTTATTTAATTTTCTTCTTATTTAAGACATTATTTTACTGCTAATTTATATTTATACCCATAAATATATAAAGTATTATATTTATAATAGAAATATACAAAGTATGTTATATATAAAGTTTATATCATATATATACCATATACACACAGATATAAATATACAAAGTATTAAGAAACATACGAAGCATATTTATAATTTAAATATACAAAGTATGTTATATATGAAGTTTATACCATGTATATACTATATACACACATATATAAAAATACAAAGTATAAAGAAACATATTAAGCATATTTATATATTTATGGTATATGATATAATATACCATAAATATGCAAAACATGTTTTACATAGAAATAATTTATTCACACACAGTAAAATCTTTCATGTATAAGAAAATTAAAGAAATAAATTAGCGGCACCCTAAATTTAATAACAACTCATCATTTTCTATTTTTTAGGAAAGGAAAATGAAGGAAATAAATTAAATAAATTCCTAAAAAAATAAATTTATTTGAAAGATAATATTTGTTACCTAAAAAACAGGAAGCAGTGATATGTTAATATAACATCCATATTTAAAATTTCAAATATGAGAAAACGGCTATTAATGTAAATATGATATATGTCATAATTGAAATTCATTAAATATGACCATATATGTGTAATTATTTTTATAATAGTGGCTAATTGTGTTCTTTTTTCATTAATAGGTAAATTTTAGTTGGGTGATTTTGATAGTTTGTAAAAGTTAGGGCATTAAATCATATTTAAAAAAGTTTTTTCAAAAGTCAATTTTTTTTTCACAAAAGACATGGCCAAACACAACTCCAACTCTAATTTCAACTCAAACTCCGAAAAATTTTAGTTTTTATGGTCAAACGGCTACCTAAAATTGAAGTGGTTACTCAACAGTTAAGGAAAAGTTTAAATGTAATTTGTTGATGTATTTTATGCCATTTGTAAACATGCATTTTTCCGTAATATTCAATCACTACTAAAAAGGCTGTAAAAAGAGACTTAAAAAAGATGAGGTCTCTTTCCCTCAAAAAGAGACTTCAAAAGCGACCTCAATTGACGGTCTCTTTGACGGTCTTTAAAACATAGGTCGTTTTTTGTAAGAGTCCTCATGAGGTCGCTTAAAAGCAACCTCACGAGGTCATTAGGTTATTTATTGACTTTTACAAAGAAGAGATCTCGTGAGGTCTCTAAATTATTTTTTATAATTATTATTATTTTATTAAAAAGAGACCTCATGAGGTCTCTATTTGATTTTTCTATTTTTATTTTTTAATTAAAAGACACCTCACGAGGTGACTATTATTTCTTAATTTTTTTATTATAAATAATTTATTTAAAACATAAATGACCTATTGCAATCTCTTATTTGAGCATGTAGAAAATGAAATCGTGAAAAAGTGACCTCATTAAGTCGCTTTTGTGCATTTGTAAAAAAAAATGAAAATGCGAAATAGCAACCTCACGAGGTCTCTTTTTATAAAACAATAGCTTTTACAAATACCTATCATTTTAATTCAATTCAATAATATATACAATATAATCAATTAAATTGAGCTCTAAGAACTCCCACCAATCAATCAAACTACAATAAACACAAGTAAATATAATCTAATTAATAACCACAAAATGAAAATAAAATTTAAATACCTTGATGTTGAACGAACAAAATATAAAAGTCATAAGTTATTTAACAATATTATTGTTCATACTACTTTAAAGTTTTAATGCATTCAAAAACACCTAAGAATTCAAATAAACCACCATGAAGTATATAGTTTGAATTATCTAGACAACATTCAACTTTAACAACGCGGCGGTGTATTGTCCACATAGTAATCCTTATCATCTTCATTACTACTAGGCTCCTTAGTCACATCTCTGTATTGACCATGTACTCCATGTGAAATAGGTAGAGACTGGAGGTCGAGGAGGGTGCACTACATCATCGGGACAAGGGGGAATCCTCCCGAAGCAAGTAATCCATCGAATTGGGCCTTCATTCCTGCATACTGTATATCTCTTTGCCTTTCCCTAGCCTTGGAGGCATTAGCTTCTTTAGTTAGCTTAGCTATTTGCTGCTTCAAAGCCAAAATTGTATCACTTGACTCATCATCCTGGAAACTACCGAGGCCTTCTAGTTCTGAATGAAATTTACGGAAGGTTCGTTGGGGCAATTCATAAGCATATCCATACCTACTTGGGCCACCAACCGCATGCATTCTCTCATTCTGCTCTTGGCTAAGTGGTAGGTCTCTCCTATCTTCTGGCAGAGTTTGACAAAAATCCTCTATGCATTGTAGATATCGATTCTGAATTTAATGATATTAGAATATAAATTTAGAAAACAAAGTAATTACTACTAGAAATAAAGGCTTACATAGGTCAGCCTTGTGTATGTAGCCTTGAATGCCTCAGCCTTCAGTTATTGGCCTCCTAAGTTCTTTTTCCTGCAAACAAAATTAATTGAATTTTAATTGCTATACAATAATTGCTACAAAACACTAACTGAAACATAAAAAATATTACATGTATATTGACTGAAGTTGATGTCTCATTCTAAATAACTTATGTACCAGAAAGGTTCTTTATGTAATGTAGATACACAATTCAACAATATTTTTCTCTTATATTTTTCATAAGTACGATACTAAAAGGCTAGCAATAATTCAAATGACACTATCTCAAAGTTTACAAAAGAAATTTGTATAGTAATTAGTATACACCTAAACTAAATGAACTAAATTTAAAAGATAAAAAATGAGCAGATTAGCAGAATATATAACACAGGACAAAAAACAAAGCAAGAAGAACTTTTTGTGCACACAGTTATGGTTATTAAAAGGGCTCCATAACTTTATCTTGCCAAAAGAGAAGAAATGTACAAAATGGAAAGATCGAGCTATTAGGAAAGTTGTAAATGTTGTGCTGCATAGAGAATTTTTCTAGTTCATGTATATATAAGAACCTTTTTGGTACCTTAGTTATTAAGATTTGCTTGATACTGTTTCCCACATAATTAACCAATTTTTGACACAAGACAGAATCTTTATTTAAAGGTATATCTCTACCTTTGCACTTCCTTTCTGTATTTGATGTATATCTTATGCTATTAAGACCCATTCAACACAAAAATATCAATTTAGAGTACACTGGTTTCTAAGGAACTAATCATAATGCAATGTAACAATGCAAGTACCCATCTAACCTCCATCATAAAACAATTTATGAGTGCTTTTTCTTCTGCTTCAGCAATTGCTTTGAATTTGCTATCAAGTGTCATGTAATTGCCAGAAACAACACTTTTCTGTTACATTGCCTCTACCATAACCAAAATCACTCAAAAAAACCAACACTTCTCTGTTATGCTTCCTCTACCATAACCAAAATCACTCAAAAAAGTACTTTCTTGTTATGTTGTCTCTACCATAACAAAAATCACTCAAAACAATACATTCCCGATATCACTCTAATAATCAACACTTTACTGTTACACTGCCTCTACCATAACCGAAACCACTCTCAAATACTAAGCATTTCGGTCAAAATCACGCCAACCAATCACGTCAAAACAATGATATCTCAAAATCATATAACCATAATATCAATCATGAATCAAAAATAAAACTAAGGAAAAAAATAAATTCTCAAGAGAGAGATGAGTACATCATGGAATTGGAGAAGTCCAAGTTAGCCAAGGTAAGTAATGGCATGATGAGCGGACTCAACAGGAATAATAAGCTGAATGAAAGTCATCTTCTCCAAGCACATCAGATCTATTGATGGGATGTTATCAATGTTTTCCAGACATGTAGGATTCAAGTACAAATTCAAACTAGTCGGACTCCAGTACTAATAGACAGAGAGAGATCTGTATTTAAATCTGATATCTGATAAAAGAGACACCACACTCTTTTTTCACACTGGATTTTCAGTTTATTTGCATTTTGGTTAACAGTGGGCAAAGGTAACTAACTACCATGGCAATGAAATTCGATTAGCATCTCGCATATTTCGCTGTTTTTTCTACTTTACTTTTCAACCCAACAAAGATTTCTCAACCAAAACTTATGATGTCAAACTAGCTGCCAACCCCAACTTACATATACCCTCAAATTTCTCTCTGTTATACACAATTTCACTATCCGTCCCGCCCAACTTAAAAACCAGCCTAATAATCAATGAAAACTCCCCAATTTAAATTATTGAGCTTGAAAATATAACAATTGTCTCAGCTGAAACATGAAATAAAATACAACTCAAACAAAAGTTAAACCCTAAGAAAAAGAATAAACTCCAACAAGACTTTTCACATATTCTGAATTAGGTTAGCTAAAATGTTAATAAAAAGCACCATATACAAGAAAAAAAATTAAATCCAGAACCAAAAAAGAAAAAAACACAAAATACATAGGGGTACAAGACAATCTATAAGTGAAACAAGGCAACGAAGCCCCTAACTATTTCTTCACATTTAGGAAAAAATTAAGGAGATCCAAAACATCCATAGATTCAAATACTATTCTATACACAGATAAGAAAAAAAATGAAAGTTGCAGCCT
The DNA here is from genome assembly GCA_030864225.1 of Capsicum baccatum var. pendulum. Classification (NCBI taxonomy): domain Eukaryota; kingdom Viridiplantae; phylum Streptophyta; class Magnoliopsida; order Solanales; family Solanaceae; genus Capsicum; species Capsicum baccatum. Next base: position 228,002,811 of record CM061554.1, read on the forward strand.
TACTTGAAATGGAAGAATTGATGGGTTATTTAGGATTTGGGCAAGAGAGTTTCCAGCGAGGGGATTTTGAGAGGGATGCATTTGGGCGAGAGAGATTTGAGGCAAGATGATTTTGAGAGAGGGAAGATTTGAGAGCCGATTTTGAGAGCAGTGAATATTTAGTTTTGGTTTTGTATACTTTTAATTATAATAATAATAATAAAAAAATATTATAAGAATTAAATAAATATATATTTTGACTTTACATTTCATAAAATGGTGACAAATAATTATTATTAATAATAAATATTAATTTACCAAAATTGTAGCGACCACACGAGGTCACAATGTTTAATTTTTTTAAAATAATTATAATTATTTTGGCGCTAACTTTTTCCGCATTTTATTTTCGACCTCTTGAAGTCGCTAATATTGAGTCGCTGAATTTGTAACATTTACCGACTTCATGAGGTCTCTTTATTTAAAAATAAATTAAAAAAATAAATTTAGGGGATAAGCGACCTCATGAGGTCTCTTATTTTCGACCTATTTTTGAGGTCTCTTTTTTTTTAGTCTCTTTTTACAACTTTTTTAGTAGTGAATCTTACGTGTTTGCTATATTAAAAATAAATTTTATTTTATTTGTTCACTTTGACATCAAGAAGACTAACAAATGTATGTAAAAGAGGAACGGATCTACACTATAGATTATAAATTTTGATCAAATTTAATAATTTTGATTCAACCTCTTCGATTTATCTTAATAAATTTATTAAATATGTACATAAATTATTAAGAACTCTTCATGGAGGATACATACATACATATATATATATATATATATATATATATATATATATATATATATATAACAAAAGAGAAAATACGTGAAATTCGACTTGTTCATGCATTGCATGATATTGATGGTTGAAACTTGAAACTGGAGGTGTTAAGTGGGTCGGGCCGGGTCAACTCAGAACCGGCCCGTGAAATTTAATCGGGTTGTGGGCCAGTTCGGATTCGGGCCTGGTTAAACGGGCCGATTCGATTTCAGGCCCAACAGTAAAAATTTTAAAAACAACTCTGAACCGGCCCATTTAACTCAACCCGGTCCAACCCACCTAAACCCGGTCAAAACCGATCAAAAATAATTTTTTTTCTCCAATATATACTATATATACCCACCTATATACATTTTAAACATGTTAAACAATATATATACACTATATATATAGTATATAATACATTAGAATTTAAAAAATATATACACGTAATACATATACACAATTACACATGTAATCGTGTATACGACTATACATTAGTTAAATATATAAACTACTATAAATAAAACATATACTACAACATATATATACTACAATATATACACACACACACAATATATAGTTATATACTAATTTATAAACCATCTACACATGCATACGTAAAATATATACGTCTATAGAAGATATACGCACATATATACGTACCATCCAATATATACGTATTATTTTAAATAAAATATACTACAATATACACACACACACACACTATATATATATAGTTATATACTAATTTATAAAATATATACACATGTATACGTTAAATATATAGTACTTTAGAAAATACATACACATATATATAAATACCATTCAATATATACATACTACTTTAAAGTATATGTACTTCTTTAAATAAAACATATGCTACTTAATATAATAAATTAATAATACTTTATAGTAAATTAGTAATATATTAAAACTAAGTATTTAAGTTAACCTAAAAATTCAATTTAAATCATTAAAAGGAATAAATTACAAAGTAAGGACTAAGGAGCGAATGAATGTTAAATTTTATTGATTACAAAATGATCCAAAATTTATAATTTGCATGGATAAAAAATCTACAAATTTTGCATCATTTTTTTTCAACTCATGCATGTTAAAATTAACGGAAACTTGCATAGGATAGTCAAAGTCAACGGGGGCAAAATCATGCATTGGACTTGATTCTGCTGAGTTCTCCCGTGAAGTCATAATTTCTTCAAGTCTCTGCTCGTCGTTTGGCTCCGCTTCCATTCTTTGATTTCTTCGGCCGGCTCTAATCCAATCTCTAAGGCAAACTAGAACATTCATTGCATTGCTTCCCAATGAATGTCGGTTGTCTCCAAGATGCTGTCGTCCCTGACTAAAAGCGCTCTCCGATGCAACAGTTGACATTAGAACATTCAGGATATCTTTAGCTAATCTTGAAAGTAGAGAATATTGTGTTTTATTACTCCTCCACCAATCTAACGTGTTGATCCGTCGTCTGCGATCCTCTAGCGGCGACCGAAGATGATACTTAAGCTCTTCCCGATAAGTTGATGTGTAAGCTCCCTCCTCAACACTGTTCCAACAGGGTAAATCATAAAAGGAATAAGGAAAACCACTATGTGTCGGCCTTTTAGAAAATGATGGCTCCTCGGGAGGATGAGGAGCGACAGTTGAAGTGATATTTGTTGGTACAGCTAAATCAACTAAATCAGCATAGTGATTATATAAATTATCTATGTAAGCATCCGTATTACCCATAACCGTCTACAAATCAGGTTGTACTTGTTTAGAATCATTGTTAGTATTTATCTCTAAGTTAGAACAAAAGAAAATACTAAAGTGGCACATAGTAGTATATTTTATACACGGATTTAGCATAGCACCAACCAAGTAAATAGGGGGAATCAAAAAAAAATATTTTTTAAATTTAGCAAACATAGCACCAACAACTTCTTTCTAACCTTCTTTATTTTTATATTATTTGAGCAAAGCAGAAATATCGACTATATATGCCAAAATATTACAAACAGTAGGATAATAAGCACCGAAAAATTCAACCGTACCTATATAAAATTTCTGCAAACTTTTAACAAGATCATTAATTACAGCCCAATCAGAATCATGTAGCATGCAATTAGCAAAAGAACTACAATGTTGGTTAAAAGATAGTGTAATAGGAACTCTATATTTATAACAAGTTTTTAAAAATCATACGTAGCATTCCATCTAGTATCACATTCTTCAGGCATCAATATCGGTGCAAGTCCATTTTGTTCACATTTAAGTTTAAAGTCTCTAATTCTTGATCTTCGATTATTTTCTTAAATAAAACCAACGGCAAGCCGGATTTTTTCAATATAAAACTCAAAAAACTCAAGACCGTCTCTTATAATTAAATTATATATATATATGACAAACACACTTAACATGAAAAATTTCAGGTAACGATAGAGATAACTTAGATTTTAACTTTTTAATAGCAGTCTTGTTGTTGGAAGCATTATCAAAAGCAATACATAAGATTTTATTTTCGATACCATAAAATTCAGCAACTTTAGCAATCGAATCAACAATAAAATCTCCAGTATGTTTACGATCTTCACCATATAAAAAATCAAGAATACGTTTTTGCATAACAAAATTACTATCTATCGAGAGATAAGTAATGGTTAAATAATTATTTTTATTTACAGCACGATCAAGATCAAAAGTTAGGGACATTCTACATTGAATATTTTTAACAATATTGATAAATAAAAATAATATTGTGAATGAAGTCTAAAAATATCGGCCCGACAAGTACTTCTAGGAATACCATCAAACATAAGATTATAAATTACTTAAATATAATTAATAAAGGCATCAGAAGAAGGAAAATTAAAAGGCAAACAACCCACAACTACCATTTTAGCTATTTCTTTTCGATCCCTCAATTTATTATACTTCTTCATTACCTGACCGGTTGCTGGGTCCATTCTAGTTTGTGTTGGCCCACCAACATCCGCACCACCTTTTGTAATTTTTAACTCTCAATCGTGATTATCACTTATATGTCTCATTAATGTACCCGTACCCCCTTGCTTGCCTCCCCTTTATGCTTATATATTTGTTGACAAATATTGCGTTGCACCTTAATAGCTGATATACGTTTAAAAAATTGTCATGCAATACTAGTTGGTTTACGAGGTCTTAGGGCACGGGGAGGGAGATTAACCGATTCAGATCTAACATTAGCATTTCCAACTGCGGGTGTCTCACCAATATTTTCATCATCTTCGTCTAAATTAACCGCATCTACTTCATTTTTTTATACCGTAATTTTCCTGAGCTTCTACATAATCCATATCGTGAGCACCTACACCTATTTCTTTCTCAAAAGGTTGACTAAGAGGTACCGAAAGCGGAGGCACACAGGTATATCTACTACTTGAAGTACCTCTACCGCTAGTAATTCGCTTTTTACTACCACTACCACTTTCGGGATAAAAATTTTTAACACCTTTAGTCGCGAGGTTTCTTAATTCATCCATAATATAAATTAAACTAAAAAAATTCAAAATACACAAATATAATAAAATTAAATGTTCAACAATTAATACACTAATTGAAAATTAAACATAAGAGATGGAACGATAATACCAAATTTTGAAAGTATCTGAAGGTTGCGACTTTAGAAACTTCCACTCGTACTTTGTAATCGCAAAATTAGAAAATTAAAGTGAGTATTTTAGAAATATATAGAATATTTGAGAATTGAGATTTGAGAGAGAATGAAAAATTACGTGGAAAATGATTTTTAAAGTGTAGGGTATTTATAGGATTTTTTTTGAATTTTAAAAATATTTTAATTATTATTATTTTTTTTAATAAAAAGGTGTTTTTAGCCGTTTTGGGCTCCCAACGGCTATATTAACATTGGGCCCAACAGCTATAATGGCCCAACAACCTTTTTTAATTGAAATTTGATTTTTTTTTAAAAAGCTAATTGGGCCGGTCTGATTAACCGACGGGCCAGGTTAATCGGGCCCAACCCAAAAAATAATTCGGATCGGTACCCAGTACCCTACAACCCATGGGTTGACCGGGCCAGGTCAAACCAGACCGATTTTCTTAAGCGGACCGGTTCGGGCTGAGTTGAGATGGGTCAACCCAACCAGTTTGACAGGTATACTTGAAACTAGGTAAGTCTTAGTTATAGCTAGCATATTACAATGATAACGTGTTGAGTGATTTTATATTTTTCATTTTTATTAGATTAGACATCCTGAAAATCACGTGACAAGTAAAAGTGAATTGAGAATTCTGCCGCCATCTTAGTTGTTCATTATACTGAAAAATGAATCAAGTTTTATTTACTTTGAAAATCAAAAGGCAATTTATCATTTTGTTTTAATTTAGCCTTATTATTAAATATGATCATCTTTCAATGCATTGAAATTATTAAATTTAAAAAATAATATGATAAAATTGTAATTTTATTTATTATTTCTTAAAAGGTATGTCAATCGCATAATAAATAAGTAAAAAATGAACGAAGGAATATTCAATGGCTAAACTAAAATTTTTACTAAGAGGGTTCAAATATGAAAAATAACATAGGAAGAAGTTAATTCATCATCTAATACGTATATGCATAAAAAATAAATCAAACAACTTATAAATAATATAATGTAATTTTTCACTGAAGGAAATTAGGATAAACTCATAAACCTCTTGATCTTATCTGGCTCTGCTCCAAGGAATATTGGAAAGAAAATTACTCACTAGTCATTTCATTTCAATTTGTTTGACCTACTTTTCTTATTAGTTCGATTAGAAAAGAAGAGAAAATATATTTTTTCCCCCTGAACTTGTCCTCCAAACTCACTTTAGGACTTAAAACTTAACTTCTGTTTATTTACCCCCCTTAACATCTTTAAAGTGAATTATTTTCACCCCTCAAAACTGAACACCACTCTCACAACGGAGAGTGTGTTACACTCGCCTACACATCAACGCCACGTCATTGCCACGTAAGAAATTTGATTTTTCTAAAAAAAATTAATCCCCCACACATTATTTTTAAATACTTTTTTTTAAAATAATATATATATATATATATATATATATATATATATATATATATATATATTAAATATAAAAAGGCACCCCCCCACCTCTATTTTCTTTCTTCTTAGCAACCCCCCACCCAGCCCGCCCACCCACCTCCTACCCTGCAAATGCAGCCCCCCCTTTCTATATTCTTCAAACCACCCCACCTCTCTCCTCTCCTCCATTTTCTATCTTCTTTAAATTTAAAACATATTATCAATAGTCATTCCTTCATCAAACCACCAATTCAAAAAACAACAATGCAATAGCATCACCATGTCCTAATTCAAAATTCTTCATTCCAACAAAACTCATTGAAAAACGATTAAAACAAACCCACAAAAGAATATATGCAAAAAATTAACACCACGACCGCCATTAACATCACCATTGACGGACCCCAAAATTACATTATTAATTCTACCAACGATCACCAATGATGGACACATCCTTCGCATCACACCTATATGTTCAGATTTGTAGAAGGTTGAAATTTTCTTTCTTTCACCATGGAATTCTTCAAATAACTTGGCTAAATCACTGTAACTAAAGTAAGTTTTGGCTAATTGTGATTGATTGATAAGGAATAAACGAAAAGGATGTGAGATTTTCTGTCCTAAAAAGAGAGAAATATGAATTTTGGGTCATAATTCGGGTTCTTCCATATCGAATTTGAAAACCCATTTTTCATTAGAGGAATATCTTAGAAGGTTGAAGAAAAGGTGTAAGGAAGATGATGATTGATGTTTGGAGAGTAAAAATTATAGTAGGGGTGGGATGGGGGTAGGGGCAGAAGAAGAAGATAGGAAATGGGGGTAGGGGGTATGAAGAAGATGAAGAAATGGAGGTGGGGGTATGATGAAGGTGGATATATGTATATATATATATATATATTAAAAAGTGGGGTCATATCAGTTTTAAATTAAGAAACATATTTAAAAATAAATAAATAAATTCCACGTCAGCTTGAGGGGGGAAATAATACACTTTAAAGATGTTAAGGGGGGTAAATAAAAAGAAGTTAAGTTTAAGTGCTTAAAGTGAGTTTTGATGACAAGTTCAGAGGGAAAAGATGTCTTTTCTCAGAAAAGACTGATTCGTTCCCCTAGCAACTTTTTAAGTCTAAATTTTCATCTTGCATATTTAAGATCATAAAATTAAAGAGAATTTTGATAGATTTGAAATATCATTAATTTAAGATCACAAAATTTAAAAGTTTTCTTCATTCTCTTAAACTCCACGTCAATCCAAAACAGATCTATCAATTTGTAAGACTACAAAAATAAAAAATATTTTAATAGATTTGACATATCTTTAATTTAAGATCATAAAATTTAAAAGTCTTATTTATTCTCTAAAATTTTGTGTCAATCCACCAATTTATAAAACCATAGAATTAATTTTTTTTATAGGTTTGACATATCGTTAATTTAAGGGATTGTTTGATTGAAAAACAAGTTATTCCAAAATTGTTAGTCTCAAAATTAGCTATTTCGAGATTAGTTATCCACTCTCAAGAAGGGATAAGAAAAATACTATTATAATACCGGAATAACTGGGATGAGTTATCTCATGCATTTTATCTCAATCACATATAAAACTCTTAAATTAATTCTAAAATTAATTATCCTTATCCCTCCTACCAAATTACTTAGGGGTCATTTGGTAGAGTGTATAAGATCAATGCAAAATATAGTGTATTAATAATGTTTGCATTAATAATGCTTGTATTAGTTATGTTTGTATTAGTTATGCATGTATTATTTCTTATACATTGTTTGGTTTGACGTATAAGAAATAATACATCTTACATAATTTCTATAAAAGAAATGTTTGTTTACAAAAATACCCTTCTTTGATATTGTACACTTTTTTGCAACAATTTTTTTTTTGACATCTCAAATATAATTAGTATTGTTGAACTAGTATATAGAGTTTAGGATTAATTACAAGACCTTCGTCTTTGCGCATGAAATATTTCGTCAATGGATTAACATAGTGAAAACAAAAATAAAATATAAGACGTAAAATTAAGAAATAGTCTTAATTTTTTTAATCTTTTTAAAGACCCTCGTAGCAAAACAGAAAATATGTTACAATTATTTAAATCAATTATTCATTGTTGTAGATTAAAATGGTGGAAAAAAAATTTGTGAAATGTTTTGACAAGATTCACTATTGCAAATTAAAATAACGGAAAAAAGAATGGTGAAATATTTTAAGAGAAAAATTAAGGGGTATTAAGATCATTTAATAAGTTAATGCATGTATTAAAAACTTGCATTACTAATACATAAAAAAATAAGTAGTATTAATAATACACACCTTAATACACAATAAATTATATAAAAATTATACCAAATAAAGTATTCATAATACATATTAATTAATACATGTATTATTTTTACCAATACACTCTAACAAAAGACCCTTTAGTGTATAAGAAAGAGAGAGAGAAGAAGAGTCATTCTTGTTTCCCAATAAAGAACTTTCAATAGTTTCAATTTAAAAAGGCAGAAAAAGTAGAGGTAGAGCAGACATGTACATTGCATTGTGCCCTTAGCTCTTCCCTCGAATATATCCGGTAGCCGGTCAACAATAACGCGTAACAAAATGCTTCCCAACACTTCTCCTCTACTCTTCTCAACTAAACTTTTATAGCTTTCTTGCCAAGTTAAAAATTGGTATTTCTGAAATGATGAGATATATACTTTTTTAAAAAAAAATTAGGAAAAGGGAAATAGGGAGAAGATTTTATAAGGTAAAGATTTAAATTTAAATTCAGATAGTCTATTAATTGAGTTGTTAAGATTTTTTAAATTGAAGAGTTTTATCAAACTTTTGAGGAAAAAAAAAAGTTGTGTGCTTCGGAGGAGTAGCAGAAGCTAAAAAAAATAAATTTATTTAAAAACACTTTTAAGAAAAAGTTATTTTGAGAAAAATACGCTTAGAAGTAGGGCTAAACATAAAATATTGAAAATCGAATTATCAAATTGAATAAAAAAATTTGATAATTGATATTCGATAATTCAATATTTGGTATAATATTTGAGAGTAAAATTTCAACATTTCGGTATTTAGAATTGGGTTTGGTACAAGATATTAATACCGTTTGATATTTCGTATTTATTGAATATCGAATATTATATATATATATATATATATATATATATATATATAAATGTGAGTGTGTGCACGCGCGCGTGTGTCTAACCAACTCAATAGACAATAGTATTAGTCATCCCAAAGTATCTCTTGGACCTTGACAATATATTCGTAAAAAGCAACAAAAAGAATACTAAATAGAGTTTCTATTAAATATACAATTTGAAATTTAAACACACATTTGCACATCTCCAACTTTAATATGGTATTACCAAATATCATATCGAACCGAAGTTTAATTTACCAATTATCGAATCGATGTTTATAAGTATCACTACTAAAAAAAAGAAAAATCGACCACAAAAATCGACCATGGTCGATTTTCCCATTTTCCGACCACAAAACCGACCAAAATTTTTGGTCGGAAAAGTAGTGGTAGCTTTTTAAAAACCGACCACGAGTGATCGTTTTTTTTTTAAATATATATTTTCATTTTTAAAATTTATTATTATTTTATTTAAATAAAAAAATAATTTTAGGGAAAAATAAATCAACCACAAGTGATCGATTTTTTATAAAATTAATTTTATTAATTATATATATATTTCAAAACACCGACCACCAGTGGTCGGTTTTTTTGAAAAAATAACTAAAAAATAATTTAAAATGTGGTCGGTTTTTTAAATATTTTTTTAAATATATATATTTTTTAAACTGACCACTAGTGGTCCGTTTTTTTTATTTTTTTCATTTGCAAAATAAATAATAATTAATACTAAAATTATTTTAATAATTATTTTGATTTTTTAAAATAAAAAAGCTACCACTTGTGGTTGTTTTTTTAAAAAAAATAAAAAAATTTAAAAAAATTAAAATCCGACCACTAAAGGTCGTTTTTTTTCGACCATAATTTGTGGTCGATTTTCTATGGTCGATTTTTGCCTTTTTTTAGTAATGTATATGGTATGTGATATCTACATTTAAATATCGATTACCGAATTGTTGAACCCAAACTTTGAAAATACTGAACGAATACCGAATACTTACTCTACTTAGAAGCATATATAAAAAGATTGATAAAATATTAATTGCTGCTCAAAAATCTTTTTTTAATGTATTGATCAAACTGCTTCTCAAAAAGTACTTTTTTAAATATCAATAAATAATTATAGTTTCAACTAAAAGCAAAAATCCTTTATTAAGTATTCAAATGTTTAATTATATTGTATCAAGTCAATATTCAAATATCTAAATAAAATATACAAGCAAATTAAGAGGCTATCGATATATTAATTAAGTTAGAAAAATATGTAGAATTTTTTTATTTTAAAGTCGGGAGTGGGAAAAGAAAAATGGGGCAAATTACAATGAGGGAAATCAAATCTTCACCAATAATATGAAAGTTTAGATAACCAATCCAAAGAGATATTAAGATTCTACAAAATATCTAAATTCACATGCTAAATTTATTCCCTCGGTAGAACAATACTGTTTATTATACTAAGAATAGATATCCAACAATATATATACAATTTAAAATATTAACGAATAATTTATCTTTTTCTATTAAATACTATTCATCACTTATTATTTCTTAAACTGTGTTTCAAGTGTCACGGAGTACCTTTATTTGCCCCTTAAACACAATAATCTTCCACCGGCATTTTCCAGTCAACCCTTCTATACACAAACACTAATATAAACAGAAAGAGTCCTCTTCACACTTCAAAAATCTTCACCCCACACCCCTATACACCCACCCCACCCCCTCGCTCTAAAATACTTATACTACTAGTACTTTTCATCAAGTCCATGGAGAAGGAAAGCAATCTACAATCAGAGTACTCAATTGAAGATGGAAATGGAAATTTGAGTACATTTGTCATGAACAATCCAAACATGATGAGCAACAACTTTGATATTGAAAAAGATTATTCATTAACCTTTTTATTAGAAAATATGTTTGGCGGTACTCATGTTGACCATCAAGATTATGATTTTATTACAACTACAACTAGTAATTCCATTTTCGATTTGCCAATGTTGCCACCTCATCAGCCTATTATTACTACTTCTACAGTTCAAGATTCAACAATATCTGATCAGTTGATTAATGCTCCAGTGACTCCAAATGTATCATCGATTTCTTCAACATCAACTGAATTACTTGCTGATGATTACCAACAAGAAAAAAAAGTGAACCAGCAGGATGGAGAGCAAGATCAAGACAAGTATAAGAAACAGTAAGTTAACATTTTGCTTCTTTATGGACAAAATGTATATTTCTTTTAGTACTAGAGAAAACATGGAATTAGCTATGATAAATATTATAGGTAATCCTTAGCTCCTTAGCTAATCTGTCACTAAATAACTTCTAGCTAATTGGAATTTTTTTGGTATGGATCAAATACATAAAAATCTTTTTGATGAAAGGTGGGGTTTGATTAGAAGTGAAATCTTTGCTTGTTCTGATAAAATGTTGATATAAAAAACTTTAAAAATATTAAAAAAGCATATATTCCTTAATTATATATCTTCAATAGTTTTGACAAGCTCTAGATGATTAGTCAACTAATTGTTTGTTATTAACACAGAAAGTTACCTTCTTGATTCCAATTTTCTCCAATATAAAGAAAATTACTTTCTGAAATAAAAATTATTAGTCGAATGACTATCTGAAAAGTCAACTCTAGTTTTGACTAACGAATCCTTGGAAGGAACTAGAGTTTTTCTAAACATATATACATCACCATTTGATTATGTAAATTGCATTTTGGGGTTTCCCCTTTAGTAGTTTCTTTTATTTGAAGTTTTAATTCCCTTTGGGCAAAATGTGATAAGAATTTTTGTGTGCTTAGGTTAAAACCTAAAAGGAAGAACCAAAAGGGTAAAAGAGAGCCAAGATTTGCATTCATGACTAAGAGTGAAATTGATCACTTGGATGATGGTTATAAATGGAGGAAATATGGCCAAAAAGCAGTTAAAAACAGCCCCTTTCCAAGGTATGTGTATTTACATATTATTTTTCACCCGATATTCATATTAAGATCCGATTAAATCTAGATTCAAATATTACAAGACCCAAGGTGTGTGAATGAAAATAATAAAAGTCATCTGTATACTTCACACCTACTTGGCAAACAGGAAATGCCACAATATTTGCTTATGTCTTAGCCTCTAAGCAAGTGATTTATTTATTTGAAAAGAAAAGGAGATTAAGTTATACACAATGTTGTCATATATCTACGAGGGCGGATCTAGAGATTAAGGTATTGTGGGTTGAGCTCAATAATCTTGGTCCAAATTTGCATTTGCTTTAAGAACTCTAATTATGATACATGTACTTGTTTTAACTCACAAATTAATAACTTAAAAGAGCTAGAATATATATATTCTGAAATCATAAACTTCTAATTCTGACTCCATTTATACTATCAGGTCATCTAAAAGATATTTACATATGACCTTAAAGTATAAGGTAACCAGCTTCTACAATAGATAAAAGTATTCTGAATTCTGATAATGTAAAATTTTTTCCTTATACTGGCAATGTTGATAACATAAAGTTCTACGAAGAACTTGCGACTTTCTCTAACGTTCTTTCCTTTCTAATCTTATTAAAAAATAATTGCTACATATGACCTTTAATTTTTCGTATTTACCTTTAATAACATGTTGTTATATATAGTTACAAGAATATGATGATATGTTTAAAATTATAAACTCTACGGACACTTTCTGATACATGCAAAGAATCGTCGTTTCTCAAATTTGGCTTCTCATATAATGTGCAGAGTGTATAAAAGGGTTGTTCGGTGCTCAAAGCATTTGCTTATGAATATTTCTTTTTTTCCTTTCATCATTAGCTTGTATATTTGTTTTTGTTACTTATGAAAATGCAAGTGTGAGATATATGCATAAAATGTCTTGTGCATGCAGGAGCTACTATCGTTGCACAACAACATCATGTGGTGTGAAGAAGAGAGTGGAAAGGTCAATTCAAGATACTTCAATAGTTGTTACAACTTATGAAGGTACACACACGCATCCCTGCCCTGTAATGCCTCGGGGGTATGCTGGCGTTCATCCGGTAACTATCAACTACGGTGTCTCCATTGGCGCTGGTGATAGTGGGGGAAGAACTTATTATGGTGATTCCTCCTTATTTTCAACTAATAATTTACTACAAGAAAGAAGGTTTTGGAGCCCTTCTTCCTCTTTGGATGAAGATCATGGACTTCCTCAAGATATGATCTCATCATGTATGGGAAGAGATCTTATAGACAAGTAAGGAAATAGATTAGGATATATATATATAGTCGAATCCAATTTATTTAGGACTGAGTCGTGGTAATTGTTGTTGTACGATGACTAGCTAGTTTTTAGCTTTGTTATCGGTGGTGAAGTTCTTTTATTAAATGGTGTTATTTTTTTATGTTGTAGAAATCTTTGTAGTGAAATAGTTTTCAAAGATTTCAGTTTTTGTGACTTCCTTTCTAGTGTTATCTTTCAGTTATGATTTCAGTTACTGCGAGCGTTTCAAGAATTTTGCAGCTTATTCTAGAGATCTATAAAAATATGTGGTTATAATCTTTGCGATCTATTAAAGTTATGACGAGCCAAGTATTTTTCAAAATCACGATGACCCATTAGGGCTTAGGATTTGATGTTAAATATTTGTATCCCTTCTAAAAATTAGTTATGTGTTTTGCTAGACACTTCCCTCGTTAAAATATAGCTAATGATCAATAAAAATTAAGTTGCATCCCTAGTTAAATCATAATCTTTAGACGAAAAATTTAGCACCAATATTGATCTTCTCACAATAAAATTGGCCAAAGATTTGGCGTCCCTTGCTATCATTTGATTGAATTCTAAAATGGAATATGTCTTAGGAAATAAAAAACTTCTAGCTTGTCTCAAATGATGTATATTAGAGGAATGTGAGTTCTCTACAGAAAATTCAAAAATATTTGAAATCATGACAATTCGTTTAGATTTCACAAATCTAATTTTATAACTTTTTATAACAAAGTCAAAGTATGAATAACGCTAGTGAATATTGCATTTGTACAAATTATTCACATAATCACTGATAATAAATTTTATAATGTAGTGGTTCGATTATATAATCTATTTTTTTTTTTAAGAATGAACAACAAATGCCTAATATTTCAGTGTAACAAGAAAGATTGTAAATTTGTATTATTAACTGGTAGCAAATGACACTAACCATTATCTTTCTACATAAAAGTATAACAATCTTTTGACCATTTTACCATTTAAAATTAATACAAATTCATCACAAATTTCATCAAATATGGTCCTTGCATACATTCATCTTTAAACCGCTTCACCTTTTACATAGCTTTTTAATTCTAATAACTTATTTGATATGTTAATTTAGTAATATTTTGATATATTATACACATCTATCATCCGATCAAAAGTATTTATTACTTTTAAAAATTTTATGTGCAGTTAAAAAAACACATAAAATAAAACGATGGAGGTAGCATAATATTCTAAGCAATAGAAACAAAATGATAAATTTAATATTATTGCTTAATAGCACTTATTTCAAATATATTTATAACAATCTTTCAATCTCCTAAAAATATTATTCTAAGATTTTTTTAATAAGTCCCTTTTTGATTAACTATGAACTTAAAATTGTTAAATTCAATATTTCAATACCGTCCAATCTCATCACCAACCCCCAATTCATGATTTGTGAACAAATCCTCACAGACAATTGCGTAGTCCTAGCTAGGCTCCATCATCTGAATGTAAGCTCCATCACTTCAGGGTTTGCCACATCAGTGACATCACATATATAGTTCTATGCTTGTTTCCTTTCTTTACCAGTGCAATTCCATCTTCAACATCAAATTTATTGATACTAAATAAAGTGAAAAATATTTGAAATCTATCCCCGAACACCTACTAAGTTTATGGAGTTAAACATATGTCCTAAAATATTTTTTACATCCTCATTGTCACTACACTAAGGCTTTCGTACTGTTATGGTATAATTTTCTAACGAAGAAAATTTAATTGCTCACCATCATAGGATAGTATCGCTCCGTCGCTAATTTGACTAAGTAATTGTCTCCTCGGTGAGATACTGTGTGTGTGTGGTGTGTGTGGGAGTGGGGAGGTCTTTGTAGTAATTCAAAACTACGTGTTGACAAATTTAATTTGTTTTGTATGCCAAAAAGTAGTCTAAACTCTAAGGGAGGCAGATTAATGTAACTTTTTAGCGTAGCCCTTTTTGGGTAACAATTCAATATGTGTTTAAAGGTATCATAATACTATAATAGCAGTAACAAAGAAATGCCATTAGCATTTTTACATGCCATATTGATTAAAAAAGATATTACTCGCTTAGTTCATCTTTCATTTTAAAGAGAATGACTATTTTCTTTTCTAACCACTTTTTAATTATAACCTTTCATATAGCATATTTACGATCACATAATTATTAGACTTTTTGGTATATTCAACATGTTATTAGTTGGTTGACTATCAAAACTTTCATTTAATTGATTAGAGTTAGATTCTTCACATTGTAATTCCTTTTCTCTACCTTCATTTTCTTTTTTTTTTTTCAAAAAACATATCTTTAGTTTAAAATCCCCAAATTCAAAATGGTGAAAGAAACAGATCGTAGATTAAAGAAATGCCATATGTCCCATCACCATGATCAGAAAAAAGAAGCATGCTGAGATCCACAGATATGGATAAACCAGACATAAGGTGGGTAAACGAATAAATAATTGAGGGTTAAAAATGGACAATAAATTATTGTCATATGATTGCAGCTAAAGGTAGAAAACGCGTTATGATTTGCATGTGGTCTCTCTGTCTCCAAAAAATATATAGTGTTTAGTGTTGTTTTAGATGTAGAAAGCACAGATAAACGAACATTGGAATTTGATTTTAGCTATAAGTAAATATTCAAACACACATAACCAAACATTGGAATTTAATTTTAGTTCATAAATAAATACTCTAACTTTGAGAGAGTAATCTTGAGTCGAGCCTGTTGCATAGGGCTTGCCTAATGCGATTTACATTCTCTGTGTGGTTTGCAGGCTATTACACAGTAGAGAGTTTATCCAGTGCGCACAAAGTGCTCACCCGAAGGACAGAGGCTGCGTCAAATATTATAGTGATTCCGGTTTATCCTGAAGTTTTCAACCAAAGAAAAAAAAAACTTTGAATGTGTACATTTAAACATTTTAACTTATCTCAACTAGCAATTATAAGCTCCAACTCATTTCCAGTGTATCGTGTGAACACTTGATGCTCATGTGACACATAAATCTTGGAGGTGTCTATGTACATATGACAAGTTGGAATGCTTACTTGTCAGTTGAAGATAAGTTTAAATATTTATTATGTATTATGCCATTTGAAAACATGCATTTTTTTCTCCTGTAATACTCAATTTTACCTGTTGACTATACTGAAAAGAAATTTATTTTATTTGTTCACTTTGACGTCAAGGCGACTAACAAATGTATGCGAAACTAGGACGGAGCTACACTATAAGTTATCAATTGGGCTAAATTTAATAATTTTGGTTCAAACTCCTAGATTTATCTTAATAAAATTGTTCAATATGTACATAAATTATCAAGAACTCTTCATGGAGGTTGTCATGTCAATAATAACAGAAGAGAAAATACGTTAAACTCGACATGTTAATGCATTGCATGGTGTTGGTTGTTGCAGGGTCAGCTTAAGGATAAGGTTAGTAGAGCGTTTGCTCCAGCCTTCAAAATTTTGAGGCCTCAAAAATTTTAATAATAAATTTTATGATTTTGACTTTACTTGAAATTAATAATAATCAAGATTGTGGAATACGTTTAAAAATATATTTTAAAAAAGAAGTAAAGAAAGAAATATTATCTAATTTTATTAGAAATGTTTTAGAACTTTGAATTAATCAACTCAAACTTCATATTAATAATAAAGTTTTAACAACAACATCCAAGTTGATGTATTGAAAATAAATGACCAACATCTTATTGACTAAAATAAATTCTTGCTTTTATTAATAATCATATTAATATGTGAAGCATAAGATTATGGGTCTTTTAAGAATATTATGCTAAAACAACTAATATGTAAAAATAAAAAAGACAACTCTAAATTATTACAATATTATTTATATGTATGTATATATATTTAAAGCCTCTTATTAAAGTGTGACTTTAGACCACTAATTTTATTGAGACGCTCCTCAATTGTTGAAAATTGAAACTAGTTAAGTCTTATCTGTAGTTAGCATTTTATAATGATAACGTGTTAAGTGATTTTATCTTTTTCATTTTTGTTAGATTATAAGCATCCTAAAATTTATGTGACAAGTAAAAGTGAATTGAGGTGGAAGTCTTTTGTCTTCCACTTTTAATTATTCATTATACTAAAAAAAAAATGAATCAAGCTTTAATTACTTACTTGGAAAAACGAAAGGAAAATTATCATTTAGTTTTAATTTAGCCTTATTACTAAATATAGTCATCTTTCAATGCATTCCAATACATTGCATTTATTAAATTTAAAGAGTGATATGCTAAAATTATAATTTTATTTATTATTTCTTAAAGAATATGCCAAGTACATAATAAATAAGTAAAATATGGAAAGTCTTTCAACAACAAATGCTCTCTAGAAGACCGACTATCTCCTAGATATGCCCATTCCTGACCCCCAAACTTCAAACACACCTCCCTTCTCCTCGACTCCATCGGAGCCACCAGACCCAATAATCACCTGTAACACCCGTATTTTGTGCTAGAATTCTAACCGTCGTTCTTACGCGTATAATCCCTAATACAAATGATTCCCATGTGATTATAAATTTCATGATCTTTATCCTAGTGTGTGAAGTGATTTCGAGGTGAAAAATATTTATAGGAATCACTTAGAACAAAGTTGAGCTAAGCACCTTCGATTCGTCCAAAGTTTGGTATTCGATTCTACAAGGATCTACTTTGAACGTGTATAAATTTTGATGTACTTGGAGTTTTTCATCTCAAAACCCACCAAATTGTAGATAATTGAATTAGCTTTCCAACGATACCAATTTCGCCTTAATACGACACCCGAGCAAAAAATTATAGTATGCTGTGATTATGTGTTTAGTGAGGCAGGTATGTTTGTTGAGTTAATAGAGCGTAAGTCTATGATGATGACTATTGAGGCTAGAAAGTTAAGGATGGTATCTGAAAAGGTTGTTCAAGAATGAAGTTAGTAAGTTCAAAATATAGTTTATTCATGTGAGTTTAACATTTATGTGTCGACCGTTAGAGCAAAGGAATTTGGCTCAGGCTTGAGGATGTGGAGTAAACCCATAAGCTTAGAAAGTCAACTTTTCTCTAAGGGGGAGATGGTAGAGTGAAGAACCAAATAATTTTTTGGGGATTAGATTGTGATACATGTCAATAAGAGTTGTGATGAGATAGTGATCCCTTCTTACTCTAGAGTATTACTTGAATTTCAGTCATTATCACACCAAATTCATGTCTTGCATGATAGAACCATGCCAAAGGCCAATGCTTATACACTTCATGCGTACTTAAGTCTATTCTCAACATCTAGCAAGCAAGTAACCACTTCATTTTGTAATTTGAGATAGCCCTCATGAATCTATGAACCCCAATCTTATGTTGAGTAACTTATGATAAGTAGGAACTCATATTTCAGAGTATGATCAGTTCTCAAAAACTCATGATCCTAGTGAAATCCAGTTTATATCATGTATGCCCTTAGTTTAGATCTCTTTAATGGATCCATGCCTTTGACATTCCATTCTTCAGGCCTCAGTTAAGTGTTAGAGTTATGTATAGTATTCCTTCATGCTTCAGGTCCTTATGCATTAGCCCTTCAGTGACTTCTTCCTACGTTAAGATAGTGGTGATGATAATGAATAAGGAATGATTTAGATGAGAGGGAGTTGATGACTCTTATTAAGAAAGGTTACTTATGCTTCTCTATCTAAGGCTAAAGTGTGAAGTAAGATTGAGGCCAAGTCTTTGATACATGTCGTGGTTAGTTGAACATTGGTGTGTATATTCTAAAGAATAGTGCAAGAAAGTTGTTGTTGATAGAGGTTTAGAGAATATGTGAAGTATTCCTTTGTGGGTGTTTGCCTTGAAGTGCATATGTGGTTATAAAGATAGGCTTGAATGTCATGTTGGTATCTAAGTGGAGGAATGCAAATGCGCTAGTGAATCCATAGTAAGAGTTCAGAGTTAGTCATTGAAGTGGTGAGGCATTTTATGCTTAGGGTGTGAGCTCTAAAAATATATAGAAGATTGAATCATATGGTTTATACTAGTATTAGGGTGTGGCGTGTTGTACCTTGTGATTTCAAGTAAGGCTTGACCATGGTAAGAGAATTTAGTTCAGTTTATACTTTAGTAGATGGATTTATCAATGCCCATGTGAGAATTATAAGTTGAATCAAATGAGTATGGTATTTAAAGGGAGTAGTATAGTTGATGGAGTATTTCATAAGTGTTGCTAAGCTTGAAAGTAAGAAGTTACAATGTCTAAGGCCTAGTAATTCTATCCTAGCTTATGAGTTATACGGATATGGTCCATATTATAGTGTTGTATCAATGTTTTGATTTCTTATTCAGATATCATATTCAAATCATGCCCAAGATTCTTTGCTACCTAAATTTTATTAGAACTTCTTGCAAAGAGTGTTTAAGAAATACTTTAATTGAGTATAGGCTTTCAGTATGATTTAGTCCGTATAGCTAGCAATTTAGTTTAGTAGTTAGACAAACAAGTTCTGATGGTTTTCTATCTTTCATTTAGTCTTACTCCCCAAAGTTTCACAAAGAAGGCCATTTCATGAGGTAAAATGTTCCCATTCGTGCAAATTGGTACTCAACTCAATCCATGCACCAGACATTAGTTTCAGACTAAGATATTTAGTCATGACACAGTTCATAAGTATTCAGTGCATAATCTCAATTTTTCAAGTATTCCATCTTATACATTGTAATACCTTTATACGACCTTGGTCTCGTTACCTCACGATTCATGCTTACAAAATGTACTTGGTGATGCCATGAATCCGTTTTGTTTCCTTTGATTCTTAGACGTGTCTTGTTGAGGGATAATCCCTAAATGAGAAATTATATACTTTATTTCGTCCTTAGTGACTCTTGGAATTTTTAATATATCAGTTAGCACTTCGCAATTCTGTATTAATGATTGTATCATGGAAATCGCAAGTGAGTTCTAAACTCCAAGCATGAATCAGTTCCTGATAGTCAATAAAGTCAAATCAGCTCAGAATTCAGCTTCATGATAGAATTTTTAAAGTTTTAGCTCAGCTATATCCTTTATTAGCATACATTTCATGTCTACATTATTCCATAATTTTAATGTTTCAATAAGTTCCTACCTATGATTCGTGGATGAATGATTCCAAGGGGGAGATAATGTAATACCCCGTATTTTTGTGCTAGAATTCTAACCACTATTCTTACGCGTATAATCCCTAATACAAATGATTCCAATGTGAATATAAGTTTCATGATCTTTATCCTAGTGTGTTAAGAGATTTTGAGGTGAAATATGTTCATAGGAATCACTTAGAACAAAGTTGAGCTAAGAACCTTTGATTCATCCAACGTTTGATATTTGATTCTACAAGGGTCTACTTTGAATATGTATAACTTTTGATGTACGTGTAATTTTTCATCTCAAGACCCACCAAATTGTAGATAATCAAATTAGCTTTCCAACGATACCAATTTTGCCTTAATTCGACAGCCGAGCAAAAAGTTATGGCTTTGCAAAAGGGTGTGCGTCGCCTAACAATCGCAAACATTCACTGAAAAGGGTTTACCATAGGGAGTGCGACATAAACCTTAAAGTTTACCGTATCTTGTGCGGCGTACACCCCATGGCATAACGACCTAGGCATTTCATTTTTGAGTTATTCCGAGGGCAACTAAGCTATTTGACCCTTCTTAAACTCCCCTAAACATAACTACATAAGATTTATAGATCCTAAACATATTTTAACCCTATTAACATCATAAGTCCATCATCTAAGAACATAAGAAGAGAAATAACTAGGTTGCACAATCAAGCTTGAATGTCCAATCTTTCAATTTCGTCGCCATTAAGGTATGTGGGGTTTATGAACAAGGATACCTTTTCATCCTTGTGCCTAAAACTTGATCTTTATTTAAGATTTCATTTTTTCCAAATTAGGGTTCATACTCAATTATCATTATTTGAAAATTATGATGTTACAAGTGACTTAAACGTTGAAATTGCATGTCTATTTTCACATCTTCATGTGTGTGATATGATTTTACAGATCTCCAATTGAGTTTTAAGCATGATATTATGAGTTTGATTCCATTACTTTGACATTGTTGAAATATTTCAAGAAGTATATTGAGAATAACAGTTTTCTATGAGTTTGCATGAGTTTAAAGCATGGGTTTTAAAGCCCGAAGATTGAAGTACTGATATCTTAACAAGATTATGATTTTGAGCCTCCCTTATAAATTATTTATCAAGATTTAAGAAAGAAATTTGATCTTTTGATTCTAAGCTAAGATAAGGAATCCACATTGTTCAAACAGTTTGAGATTTAAAGAAAGAAAAGCATATTTTTCATTACAAACCCTTGTACTATTTTAAGGTATATTTTCTAAAGTTCTGAGAAGGAGAATGGGAGTAGTATTTAGTACTGAGTTGGTTATGATTTCAAGGTCTCATACTCCAGAACTACGTGCTACCATAGAATTGAGATAAAGTGCCTATAGTGGGCTAAGATAGTGATCACTTAAGATAAGGTTATACTCCTTGGCAAGAGTCTAACGCCTCTCCCCATCGTGAGTTTTTTCCCTTAGGGGAACACGATGTTGGACTTCATGACGGCTCACATGGTGTATGTCGGTTAGAAGAACCTCCCAAAGTCCCCAATTCCTTAGTCCTAAAGAGAATAAAAGAACAAATTTTAGAAACTAAGTGTGAAGGCTCACAATTTTACTCAGATATTGTTTTACATAAGACATTAGCTATGAGATTTCAGCTTTCAGTTTCCAGATGATAAAGGTGAGTCCTTTTACACTTAGACTACATGATTTGAAAACAGATTTACCTTCAGTCCTACTTATTCCACTAATAGAAAGAGTAAAAGTACAACCTTTAGAACTAAGTGTTATGGATCACAAGATTTATTTAGTATGCTTTGTTTCTCACGATTTATGATTTCAGCTTTCAGTTATTCAAGTCAATGTGAGTCATTTACACTTAACATGCATTATTTTACAAGTTTATATGAATATTTAGATATGGTTTTACTTATTCATTCACCCCCACATGCTCAGTACATTCCAAAAGTAATGATCTACATATATGTCTATGTGCTACATTGTTTAATAATATAGGTACCAGTTGTAGCATACACATCATAATCAGACAGTTACAGATTCCAGCCCATAGATGATGAGTCCCCCTAATTCGAGGACTTAAGTTAAATACCATTAATTTACTTTATTTTCTTACTCATATGTATTGATTAGTGGTAGTTGGAGTCGCATCCCAGCTATCTATAGTCAGTATAGTAGAGGCTTCACAGACAGTCAGTATAATTGATGTATTCAGTTTCAATTTTGTTTTGTATAAGCAGAGTTGTATTCATCTTAATGTAGCTTTATATTGATTAAGTTTAGAAAAGATCTATTTTCTTTAGATTTATGTGTTTTATTTAGTTGCTCATGAGTTATTCCCGTATAAGGTTTTCTTGGGATCACTTGTGGTCCTAAGCCCCGTGTAATGGCTAGGGGGTAGTCTTGGGTCGTTACATCACCTCAAGGAAAACCACCTTTCAAGAAGACATCTTCAAAGCAAAGTTACTAAATAAAGTAAGCTCTATAAATGAGAATTACACTCATGACATTGAAAAAACAATATGGTACTAGACAACAACGATGATGCCATCCAACTCAGTTCAGAGGATAAGGAAAATATCTAATACCCTTGAAATATTTTGTAATTGTCAAGCTATTGAACAAAAAAATAGCACACAATTACTTGAATAACAAATTCGTAGAAATATGAAAGCCTACTAAGCCTGTCACTTTGATAGATTTGGGGTGCGCATTTCACATCATCAAATTCAGCAAACCAGAAAACATGTTAAAGGCGCTACATGAGACCCATGTTTGTCACTGGAAGTTTTCTTACACTGAAATATAGGGAGCCAAATTTTGTCCTAGAATAAGTGAAGCAAACCCACACTGCTATCTAGACTAGGTTACCATAACTCTCAACCCAGTTCTATGACAAAGAGATCTTAGAAAGAATTGGCAATAAATTGGGAACTATAACACCCCACATTTTGGGCTAGAACATAAATCATCATTCCTTCGCATAAAAGTTCCAAAATCTATAAATCCGATGCAAATATAGTATGTTAATCAATTATGTAGTGTGATAATCTATTTAAGTATGAATTGAGATCATAGAGGCCCTTAACCCAAGGAAGAGTTGAAAATATTTCTACCGATTAGGTTTTAGTGGACGTTTAAACTTAAGTCAACTAACATCAACCGTAACTTAATGTATAACGAATTAGAGGTCCTACTATATATCAAATGAAAGGTCTTCGAAATAGATTTCCAACGATACCAATTTCGCAGTAATCCAACACCCGAGCAAAAAGTTATGCTTATTTTCGTGAGAGGCAGTAAGAGTGTGTGATTGGTTAGGCGCCGCCCAACCAAACTTAGGCGATTGAAAAGATGTCACCCACCCTGGCTTGTGTAATCTACTGGGAGCTGCTTAAGTCATTGCCAAGTTCCAAAAACACTCCACTTTAACTTATATCAAGGGTGTTGAAGTCATTTCACACCCCTAAACCGTCCCTAATCATCCTTAAATGAATTTAGGCTTATCAGTAACATCTAAACTCTCCTAAGATTCTTAGTTCATCCTTCAAGAACACAAGAGAAGAAAATAACTAGGGTTTGAGCAATGAAGCTGAAAGGTCCAATCTTTTTGAAACCTTTTCATGAATTGTTCGCAACTAAGGTACACAGGTTTTATCATAAAACTACATGGGCTTGTTGAAACACTTGAATATGATTTAAAGTTTATCAAGCATGAAATTATAAAGGGGTTTTGGAATCTATGTTTTAAATTATGCAACCTGAATGTTTCAATGCTATTATTATTTTGGCCTTGAGACCTTTCCCCTAAAACTACTTTATACTCATATGTATATGTATGAAATTGAGTTTTGAAGATTGATTGAGAGAATAATTATGAAGTCCCTCTCTTGTGATGAATTGATGTTTATGATCTGATCGGGAATGATTTGAAATGCATGGTTTATGATTTGAAAGTGGCTTTCTTAATATCATAGTATTTGAACATGATTTAGAGATAATGATAGGGAGTTTTTTTTGATATAACTATATCCTTGTTTTAAAGAGAGAGAATTTCATATGATTTGAGTAAATTGACATGACCACTTTATGTTATTGAAATATTGACAAAG
Source organism: Capsicum baccatum var. pendulum (assembly GCA_030864225.1). Classification (NCBI taxonomy): domain Eukaryota; kingdom Viridiplantae; phylum Streptophyta; class Magnoliopsida; order Solanales; family Solanaceae; genus Capsicum; species Capsicum baccatum. The sequence continues at coordinate 228,027,354 of CM061554.1, forward strand.
ATAAAGTTCCTTGCATGTGTTTACATGAATTTAAAGAAAGAGTTCTTTGAACTGATTTATTGATATGGTGGTCCCAAACTTATATTTTGAAAACAGAGATTTTAATATGCTAATAACAGCTCAGAGATGTGACTTTTAATTCAATGGTATGACAATACCATATGAGTGTATGCCATAACAAAGTAAGAGTTTTTAGAGTTTGATTTCAGAGAATGCATGTTTTAAAGAGTTAAAAATGGGCTTAAAGAGGGTTAGGTAGTTGCCTGAAGAAGGCTTGAGTTCAAGTAACTCTTAGCCCAAAACCGTATTTTGTCGATACGGGTTCATTATTTCCCCAAGAGGGATTATACACTGGCCTAGTGTCCTGTGGCGTACAGAGACAGAGACTCCAACCCTTGCGAAAAACTCGGGTTGGGGGCTTGGCTGCCGAGTTAAGGGCAGATTCCATATAGCCCGTGGAATTTCAGAGTTGTAGGGTATACCACCTAGCACAGAAGTAAAATAAAAAGTATGTTACAGAGTTCTAATGATTGTTCAGAGTCTTTTAAAAAATGCCCATGTGTTTTCATATCATATGTTATATTTATGAACTGTTTCTGAAATTCTCTCACCTATGTTGAATAAAAATTATTATTTTGAATTTTCTCTGCAAACCAGTACAATTGTATTGACCCCCTATCTTTCAGGATCTGAGGCTCAATCTAGAGGTCCTGCTAAACTGCAAGTTGACAGTCAGAAGTGTACAGTCAGTGAGCCTCCCTTACTTCGGAAGGCTATTCTTAGAGTATTGTTATTTCATTATGGTATTAGTCCCCTGGGGGCCTTGTCCCAGTTTTAGACAGTTGTTATTTTCGTATGTAGTAGAGATTTCGCAGACTAATTCAGATGTTGTTGGATTTCTTTCTTTATTGTCAAATTGAACTCAGAGTATGAACATAGTTCTGTCATGATTTATTTTTCGCATCTTTTCTTTATTACATGAATGTTGTGCATGATTACCAGATAGAGAAGGGCATCTAGGCCTTCGTGGTTCGGGATGCTCATAACAGCCAGGCCCCAGAACAGTACTGAAAATTAACACCTATACCTCTGCTACCCTAAGAGGTCGCCACACCAGAATCTGTGTACAAGTGCCCCTAAAAGTGCCAGTGAAAAACGTTGTTCCCATTGGACACCAAACGAAAGGTATTATATAAAGGGGGGAGTTTTGTGCACTGGCTACGGAAGGATTGGGTATATCCTAAGGAGATGCGACTAAACACCCACCATACCTATTCCAAATCCTAAACCAATGTCCACAACCACCACCAACATACAACATCCACCAGTTGAATGACAGGTGGTGACCTTCCCAAAAAGGAAAGCGAGTTCCACAACACAAAAAACAAAAGAAAGTAAGGGCATTAGAAGAGATGAACAAACCCAGGTAAAAACTTATAATGCTGCATCCAGTAATTTCATGGACTCTAATTACCATTCCCAATCACAGGAAATATAAATTCAAAAAAGAAAAAAGAAATCCAAAGGAAGTGCCCATGGGATCCTTTACCAATAAAGGGTTTGATATTGGAGCCCCCTCCCAAGTCAACTTTGACCCACCTCCTGACAAGGGATCTAATCCTCACTACCCCTATCCCAATTATTTATACCTCACCCGACTACTTTTCATTTAATGTTGAATGGACCAAAAAGGTTCGTTCCTCACCCCCTCTGGGGATGCTCCCATGGATACCTCCGTCTTTGGATATTCTTATAAGAGAAACACCATCGCCACTATGGATAATCATCACTCTAAAATGCTCAACATGACTAATGTAGTCATATCAATTAATTCTGTCATTCCATTAATTAACATTAACCCGCTGGGCACTAATAACTCATCTCATCAGCTTTCTCTTTCTTAACTCCTAATAGCCATGGCAAACCCATCCCCTCTTTCTCAACAACCAAAGCCACTCAAGGAACCAATGATCTTTACCACATATCCCCACCCTCTAAATTGAACTCTGACATCTTGGACGGAGCTAGTTGTAAGAGAGAAATTCATCTCTCACTGTGTGATAATAGGAGATCAACCCATTGTGCTAATCATTTAAGATCCAGCCTAGATAGCAGAGATTGTAAAAGAGAGAGTGAGCCAAATAGAGAAAGGTCTAGGCTACCATCTCTGGGCACAAATAATTCTCCAAGCCTAAATTCTAGGAACTCTAAACAAGATAAATTTGAACAAACTCAACTCACTCATGGGTCACATATTCAAGAGCCTTACCTTCTACCCTATAATGCCCTACCTATCAAAAATGGAAACCTTAAACTTCATCCCTTGGACTTCACCAGAACTAACCCTACAATGAACCCACTGGAGACATAAAAAAGGGCAAACGACCTAGTAAAAACCAAATGCCATAGTAGTGGAGGAACTTTGTAAAACTAACAAAGAGATGGAATTGTTCCTAGACACCTTTAGGGATCCAAGCACCGGATTTTTCACCCTAGAAAAACTACTTCAAAATGAGTTCAACGAGCCATACAACATAGCTACTATTGTTCTATGTACCAAGGAAATGAATACCCTCAAATTGACTCTTAGGAATATGACGGAGCAATCCAGCACTGCTGTAGCACTGAGCCCATACATAAGTCAAGAGAATCCACCCTAGAAAGCAAGAGAAATAGGTCATTTCCAAGTCCATCGCCCAATACCTCTGAATCCATAAAATTTATAATTTGGAATACTAGAGGGGCCAATAGTGCTAGTTTCAGACGTCACTGTGATGTTTTAGTGAAATCCCATAACCTGGTATGGTTGTCCTGCTCGAAACTAAGATGGTAGACCATAAACTCTTGAATGAGATATTTTATTTTGATGCCTACTTGGAGTCCAGTGCTACTGGGCAAAAGGAGGGCATCTTTATTGTAATACCCCAGATTTTCTTTAAGTCGAGTTTCATCCTTAAGAAGAGTAAGAGATGAATTTACAAGTAAGAATTATTTTAAACAATGTATAATTTCCCTATTATCGACTTCTTATCACGTGAGAAATAGAATAAGCTTTTCATAGATACCAAATTCACCCAAATCCAATATTCAGACGAAGAGTTAGAGCCATTTTAGTGAGATAGTGTACCACTTAGTACTCTAGCACATCACGGAGCCAGCCAAAATAGAAATTGTCAAAATCTAGTGAACCTTCGTGATTCTACTGCATCGCAGTGACTTTTCAGTTCGCCACTAAGGTGGCAACGTAATTTCCACCGCATCGCGCCATCAAGCAGTTTCTCAATTATCCAGTTTCCAGTAAGCTGGCGCGATGATGGCGCGTCGCGCCAGCATATAAAATTGAGATTTTTTTAGATTCTGTTATTTTGATTCCAAGGGCAAAATGGTCATTTTTCTATCCCTATATATACTCCATAACACTAGATTTCTCATTATTTCACCCAAATATACTAGTTTTCTCTCAACTTTCTTCAAAAACAACCATTAGGGTTCATATTCAAGACCCAAATCATCAAGGTTCCTCCATAAATCTTCCAACAATCATATAGCAAGGTATGTTGGATGTTGATTCTTGGGTTCCTTCCTCTCAAGAAGTTCAAGAATACTTTTCAAAGTTATAAAGTTTATGTTTTATGAGTTTTCATAATTTATGTGAATAGAAATTGAAGTTCATGTTGTTGATAAGTTTTGATTCATGTTTTGATTATAAAGATTCAAGCTTGACCCTAGTATGTGTTGATTATGTGATATTCATGATAAAGCCCCTTCAAGATGGATGTTGAATTATGTAATCATGTTAATTGGGTGTATTGAATGTTGTATGACTAAAGTGTGCCTCCCATATGTTTGATAGAATGCTTATGTGAAGAAGATAGTACCATTGTAGCATGTTACGTATGAAATCCCCTATTATGTATCAACTAGTGCATGCCAAGTGTTTGTTGAAGGATCTTTATGAATGAATTAAGATATTTTGTAAGCACTCCCATGTGTGTGTATTCCTTATCGAATGAGTTAGAAACAATAACATGCCTCCCTATACAATTACATGATTAAGATTCCCCAGTGCTTGAAGTAATGCTTCATTGACTATGTTGCGAATGATAGTCTACTGTTATGTTATTATGCAAGAGTGGTCAAGTCGTTTATATTTATGTTATCGAGTCCTGGGGGTATTTATACCCGAAAACTTAGCTGCTTGTATAGAGCCGAGTCAGTATCAAGATAATCTCAGTCGTGTTATGATCAGTATAATTCAGTCAGTATCAAAACATTAAGAAAACTCAGGAATCTCAGTATTCAGTCTAATCACGTTCAATATTCACTTTAAATTTCAGTAAAGCTCAGTAAGTTACATAACTCAGTAGCATTCCGATAGAAAGTAGAATTCAGAAGTATTCCGTCAGATAATGGAATCAAGAAAACTCAGTCAGATTAGTCAAGTAAGATAATCATTAATAGATTCAACTCAGTCTAGAATAGTCTAAGAATCAGTTCAGTGTCTATTCAGTTGGGAGTAGGATTCAGCACAGAACGAGGGCAGGGATGATGACTTCCCCATTATTTTAGGCAGAGTCGTTAATAACAATCTCCGTACTCCAGAACTGCGTAGCTAGTGCAGGATGTGGAGTCACCCGTTATACTAGGCTTGACTACCTCCCTGGAGTCACCCGTCATATTAGGCTTGGCTCCAACCAGGTGTCACCCATTTTATTAGGCATGGCATCCTGGGTTCAGAGAGAAGTGTCTTTACCCGTGGCACGTTACTGACACCCTTCCAACTGGGATTACAGGTTGGACACCAAGGAAGCTAGAAGGGTCATGTCAGTTAGATGACTACCTCCCACAGTCTCAGTTTTAAATTCAGTCTCAGTAATAGAATTCAGCTGAGGAGTCACCCGTTATACTAGGCTTGACTACCTTTAAGAGATCACCCATTATATAGGCTTGATCTTAGATTCAGACAATCATATTTATTATCAGTAGACTCAGAGATCACCCGTTATATAGGTTTGATCTCAGATTCAGACAATCATATTCATTATTAGTAGACTCAGAGATCACCCATTATATAGGCTTGATCTCAGATTTAGACAATCATATTCATTATCAGTAGACTCAGAGATCACTCGTTATATAGTCTTGATCTCATATGTAGACAGTCATATTCATTATCAGTAGAATCAGAGGTTACCCGTTATATAGGCTTGATCTCTGATATAATAAATCGGTATCAGTATCAGCAAGATTAGACATCAATCTCAATAGACTTAGTTATCCAGTCTCTCAGAATTAGTAAACTCAGACATCAGTTCTAGTAGACTCAGACATTAGTAAGACAGTAATCATAAACCAGTATTCAAAGTTCATTTTCAGTGTTACTGCGATTCCAGTTTTGGTTTGTGCATTTATGCATATGTCCTCATTCAATACTCTCATGTGATTAAGTTAAGTTATGTTCATGAATAAGCCCATGTATTTAGACTTACCTCATCTAGCATACCAGTACATTCAAAGTATTAAAGCATACTTTTCTCTTATGCTATGGTGTCTTATAACATACGTTCCAAAGCACGAGATCCAGAGCACCCTTAGCAGTCCAGACTTAGTCAGCAGCAGTAGACGTAGCAGTGAGTCCTCTTCATTCAAGGATGATCCTTATTTTATTATTGAATTAGATTTAGTTTATTTTTAGTAGACGGAGTTAGTTGGGGACATGTCCCATCAAATCCTTTTTCAAACAAATTTAGAGGCTTTTCGGACAGATGTATTAGTATTCAGTTTTCAGGATTGATTATTTTAGATGTTTTAAACCTTATGGTAAGTTTCCTCCAGTTTTCCGCATTAATTTCAGTATATTATGCAGTGCTCAGTTACAGATATCAGGAAGGGTTATCTTATGGTCCCTCAGGGTCATGAGCACCGTGTGGTATTTCATTTCTAGAAAATCAAGGTGCTACAGTTATCATGTGGAAAGAGGATCTGCTCAAGTTTCAAAACTTTTCCATCTCTACTCAAGGTATCCACACTATTGTAAAGGTTTGTTCTGACCCTAATCCTTGTCTTTTCTTTTTTATATATGTTAGCCCTGACTATAACACTCATCTAACTTTATGGGATGATGCTTTGTAATATCTCCGACTCTTATAATATAATGGAGATTGATTTATTGAAGGGGACTTTAACAAAGTCTTAAGAGTTAATGAAAAATTGGGTGGGTATCCCATAAATAATAATAGAGTCAACCAACTCTGGGTCTGTCTAAATTATTGTAATATGGTGGACCGAGGTTATATAGGATGTAAAAATACCTGGCCAATAAGAGACACCACAATAGAAATAGTCTAATCATTAAAAGACTTGATAGGTTTGTTGCAAGTAACTCTTGGCTAAATCACTTACCAGATTCTCCGATAACTTACCTACCCAAGACTAAGTCTCACTTCCTTTTATGGTTTCTCTATCTAAGAGAAACCATGGGCGCAATGACAAGCCCTTCAGGTTTGAGCCCATGTGGATCAACTATTCCTCTTTCAAGGGACTTGCTGAAAACTACTTTGCCATCCCTCACCCCCTCTACCAGTCCATTTTAGGCCTATGCCATATCTTGAAATACATCAATTTTTGACAATATCTTCCACAAAGTGAAAGTAGTGTTGGCCAGGCTTAATGGTATCCAAAAATCTATGAGATACTATACTAGCCCCTTTCTCCAAAATCTTAAGAATGATTTCATTGGTGAGTATGACATCCTACTCAATTATGAGGAAGATTTCTGGAAAACAAAATCCAGAATCACTTGGCTAACTGAGGCTGATGCTAATACTTCCTTCTTCTTTTATCCATAATGAATAAGAAATGGAGAAACATGATCATTGAGCTACATGATTACTTTGGAAATATCATCACTAGTGATACAACCATAAACAATCATGTACTAAACTATTTTAGGAATCTCTTCTCATTTAACCACACTTGTATCCCTAACAGTCACTTTAAGCCCATCAACCCCACTAATGTTCTCACTCAGGCCATGAAAACTAATTTTGCATCCCTCTTTAGAGATTCTAAAATCCTCTTAGCACTTAAATCCTTTAAACCCCTGAAAGCCCCTGGACCTAATGTCCTCCATCCCCTCTTTTTTCCAAAAATTTTGGAATGTTGCAGGTCCAAGAACTACAACTTTTTGCAAAGAGGTTTTCTCCAGCAGTATCATGCCCATAACCAATAATGCTATAATTTTGTGCCTTATCTCTAAGTGAGAAAATACTGTATCCCTTAAAAATTTCAGACCTATAGTCCTTTGCAACACCACCTACAAGCTTGTTATCAAGATTATTGTGAATAAAATCAAGCCTTACCTTTCTTCCATCATTGGACCTAGCCAAGATAGCTTCTTGGCTAATAGAAGATCTTATGACCATGCTATCATCATTTAGGAATATATTTCCTATTTTGGAAAGATGAAGGGAAACCCCCCAACATGATCCTAAAAGTTGACCTAGAAAAGACTTTTGATAAGATGGAATGATCCTCTATTAAGGACACCTTTCACTTCTTTGACTTTTTGAATAACTTATCAAACTCATCATGTCCTGTGTCACTACCTTCTTCATAGATATCCTAGTGAATATGGAAGGAAAATTGATCTTTTCAACCCCACTAGAGGTATCAGGTAAGGAGATCCCACGTCTCCTTACCTGTTTATTGTATGTATGGAAATGCTTACAAGGGGCATTGAAACTGAGGTTAGTGTCAAGAACTGGAAGGGGTCCTAAGATTTTCCATTTGTCATTTGCTGATGATCTCACTCTCCTGGCTAGATATAATCCCACCAACTGTCACACCATTATGAACATTCTAGGAATCTTCGGTCATTTCTCAAGCCAAACCATTAATAACTTCAAGTCCAAAGTTATTTTCTCCAAAAACTACTTTGTTGAGACCTCTACCCAGTATACCCAAAATCTCAACATTCAGCCTAGTCAAGAATTTGAAAAGTACCTAAGCTATGCCATTTTTCACCAAAACCTTAAAAAAGTGACTTTCAATTTATTATGGATAATATGAATAATAGATTGACCGGTTGGAAAATCAAATTCCTCAACATGGCAGGTAGGAAAGTCCTTGCCAAATCCATCTTTAGTAGTATCCCAAATCATATCGTGCATTATATCAAGCTTCCTAACTAGATCAATGATAGCATTAACAAGATTCAAAAAAACTTTGTCTGGGGCAGCAATGCAGCAAAAATAAAACTTTACCTTCTTAGATGGAATGTCCTTACTAGTTCTAAAAAAGCTGGAGATTTAGGCCTGCACAAATGTGAGCTTAGGAATAGGTCCCTTCATGCCAGTATTACTTAGAGACTTTTCAAGAACCCTAACAACCTTTGGGGACAAACTCTGCTTACCAAGTACCACAATAGAAATAGATTCCCAAGGTCAAGAACTTGGAACAACATTACCAGGGGATGGGCTGACTGCTCCAAAGGTATCGCTTGGAGAGTGAATAAGGGGAACAAAGCTAAATTTATAAAAGATAGTTGGATCCCCCATTTGTCTAGCATAAGAAACATGATTCATGGACCTCTCACCAGGGCTGATGCTACCATTACCATAAGTGATGTATACTCTAATAGAAATTGGAGCCTTAACCACCTCTCCATTGAGCTTCCTCAGTATATTAAGGACATCATCACCAGTACCATCCTACCACAGAACTCTAAAGATGAAGACCAACCTACTGGTAGCATATACAACCATCTTAAGGAATTAGGATAGAATACCATCAATAATAAGGACATTACCCTGATCTAGAAATCCAATGCCCCTAACAAAGTCAGAACCTTTCTTTGGCGTCTTCTTTACAAACGCCTTCCCACTAATAGCTATGTCAACCACAATGGCCTCAAAATTGACCCCAGTGCTTGCTCTGTTCCAATCAGAATAAAAACATCAACCACATATTCTTCCAGTGCAACAATGCCACTAAATTTTAGACCAACCTCATCAATCAAGCCCATTTTAAATACTTTAATAAGTGGGAGAGCATTTTTCCTGGTAACTGAACCAAGGTTTGGTCAAAACCCAAAGAAAAGGCCTTCAACAATTAGCTATCATGGGGTGTTCTTATTCTTCACTGTCTCTGGGTCATTTGGTTGACTAAAAATGATAATATTTTCTGCAATAAGACCACTCCCATATCCAGCCATCACGCCATAGCCCCAACGACTAAGTTTACTTCTTAGCTACTGGACTTACTAACAAGCCCAATCTCTCTACCACCATTGAATTAAGTGGAACCCTCCAACCCCTGGATCCCTAAAACTTAATATAGATGGTTCTATGTTAGCCAATGCAGGCATTAGTAGGATAGAGGGAGTGTTCAGAGACCATTTGGGTCAGTGGATATTAGGATATTTTGATCATTTGCCTTGCATAACCCCAACCATGGATGAGCTTCTAGCACTGCGCCATGGCCTCTTAATTTCTAAGAGTAAAATTTTTCAGAACTTCATTATTTAACGGATTCAAGTAATGTATTACACATGCTTACTAATGATCATCCTCTCTATCATAACATCCTATTGAAATGTGGGTCATTGATAGGGGAAATGCAGGCACACCCTCCAACAAAGATCTCCAGAGCAGACTGCAGTGGAAAATCTATTAACAAAGGAAGGAACTAAAGCACAACTTATGGAGTCACCAAAAATCATTTGTGACATGCCCTCTTTTGTTGTAGCTTGTGTAGAAGCAGTCATTAACGGAACTATATTCCGTTTTTTTGTAAAACATTCTAATTGTAGCCTACAGGGTTGGGATGTGGCCCCAAACATTTTAACATTGGCTCCTAATCCCATCAGGAGCACATATTTCCTAACCCCCCCTATTCTATAGTAAAATTACCTTTTTCAAACCAAAAAAAAGTAAAAAATGAATGAAGGAATATTTAGTGACAGTGCTAAAATTTTTATTAAGAGAGTTCAAATATGAAAAGTAAACACAGAAAGAAGTTGATTCATCATCTTGTACGTATATACATAAAAAATAATAATAATAAAAACTAACTATGTATAAATAATATAATTTTTCGCTGAAGGAGATTAATAAACTCATAAACCCCTTGATCTTACCAGGTTCTCCTTCAAGGAGCATTGGAAAGAAAATTACTTCCTCCGTTTTAATTTGTTTGACCTACTTTTCTTAATTAACTAATTAAATAGAATGATCCTTTCTCCTTTTAACAACTCTTTAATTCCAACTTTCTATATGATATGTTTAAGATCACAAAATTATATATTATTTTGATAAATTTGATATATTTTTAATTGAAGAACACAATTTTAATTTTTTATTCTTTTAAATTTTGCATTAAATTAAAATTGATCTATCAATCTAGAACGTTGAGAGTACATAAGAAAGAAAGAGAAGAGAAGTCATTCTTGTTTACCAAGAAAGAATATTTAATTATATTATTTTATTATATACAACAACAACAACAACAAACCCAGTGTATTCCCACCTGGTGGGGTCTGGGGGGGGTAAGATGTACGCAGTCCATACCTCTACCTCTAAAGAAGTAGAAAGGCTGTTTCCGATAGACCCCCGGCTCAAGACACAAGATACCAGGCCAATACATATTAAAGCACCGAACAAAGTTACAAGACTACATAACATAAATAACATAACATAAATAACATAAATACGGCAGCCATAAATAGAAAGAAACAGGGGAAAGCACCCAGCCTCTTACTAAAACAAGGAGCACGGAATCATAACAAGAATACTACCCCCAACAAGTAAAACCCTACACTAGCGACCCAAACTGGCCCTAGTCTTCTGCCCTAATTCGCGTCCTCCAGACCTTCCTATCTAGGGTCATGTCCTCGGTGAGCTGCAACTGCTCCATATCCCGCCTAATCACCTCACCCCAATACTTCTTCGGCCTACCCCTACCCCGCCTAAAACCATCCAACGCTAGTCTCTCACACCTACGATCAAGGACAAATATGTAATTATACTGACTATCAAGGACGAAGTGTATATATATATATAAAAAAAATCTACTACTACCAACAAATTTCTACCTTCCCACCAACAAACTAAAAGTAAGTCTAGAAACATTTATTATACTCCATCAAATCTCCTTCTTCCCATTAAATTTATTGGGTATTTCATTTTGATTCTCAAACTATAAGTCTTTTTTTCAATTGAACAATTAATAATTTTTGTGTGTGTGTTCTCATCATCCATTAGATAGGTAACGTAACCGCATAAAACATGTCATCCTTTAAATTATATGCATTCGCCTTAATGAGTCTTAAAATTCATAAAATTTCAATTTGAGGCTGATAAGCTTGAGCCTATATTTTAAATTTTATGGTGTTAAACATGTCATGCAGAATTTGAAAAAAGATATATTCAAAAATAAAAAAATACTATTTTTTAAAAAAGAAAAATATTATACTTGAACAAAATGAGTAAAATAATTTTAAATAGAAATTATTCCTAATTTAAAATTCATTTCATTTAAATATTAAAATCTAATTTATATATGTAAACTAAAATAAATTTGATTTATTTTCAAACTTAACCAAATTAAAATTTGATAGAGAAGAAATAAAATTTGGATCTAATTTACGTCATTGACAATGTAATCATTTTATTATATAGAAAGATGAACATTAGGACAACCAAGGCCAAATATGTAATTATACTCACTATCAAGGGCAAAGTGTATATATATCAAAAAAATCTACTACTACCAACAAATTTCTACCTTCCCACCAACAAACTAAAGGTAAGTCTAGAAACATTTATTATACTCCATCAAATCTTCTTTTTCCCATTAAATTTATTGGGGTATTTCATTTAGATTCTCAAACTATAAGTCTTTTTTTCAACCGAACAATTAATAATTTTTGTGTGTGTGTTCTCATCATCCGTTAGGTAGTTAATGTAACCATATAAATATTTCATCTTTTTAAATTATACACATTCGCCTCAATGAGTCTTAAAATTCATAAAATTTCAATTTGAGGTTGATAAGGTTGAGCCTATATTTTTAATTTTATGGTATTAAACATGTCATGCAAAATTAAAAAAAAAGATATTCAAAAATAAAAAAATATTATTTTTTAAAAAAGAAAAAAATTATACTTGAACAGAATGAGTAAAATAATTTTAAATAGAAATTATGCCTAATTTAAAATTCATTTTATTTAAATATTAAAATCTAATTTATCTATGTAAACTAAAATAAATTTGATTTATTTTCAAACTTAACCTAATTAAAATTGGATAGAGAAGAAATAAAATTTGGATCTAATTTTCATCACTAACAATGTAATCATTTAACATTTATAATTAACCAAATTAAAATTTTAACACTTTGAATAAATTTCTTGAGTTTCTCAAATTACCAAATAATTCATTATACCGCTATATATTCTTTTGTCTCAGACAAGAAAAAGAACATTTTTTTTTAAAATAAATTTTATTGATATATACTATAATGAAAAATTTGAGTTTTCATAAGCTTTATGTTCATAGCAAAACGTAGTTTATTCTTTAAATCTATCATAAAAGGTTTTTGGTCTAAAGTTTTTTATTCTGATTTTGAATTAAGAATTGTGTTTATTGATGTCAAATTATCAACAAAATAACTTATTTGAATTTCATGTTTTAATCAGTAAAGAAAAATTTCGTGAATATTCATGAAAAATTTCATTATTTTAAGCTACTAAATTTGCTCTTCATGAATAATCGGCCAGAGTAAAATAGAGACCGTAAAGGAGAAGTAAAAGCGAAAAAAAGCTGAGATAGTCGATAAGACTAAATTTGATATTAGCTTTATATCATGCTTGGTTAATACTATAAATTTATCATAAATTCATAAGATATCCCACCTCACACTCCCTATCAAATGACCCCTAAAAGTATCTACTGGGAAATAAATATTTTCTCAATTTTGGTTTAACATTTTAACTATATAAAGCATGGAATGTAAAATGAGATTTTGTGATCTTAAATTAAAAATTGTGTAAGACATTAAATATCCTTTAAATTTTAAGATACTTATTTAACCCCTTCAAATAAGTGTTTCAGTTAAACATTTACAGTTTAATCTAATAATTTTTTTGTGTGTATTCTCATCATCCATTAGGTAGTTAAGTTAACCGCATAAAACATGTGATCTTCTTTAATTATATGCATTTGCCTCAATAAGTCTTAAAATTCTTAACATTTCAATTTGAGGTTGATATTATATGTTTTATAAAATATAATTTTTTTTTGTAAAACATACTATAGAAAAAAATAATAAATATTTCGTAATTGCTAAAATAGAGAAATAAAGAATAATTATACTTTAATATAAGAAATATGTTTTAAAAATCTAATAAGGAACAAAAAGATATTTGTAAAAAATTAATATATATAATTCAATTATAGTGATCTAAATGAAAATGATCATTAGATAATAAATGAGGATAAATATAATAATGTGTAGGAAAAGTAATAAACACACGTACCAATTCTATTGCAGAATTTTTTTTTTTTTGAGGACTATCAGTCTCATCTTATTATCCCTAATATAGAAGTATAATATTAAAATTTTAAACTAAAAATTGTGTAAGGTATTAAATATCCTTTAAATTCTAAAATTAATACATAATTAAACCCTTCTAATAAGTATTTCAGTTACACACTTTCAGTTCAATTTAATAATTTTTTTTGTGTATGTTCTCATCATCCATTAGGTAGTTAAGCCAACCACATAAAATATGTCATCTTTTTTAATTATACGCATTTGCCTCAATAAGTCTTAAAATCTATAACATTTCAATTTAAAGTTGATATGTATAATTAAGGAGATAAAATACTTTATATGATTAACGTAACTATCTAACAGATGAATGAAAATATATGTAAATAATTGTTTTTTTTAAATTCGAATCAAAAGTGTCAGATTGAATTACTTTATTAGAAGTTGAGATTGAGTGTATATTTTATGATGTTAAACATGTCATGCAAAATTTGAAAAAAAAAAAATGCAAAAATAACTAGTTGAGATTGAGTGTATATTTGAGTACATTTTTCATGAACAATCCAAACATGATAAGCAATAACTTTGATATTTAAAAAGATTATTCATTAACCTTTTTATTAGAAACTATGTTTGGTACTACTACTGTTGATCATCCACACTGCTTTGATAATTTCACTACAACAACTAGTAGTTCCATTTTCGATTTGCTAATGTTGCCACCTCATCATGAACCCCTTCATGATCAGCCTATTATTACTACTTCTACACTTGAAGATTCATCAATAGCTGATCAGTTGATTAATGTTTCAGTCACTCCAAATTTATCATCGATTTCTTCAATATCAACTGAATTACCTGCTGATGATTATCAACAAGAAAAAAAAGTGAACCAGAAGGATGAAGAGCAACATCAAGACAAGTATAAGAAACAGTAAGTTAACATAATAACATTTTGCTTCTTTATGGACAAAATGTATATTTCTTTGTGTACTATATCTTACCCCACCAGGTCGATTACCAGAATTTTTGTGTGCTTAGGTTAAAACCTAAAAGGAAGAACCAAAAGGGTAAAAGAGAGCCAAGATTTGCATTCATGACTAAGAGTGAAATTGATCACTTGGATGATGGTTATAAATGGAGGAAATATGGCCAGAAAGCAGTTAAAAACAGCCCCTTTCCAAGTATGTGTATTTACATATTATTTTTCACCCGATATTCATATTAAGATCCGATTAAATCTAGATTCAAATATTACAAGACCCAAGGTGTGTGAATGAAAATAATAAGAGAAAAGTCATCTGTATACTTCACACCTACTTGGCAAACAGGAAATGCCACAATATTTGCTTATGTCTTAGCCTCTAAGCAAGTGATTTATTTATTTGAAAAGAAAACGAGATTAAGTTATATACAATGTTGTCATATATCTACGAGGGCGGATCTAGAGGTTAAGGTATTGTGGGTTGAGCTCAGTAATCTCGGTTCAAATTTGCATTTACTTAAAGAACTCTAATTATTATACATGTTTTAACTCACAAATTAATAACTTAAAAGAGCTAGAATATATATATATTCTGAAATCATAAACTTCTAATTCTGACTCCATTTATACTATCAGGTCATCTAAAAGATATTTACATATGACCTTAAAGTATAAGGTAGCCAGCTTCTACAATAGATAAAAGTATTCTGAATTCTGATAATGTAAAATTTTTTCCTTATACCGGCAATGTTGATAACATAAAGTTCTACGAAGAACTTGCTACTTTCTCTATATCTCTCACATTTTATATTACTTCCTCCGTCCAAAATTATGTATCACCATTTGACCGGACACGATATTTAAGAAATAAGTATTGACTTTTTGAAGGTACGCACACGCATCCCTGCCCCGTAATGCCTCGGGGGTATGTTGGCGTTCAGCTGGTAACTATCAACTACGGTGGCTCCATTGGCGTTGGTGATAATGGGGGAAGAACTTATTATGGGGATTCCTCCTTATTTTCAACTAATAATTTACTACAAGAAAGAAGGTTTTGGAGCCCTTCTTCCTCCTTGGATGAAGATCATGGACTTCCTCAAGATATGATCTCATCGCGTATGAGAAGAGATCTTATAGAAAAGTAGGAAAATAGATTAGTATATATATATATAGTCGAATCCAATTTATTTGGGATTGAGTCGAGGTAATTGTAGTTGTACGACGACTAGCTAGTTTTTAGCTTAGTTATCGGTAGCAAGTTCTTTTATTAAATGGTGTTATTTTTTCATGTTGTAGAAATCTTTGTAGTGAAATAGTTTTCGAAGATTTCGATTTTTGTATATTCCTTGGCTTCCTTTTCAGTGTTATCTTTCAGTTACGATTTTCCGTTACTACGTGCATTTCAAGAATTTTATAGCTTATTCTGGAGATCTATAAAAATATGTGGTTATAATTTTGGCGGTCTATTAGAGTTGTGACGAATCAAGTTTATTCCAAAATCACAATGAGCTGTTAGAACTTAGGATTTGACGATAAATTTGTATCCCTTCTAAAAGTTAGTTATATGTTTGGCTAGACACTTCCCTTGTTAAAATATAGCTAAGGATCAATAAACTTTAAGTTGCATCCCTAGTTAAATCATAATCTTTAGATGAAAAATTTAGCGTCAATATTGGTCTTCTCACAATAAATTTAGCCAAAGATTTTGCATCCCTTGCTACCATTTGACTAGATTCTGAGATGGAATATGTCTTTGAAAATAGAAAACTTCTAGCTTATCTCAAATGAGGTATATTAGTCCTTTAGAGAAAATTCAAAAATGTCTGAAATCATAATAATTCTCTAGATTTCGCGAATCTAATGTTGTAACTTTTTATAACAAAATCAAAGTCTGAGTGATGATAGTGAATATTTTGTTTATGCAAATTATACACATTACTTGTTGGGATGGTTTTGGTGGATGACATAACATATGATACATGTCAGTTGAAGTGGTCCATAAAATCAATGTTCAGAGTCAAGTTAACACAAGTGTCACTAAAAGTTAAAGACAAGACAAGAAATAATGTGAGAGATCAGGACTTGATAAAGCTACAATGATTGATCACATGTGAAAGAAGAAGTGCTGATTGAGTAAGAAGTGGTAATTGAGTAAAACACTGGAAGATAAACTCAAGAAAAAGTTTCACTAAATTAAGGAGTTTGAGTTAAAAGAGGACTTTGAATAAAAAACAAACTCTGTTGAGTTGAGGAGTTCAAAGCAAGATAGAAGACTGATGACTTTGAAAGACTCTTTTGAGAGTTATTTATATATTGAGGGAGTAACTCATTTAGTTACTCATGCACTTACAAAGACAGAAACATATCGACAAATTACTTGAGAAGTTCCAAGCTTGAAGCAATCGGAGCTGCACCTGTTCCTATTACGTAGAATTAAGGAGTCTTAGACTTTATATATTAGGTTGGTTCTTGAGTTGTATTATTTTCTAGTTTTAGTAAAGTATAAACTGAGTTAGGAGCATTGTCTTCAAGTTTAGGAACTCGAAGACTTGGGAGCACTCACCTTAGGAACGTTTGTATTTTTGTAGAAATAGGAGTTAGAGTTTAATTCCTAGATTACAAGAGTCTTGTAATTTGTTGATTGTTAAGACTCAATTGTGTTAGTAAAATTGGGGTTAAATCCTGTAGAGGTACAGGTCGTGGTTTTTTACACCTCTTTGAACCGAGTATTTTTCACGTAAACATCACTGTGCAGATATACTTACTGCTTTAACCAGATAGGAACACGTTAGTTAACCTGTTCCATCAATAGGCAACTGCTAGGCTAAACTAAGTAATTAGTTAGACGCGTACTCTAACAAGTGGTATCAGAGAGAGGTTGTCTTACATAAGTCTAGCACCTAAGAAAAGATCACAATGATAAATTTCACACCCCCTACTGGTCACAGTGAAGACCAATCCACTACTAGGCTACCACTCTTTGATGGATCTCATTTCACCTGGTGGAAAGTTAGGATTGAAATGTTTATTCAAGGAGAAGACTATGAATTGTGGAACAAAATTACTGATGGTCCAACTATCCCAATGAAACTAGAAGATGGAGTACAAGTTAAGAAAGTAAGAAGTGAATTTACTGCTGATGATTTGGTTGCATTAAGGAAAAATGCAAGGGCAAAGAACATCCTAGTGTGTGGACTAGGTCCAGCTGAGTACAACAGAGTGTCTACTTGCACCACTGATGTGTGAGTATATGCTAACACATTTGAGACTTTTAACTCTAACTAATTGCAAGGTCTTGAGCAACTTTAGTTATTTTTGATTAGTTTATGTTTGATTTTACAGTTTAAGATGATATGATAGAGAACTAACATGAAATGAAGCAAAGAATTTGAAATTTGAAGAAATCTGAAGACAAGTGTGGCTGACGACATTTGTGATAAGTCGTCATCCCTGTGATAAGCTATCAGGTTGCTCGTTATCAATAGATAGAGAATTAGCCTAAAGTAGAAGTTGTAATGATATTTTGTGATAAGCCGTCAAGGGTCTGATAAGTTATCAAGAATGTCGTCTGCCTAAGGCAGCCAAGGAGAACTAAAGCAAAGCCTTGACAATATTTTGTGATAGTTCATCACGTAGCTGATAGGTTATCAAGTTTGTCGTCAGCCTTAAGCAGGAAGAGCCAAAAATGAAGAAGAAGCTGACGACATTTGTGATAAGTCGTCAGCTTACTGATAAGCTATCACAAATGTCATCGGCTAATCTGAAGGATTCCTGATTTTTATTAATTTGTTTCCTTATTTAGATAAACTATTTAAAGCTTTGTTTTAGGGTTTTATAGACATTATTATTATGATTATTCTGCACAAGGCCGACACCTTGAGTTTTGGACAACATATTTTGATATTTTCTCTCTTTACTTCTTGACTTTAACAACACAAATATTTTTGAGAGATTATTATCAGTATTTTGGGATTTTTCCTTTGTGATCTAATTTGCGATTCACTAGTTATTATTCATCTCTGTAAGTTTATCTTTTAAATCATGAATTCAATTATGTGTTTCGTTCGTTACATCATGAGTGGGTAAACTACATTAACCTGAGTTATGGGATCTAGGGTTAGGTCTTGATGAGGTGCTAAGTATTCCAGATTCAAAAGGTGGTAGAATTTTTTAATACTTCTGAAGTTTTAATTAACGTCTGTTGGTTGCAAATAGTAGACACACCTGCTTTGATTTTCTTGAGAAAGAAATCAAATATGGTAAGAAATGAATTATCAACAGGGACTCGAAAATACTTCGTTTAATAATCAGTGCTGTAACAAGGTTGGTTAACTTGAGGTAAAATCTGGGCAACAAATAGAAATTCCCTAAGTCCGAGAGGATTAGGGAATTAAACGCTTAAGTAGGTCGAGAGACATTTAAGCATAACATCGATAAAGATATCTTGTTATCCTACCCACCGTGAGTATCTTGAACTACTTTTTGCATCTGTCATGTACCGAAAGCCCTAGTGAACATAATTCTGGTTATTTCATAAACTCTTGATTTACAAATGCCAAAAGTAAAGTAACAAACAACAACTTGTTCAACCTAAACCCCCAATTTCAGGAAACATTAAATTATCGATGGATTAAATCGCAAATAACTTGAGTTCACACCATATTCCTTGTGGGATTCGACCCCAACCTAGTTGGATTTTATATTGAAAACGATCACTTACACCCATTCAAGAGCGTAATTTGAGCCTTATAAAAAATGGCGCCGTTGCCGGGGAATACGGTTGTAAGCTGAAGTTTGTATGCACTAATTGACTATTAGTTAAGTTTCCTAGATTTAATTTTATTTGTTATTTTTGTTTATTTGCAGGATTTTATAGTGTATGCCAAGCATTAGAAGTTCCTGAGAAACATTATTACCACTAAATCCGAAACCGCAATGAATAAGAAGAATGGTAGAACAACAAGAGATTGACAGACTGACAGCCTTAGCTAGAGCTCAGGTAAATGTGCGCAATGTCGGGAAACATGCATGACATCTAAACCCTAAGGATGAAGATTTAGGGGACGAGGAGTTATTGAACCCTGGTAACCCAAGGCGTGCAGAGAAGATAGCTGAACAAGTGCCACGTAATGTTAACCGGAACCGTCCGTTCTAAAGAAGACAAGAGTACCAGCCAGTCCAATATGATCTGAATGATAATGATGATGGTATGGATGGGGCAGGTGCAATGGGTGCAATTATTCCTCCACCGTTAGAACCTGGATCCATGTTCAACATTACGAGTACTATGATCCAACTCCTCAATCTGAAGGGGTTGTTTGGTGGCCTTCCTGGGGATGATCTAAACCTGCATCTGGTTAATTTTGTCACCATTTACAACAACAATAACAAACCCAGTGTATTCCCACATAATGGGGTCTGGGGGGGGGGGTAAGATGTACGCAGTCCATACCTCTACCTGTAAAGAAGGTAGAAAGGCTGTTTGGGATAGACCCCCGGCTTGAGACACGAGATACTACACAAATACAAAGTCAAGCATAGAACAAGGTGTCATAACATAAATACGACACCCCTAAGTAATAAAACAGAAAAACAAACATATTCGTAATAAAACATGGAACAAGGTATCATAACAAGAATAATACCCCCACCAAGTAATTCCCTACACTAGCGACCCAAACTGACACTAGCCTTCTGCCCTAATTCACGTCCTCTAGATCGTCCTATCTAGGGTCATGTCGTCAGTGAGCTATAACTGCTCCATGTCCTGCCTAATCACCTCACCCAAGTACTTCTTCAGCCTACCCCTACCCCGCCTAAAACCATCCAAAGCTAGCCTCTCACACCTACGAACTGGGGCATCCATGCCCCTCCTCATCACGTGTACGAACCATCTCAATCGGACTTCCCGCATCTTATACTCCACTGGAGTCACACCAACCTTCTCCCTAATAGTCTCATTCCGAACTCTATCCTCTCTAGTCAGCCCACACATCCAACGCAACATCCGCATTTCTGCTACCCTCATTTTTTGAATATGGGAGTTCTTAACTGGCCAACACTCCGCTCCATACAACATGGCCGTACGGACTACCACCATGTAGAATTTGCCTTTAAGCTTGAGCGACACTTTCTTATCACACAACACCCCTGGCGCGAGCTTCCACTTGATCCATCCCGCCCCAATACGGTGCGCGACATCCTCGTCAATCTCACCGTCACCCTAAATCACGGACCCGAGATACTTGAAACTATCCCTCTTACATACCTCCTGTGATTCCAACTTCACTACCACCTCATCCTCCATCCTCAGTCATTAAACTTGCATTCTAAATACTCTGTCTTGCTCCTGCTCAACCTGAACTCTTTAGACTCAAGAGTGTGTCTCCATACCTCTAATTTGTCATTCACACCCCCTCGCGTCTCATCAATCAAAACTACATCATCTGCAAAAAGCATACACCAAGGCACCTCCCCTTGAATACGCCGCGTCAACACATCCATCACCAAAGCAAACAAAAAGGGACTAAGGGTAGATCCCTGATGCAATCCTGATGATAGGCGAATTCACACGCCTATATCAATATATTTTGCCCATATTTTAGCCTAGTTTTGATAACAAATTATATATTTCATGCACTTTTAGTCCTTTTTCCTGTAAATGAGCTAACAAACATGATTAGAAAAGTTTCAGGTATAAATGATGCAAAATACAGCATTTTATGGCTTACTTGACGCAAAAGAAAGCTCACGAACGAAGGAGAAGGAAGTGGGACGCCTAAAGGACCAAAACTGCTGCATGGAAAATCTATCCCGTGCTAAAACAGCAATTCTGAAGACTTTGGGGACTTATAGACACAAAGCTGGATTTTGACAAAGATACATTAACCTAGTACAATTAGGTTATGTATTTCATTAGTTTATTTGGATTATGATAATGTTACCTTAACCAAGTACATTTGGGTTAAGTGTTCCATAGGCCTAGTAGGATTTGGTTATTTATTTCATTAGCATAGTAGGAGTAGGATAGGAGTATTATAAATACCCTATCATGCTAGAGATTTAAATAAAAATCCTCCCTTAGTGGAGAGATACATTCATCTTTCTATTCTTCACTTAATTCAACAATTAATTTTCTTCCATCCCTCTCATCTTCCACTACAAACACTTCTAATCTACTCTTCTATTCTTAAATTCCACAACAAGAGAATCGTTACCAAGCTAAGGAAACACGCCTCATGCCTATCACTTGATCTACACGCCATTACTCAATATCGTAATATAATAACAATGTCAATCGTGATCTCCTTCGCATTCATGGGTAACTAAACTTCTCTGTTGGGGTTATGGAAGCCGAATGAGTTACTATCTATTGCTGTGAGTTTGTAAGTTCGAGACACGTATATTGCTTATATCATTATTTTCTTCATCTTAATCCACATTCTTTGCGGTTGCAAACGCAAGAATACGCCAGTCTAACATTTAACTTGTTCGAGAGAAAGGTTATTTGTCTGGAAAAGAGATAATGTCAAGGTAGTAGGACACCCTTTCCTATTAAAAAGCTAGTGCCGTAACTAGACTAACCTCTTGGAGAATTCGTACCGTTAGACACGCTTTAAGCTCGAGAGAGTTAAAGTGAAATAGTCCTTGTTTAGGTCGAGAGACGCTTGGATTTACCATCGACTACAATTCTCTATAAGCAATTGCATGTCAGAATTCTACACACTCATAGCCAATAGAGACGTATACCTCAGAAGGTGGACATAACCCCAACGCTTCAATTCTCATTGTTTACAACCAACGTAACAATCTCTCTCTTTTTACTTTATTATTTTCAGCCTTTGTTTACATTACTTGCAAGACAAGAATCCCCCCTTTTTACGAGACTTGAACCAAAAGTTTAGTAATTTTACTTACTTGTTGGCCAAGCTATTCCCTGTGGGATCGACACCCAACTCAGGTTGGGTTCTATATTTGCTAACGACCGCTTTACACTTCTACGAGAGCTGTAGATTGAGCGTTATCAAAAATTGGCGCCGTTGCCGGGGAATACGAGTGTCAATTAAGTTCGTGATAATTACTAGACCCTTTGGTCAAAGATTCTCTTACTTTTACGTTTAGTTTTTGTTTTTGTTTATTGCAGGTTTTTACTTTAGTGCATGCCCCATACTGGAAGTTCTGGTCAACCGTTATTACCAATCAATCCTGAACTACAACGAATTAGAAGAATGGAAGCACAAGCTGAAATCGACAGGATGGCTGCTCAACACGAGCAAGCAAGATTAGCTGCTCTTGCCGCTGCTCAAGTCCAACAACAAAACATTGATAATCTTGGGCGAGCAACAAATCCTGACGATGAAGATTTAGGTGATGACGAGTTGATAAACCCAAGGTATGTTGCTGAAACTACAACACCTGCCAACAGAAGAGGTCGACAAGCTCTGTATAGGTATGATCGCCAACCTTTTCAGCCAGCTTTCGACGATGATGATGATGATCTTGATGGTGCCGGAGCCACTGGAGCTATAATTCCACCACCATTAGCGCCCGGAGCCAAGTTCAACATCACAAGCACCATGATTCAGTTATTGCAACTCAATGGATTATTTGGTGGACTAGCAGGCGACGATCCGAATATGCATCTCATCAACTTTATTTCTACATGCAAGTCTTTTGACAATCCTGGTGTTGGTCAGAATGCTATTCGATTACGTCTATTTCCATTGTCTCTGTCTGGGGAGGCAACACTATGGTTGAATGGGCTGACTCCTGATTCAATTACAAATTGGAGGCAATTGAGAGACGCTTTCCTAGAAAGATTCTTTCCGCCATCCAAAAGAGCACAATTGAGAGATGAAATCAGCAACTTCCACCAGCTTCCCAATGAAGCTCTTCATGAAACATGGGAGAGGTTCAAGACAAAGCTAGCGAGATGCCCAAACCATCACATGACTAATGTTTACCTAATGGAGATCTTGTATAGAGCCTTGAATTCAATAACTAAACCAGTGGTGGATAATGCAGCTGGAGGTTCTTTCATGGACCTCACCTTTGGTCAAGCAAGTAATATGCTAGATCGCATGACGAAACAAAGTAGAGCGTGGCATACCAGGGATTCTGAGGTAGCAAGCCCCACTTTATCTATTGGCATGACTGTAGACCAAAGAAGAAGAGAAGAAGAACGTGATCAAGACATGGCGCACATGAAAAAACAAATGGATCTTCTGACAAAGCATTTATTATCAGGGAAGATCGAAAAAGTTAAGGCCGTGGTAGCACATGGAAGAGACGAATCCGACTCTGAAGAAGAAGCTAACTACTTGAACAATCAGGGGGGTTTCCGTGGGAATGCCCAAGGAAACCAAGGTCGGAACTATTATGATAAATCTGGAAGCAAAGACCAAGGTAGTTGGAAGAAAAACAATGAAAAGAGTGGTTTGTACGTTCCCCCTGGTAGACGTGATACCACCACATCTAATTCTGGAAGTATGGAAGACATGATGGCTAAGTTATTGAAAGGAGTGGAAGCAACGAGCGCGGGAGTTACGGAGGTGATTAATGATTTGTACTCCATGAGGCAATTAGTTGATTCTCATTCCACTTCTATCAAGCAAATAGAGCAGCAATTAAGCCAACTTTCAGCAACATTCAATCAAAGAAAGGCTGGCACCTTACCGAGCGATACTGTGCAAAACCCAAGGAATTATGGGTCATGCATGGCCATCACTACCAGAAGTGGTAAGGTGCTGGAAACTTCAGCAAAAGACAAGCAAGTGGTTGACGAAGTTGCGGACAAGGATAACAACGCGAAACGTGAGGAGTTCGCGGATAACGTTACTAACGTCACTCCCAACGACGTGCAAACTGAAAAAATGGGAAAACGGAAGTAAGAGGAGAAGAAATCCACGGAGAGAACACTTCCATACCCACCACCACCTTTTCCCCAAAGATTGAAGAAGGTGGCGGAAGACACTAAGTTCAGCAAATTTATGACTATGTTGAAGCAGCTGACCATCAATGTTCCATTAGTGGAGGAACTTGAACAAATGCCTGGGTATGCGAAGTTTATGAAAGATCTTTTGACAAAGAAGAGGGCAGAAAGTTATGACCTGAAGGATGATGTACATTATTGTAGTGCAATTGCTACCCGATCGATAGTTTAGAAGAAGGCCGACCCCAGAGCTTTCACTATTCCTTGCACCATCAGATCTTTGAACTTTGCCAAAGCACTATGTGACTTAGGAGCCAGCATCAACTTGATGCCATTATAGATCTACAAAAAGTTGGGGTTAGGAGATCCTACACCAACTAATATGAGGCTTGTCATGGCGGATAGGTCGGTAAAATGACCTGTTGGTATTCTATGTGACGTATTGGTAAAGGTTTCTTCATTCATCTTTCCGGCAGACTTTGTTATTTTGGATTGTGAAGCAGACTCAGAAGTTCCCATAATCTTGGGGCGCCCTTTCCTTGCTACAGAAAGTGTGCTCATTGATTTAAGGGCTAATGAACTTTCATTCCGAATAAATGACGAAGTGGTTCGTTTTGATGTTTGCAAATCAATGAAGCAACTCAAAGATCTGAGTGTATTTTCTGTGGCTGATGTTATCTTTGATGATGAGAAAGAACGACTTGAAGAAGAGCAAATTCTTGATGATCCTTTGGAGGTTTTGCTCATGAAAGGAGAGAATGAGGATGCTGAAATTTTTAAAGAAGCTATTTGTGCTCTATCAGGATTAGGGACATATCGCTATACTCCCAAGAAGCTGGATCTTGATCTCAAGAATCGACCTACACCACCAGCTAAGCCATCTATTGAAGAACCACCCACACTAGAATTGAAGGAGCTGCCAAGCCATTTGAAGTACGCATTCTTAGGAAGCGGAAACACTCTTCCAGTCATAGTGGCAGCCGATTTGGGTGAGCAACAAGTTGCAGCTCTTATTGCTATCTTACGCAAGTATATTAGAGCTATTGGATGGACCATTGCGGATATTATTGGTATTCCACCTGGGATTTGCACACATAAAATTCAGCTTCAAGAAAAGTGCACACCCACCATTGAACATCAAAGGCGTCTAAACACCACCTATGCAAGAGATGGTAAAGAAAGAAATTATCAAGTGGTTAGACGCAGGAGTTGTATATCCTATCTCTGATAGTACATGGGTAAGCCCAGTACAATGTCTTCCCAAGAAAAGAGGTATGACGGTGGTCGCAAATGCAAAGAATGAGCTTATTCCACTGAGGACCGTTACTGGATGGAGAGTATGCATCGACTACCGCAAGCTGAATTCTTGGACGCTCAAAGATCACTTCCCAATGCCATTTATGGACCAAATGCTAGATCGATTAGCGGGGAAAGGATGGTTTTGCTTCTTGGATGGTTATTCAGGTTATAATCAGATTGGTATTGCACCTGAAGACCAAGAGAAGACAACGTTTACATGCCCATATGGTACGTTTGCCTTCAAACGTATGCCATTCGGGTTATGTAACGCACCAGCCACCTTTCAATGTTGTATGATGTCTATTTTCTCTGATATGGTTGAAGACACTTTGGAGGTATTTATGGATGACTTTTCAGTTGTTGGTGAGTCTTTTGAAGCATGTTTGGCAAACTTGAGCATGGCATTACAAAGATGTGTAGAGTTCAACCTTGTGCTGAATTGGGAGAAGTGCCACTTCATGGTAAAAGAAAGAATCGTTCTTGGGCACAAGATCTCTGAAAGAGGAATAGAGGTTGATCGAGCAAAAATAGAGGTAATTGAGAAGCTACCGCCTCCAATTTCGGTGAAGGGAGTTCGTAGTTTTCTTGGCCATGCTGGGTTCTATCGTAGATTCATCAAAGACTTTTCCAAAATTTCTAGTCCATTGTGCAAACTATTGGAGAAAGATGCAAAGTTTGACTTTAATGACGATTGCTTAAAGGCATTCGAATGCCTTAAAGGAAAACTCATTGAAGCCCCTATCATGGTAGCACCAGATTAGACGCTCCCGTTCGAAGTCATGTGCGATGCTAGTGGTGTAGCCGTTGGTGCTGTTCTTGGACAGAGAAAGGAGAAACTATTTCATCCTATCTACTATGCGAGTAAGGTCCTAAATGAAGCTCAAAGGAACTACACTGTTACTGAACAAGAGCTCCTAGCGGTTATGTATGCGTTTGAGAAGTTTCATGCCTACCTATTGGGTACTAAGGTGATCGTCCATATAGACCATGCAACTCTTAGGTATCTAATGACAAAGAAGGATGCAAAACCAAGGTTGATTCGATGGGTATTGCTGCTGCAAGAGTTCAATTTTGAGGTCAAAGATAGAAGAGGTTGCGAGAACCAAGTGGCTGATCACCTATCTCGACTTGAGAATGAGCAGGTGGCACAACCAGAAATTCAGATTGATGATGCATTCCCTGACGAGGAGATATTAGCAACAACAATGGACAAATTACCATGGTATGCCGACTTTGCAAATTTTGTGGTGAGTAATGTGCTACCTGCCAATTTATCTTACCACCAAAGGAGGAAGTTTATGCATGACGTGCAGCACTATTATTGGGATGAGCCTTATTTGTTTCGAAGATGCGCGGATGGGATCATTCGACGATATATATCCCATGAAGAAGTGCCCACTATATTGGAAGCATGCCACACTTCACAAGTTGGAGGACATCATGCAGGCAATCGAACGACAAGAAAAGTATTGCAAAGTAGTTATTATTGGCCTTCGATATTCAGAGATGCATACGACTATGTGAGAAGGTGTGACCAATGCCAACGTCAAGGTGCTATTTCAAACCACCATGAAATGCCCATGTCCAAAATTCTGGAGGTAGAACTCTTTGATGTGTGGGGTATTGATTTCATGGGTCCATTCGTGAATTCATATGGAATGAAGTACATCTTGGTTGCTGTGGATTATGTTTCAAAATGGGTTGAAGCTGTAGCATTGGCCGACAACGAAGGAAAACGTGTTGTAGCGTTCTTAAAGAAGAATATCTTCTCTCGCTTTGGAGTACCTCGTACTATCATAAGTGATGGAGGATCTCACTTTTGCAACAAGCTATTCAAATCTGTATTGGCTAAGTATGGTGTCAAGCAACATAAGGTGGCTACGCCTTATCATCCCCAGACTAGTGGACAAGTAGAGGTTTCCAATCGTGAGATCAAGCAAATCCTTGCAAAGACGGTTAATGCTAATAGGAAGGATTGGTCTAGGAAGCTAGATGATGCACTATGGGCGTATAGGACTGCATTCAAGACACCCATTGGTATATCACCTTATCAGCTAGTTTATGGGAAGGCTTGTCGTCTACCCATTGAGCTCGAGCACAAGGCATTGTGGGCATTGAAGCAATTGAACTTGAATTGGGATGATGTGAAGAAACTGAGGTTGGAGCAGCTGAACGAACTAGATGAATTTCGTCTCCATGCATATGAACGATCGGATTTATATAAGGAGCGGATGAAGAAGTATCATGATCAGCGGATTGTTCGACGAAACTTCCAAAAAGGTGACATGGTACTACTTTTTAACTCTAGATTTAAGCTCTTCCCAGGTAAGTTAAAATCGAAGTGGTCTGGTCCATTTAAAGTCATCCAAGTCTACTCGTCTGGAGTAGTCAAATTGGAAGGCAATAAGGGTGTTGTTTTCAAAGTGAATGGCCAACGTGTTAAGCCTTATATCGGTCCTCTTGACTCGATGAATGACATGGCCATCACTTATC
Organism: Capsicum baccatum var. pendulum; assembly: GCA_030864225.1. Lineage (NCBI taxonomy): Eukaryota > Viridiplantae > Streptophyta > Magnoliopsida > Solanales > Solanaceae > Capsicum > Capsicum baccatum. The sequence goes on from CM061554.1 coordinate 228,055,613, forward strand.
TCGATGAAGTCTAAGTACTCGAGATTATTACGTTGAGCCACGATAATAAATAAGGCGCTAGATGGGAGGCAACCCATCGTTTTATTGTTTTATCATTTTATCATTTCGTTGTTTTAGTATTTTTTTTCTTTTTGATAAATGAAAATCCAAAAATAAGAGTCGTGCCACGACCAAAACTATGGCGCTTGGTGGGAGGCAACCCATCGTACTAATCGTTTACATTTGTTTTGAGCAAATATAGGTGCAAGAAGTATTCAACGAGGAGATTGGTTTCAATTGACGATTTGGATGCATTGTATGGTAAAGTTGGTAAGTTAGGAACGGTGATGCATAAGACTATGGATTGAGCCTTTCTCACGCCAAAATAGGCTTCGAGGAAGGCTAGTCCTTGGTAAAACTAGGCCACGAATGATGCACAACCTATCCTATAGCCTAAGGTCTCGGAATCTAGTGTGCTATACACTATGCGCCGCCTATTCCTAGGTATGCTTTTGACTATACGCCGCCTATGCTATGGCATTTGGTCTCAGTATCTCATATGCCATAGACTATGCAGCGCATATGTCTACAAATGCCATAGACTATGTGGCGCATATGTCCCATTATGCTATAGGCAATGCGCCGCATATGTCATGTCTATGCCAAGCATTATGCGCCGCATATGTGGGATTTTTGTCTCCAAAACCGATTGTAAATGGGTCATAACCCGACCCATTCTCTTCCTATATAAACGGGACTTATTTTTACAACACAACCACACTAAAAATTGACCTAAGGGCGCCGCATATACATCCAAATCCTCTCAAAATTTTCTTCTTTTGCTTTTCCAATTCACAAAAACCATCCCCACAAGCTTCAAGCAAGTAAGTGATATCTTATTCTTCATTTATTTCTCGTAAGTACTACGTTGCTATGTCTAGTATGAATTGCTAAATCGTATAAGATTGTTGGTGATGTTTATGTGTTTGGATAGTTGATACAAAATCATGTGAGTAAACATATACGTAGGAAAATCTTGACTTGTTTCCGGCTTGAATTTGGTTTCAATAGCATTGTTATGATATTTACAGAATTACTATGGCTATGAACATTGCTTAAGATTGTTGTTTGGATACTTACATGTTAGACTATCCCGGCCATCGGGATAAGACTTATAGTGCCTACCGGCATAAGAGGTTGTGATTGTTGTAAGAATAACTATTCCATGTGGTAACCCCTATATAGTAGTGTTGTTATATCTACCATGAAAGTAGTCCAATGGCTGCAAGTAAGTGATGCATTGCTGATTTTCTTGTCGAAATACAATCCTAAAACGTATGTCGACGAAATCTGAGTACTCGACCACTTTCACTTCACTGATTTGTGTTAACAAAACTAAGTATGGGGTGGTACCCCTAATGCTTGTTTATAGATTGTATCGATTGAGATTGTGCTGCCACTAACACTATTTCTAGTCTCAGGTACAATGGCACCTAAAGCAAGGCAAGGCAAGGAGAAGGCTACCACTTCCCAAAAGGGCAAAAAGAGAGGTCGCAAGGACCAAGGAGAATCATCCTCAGCACAACTACCCCGCAGAATGTTTGGAATAAAATGGGTTCTTGAGGAGGAAGCCAAAGAATGGTACAGGAACAACAAAGAATGAAAATATGTTCACGTCGACTTGATCAATAAGGACACCTTAGCAAAGAAGGAGCCGCGTATGTTAGCAAAAATAATGGCATTGAAGCTGGATTTCATCTTCCGCGACATGGGAGAATGCAACCTTGATTTAACAAGAGAGTTTTATGCAAACTGGTCACCGAACACAACAGGCAATAAAGTCAAAATTCGGGGCCAAGTGTTACAGCTCACTGCGGATTGGATCAACTCTTTTCTTGGCTTACCTTCGGTCGACACAGCACCATTCAAAGAGCTGTACAGCAGGCCTCCTTATAGAGCAATACGACACACACTTTGTGGAAGCAGATCGATGGCAAGGTGGGGCAGACAGAAAGAAACTGGCCAACACAACACCTTCCCCTATGCTCCTCTAAATAGGGAAGCAAGAATCTGGATGCGCATTGTCAACTCATGCCTTATTCTTGGGACTCAATACACCAAGATATCAAGAGATAGAGTGTGTTTGGTCTATGCTTTGATGACGAATGTCCCTATCAACTTTGGGGCAATAATTCGATCTACCATGAGGAAAGCCAGACTCCACAAAAGGTCCCACTTCACATTTGGAAATTTGTTGACAGCAATCTTGCGGAAGGAGGATATCGAAGAGGAACCGGCTGACCACAAACTCCCACATAACCCAAAGAAGGTTGACCTCACCAAGGTCAAAGATGCTGAAACAACTCATGGTGTCAACCTTACTACTGCGGAGAGACATGCTCGTGATGAGAGTTTCTTCCATTATCTCTATGGCATGACACGATTCACTATGATGAGTGGTGGACATGTTCCAACTACTGAAGAGCTCCAACAGCTGGACCACGACTACCCAATGAACATGCATGCACGGGAGATGTGTGGAGTGGGCGTATACTTTGAGGAACCTCTAGATGATGATGTGCCGACTGATGACGATCGACGCTTGCCTGATTCTGACGAGAAAGAGAACTCTGACGACGACTCTTATGATGATTCAGACGAAGGGGGTATGACCCCCGACATTGAGGAAGAGTCCGACTAACCAGGTTCTTCGTATTTATTTTCCACTGAGGGCAGTGTCCCGTTTAAGTGTGGGGTGGCGGTATCACATGCTATACTTCTCTGTTTGCACCTATGTTTGTTTGTTTACTTTTTTTATTTAAGTTTTTTTATTTAAGTTCATTTTTTTTGTTTTAAGTTTTTTTAGGAGTAACTTTTTTCTAGATCGCATGAAATTATTTTGACAGGCAGCATGAGATTATAACAAGAGTATGTGTTACAATTGTGACTATTGAGACGTTTAGACTCTAGTTGTGACTCATTATGTGATATTTTGTGGTTTTATTCCTTCACTTGTTTTGTCGAGAGTCTATATTACTTCCAATCAAGTCGACCATGTGCCTTGTGTGTGTGAGATTAATAGTATCTTCTACGTATGTGGCTGATGCTAGAACCTGCCTGGTATGTATGCAAAGCGAAAGTAAGGAGTGTAAGTTTAGGATATGATTTAGGCATTTCTTTGGCAACCTATATTTGTTTACCTTCATCTTTACCTACCCATGAACATCTTCCTAGTTAAACCCTTTTGAGCCTTTAGCCTATTTCTTTGACAACCTTGTATGCAAGCCCAATCCATTTTTTTTCAAGACCGTAATTTGATCCAAATTCCTAAGTACTTTAAAGTGAAAAAGTCATGTGACAACATAAGAGGAAATTGGGTGAGTATGATGCTTTAAATTGTAATGGTGCTTGAATGTGTTATGAAAAAGAAAGTGCTATCATAAGAGGTATGTTGAGAAAAGAAAAAGGAAAAAGAAATCTGAAAAGTGAGTTATGCTTAAAATTGAAAAACGAAAGAGGAAAACAAGGGTGGTAGAATAAAAGAAAGAAGAAAGGTTGAAAGAAAAAAAAAGTGTCAATGATACAATGTGATGTATTAAAGTGCTTAGGAACTTAGCCACTATTTCTGGCAAAAATAGCTGATCCTACCCGTCCCTTAGCCTACATTACAACCATCAAAAGACCTACTTGATCCTAATCTTAACATTCTGACATTTAGTGGAGTAGTACACTAAGGGCAAGCCTATGGTCATCAACTGCTGCATATGAATTCTTTGTGAGAGTGAGAGCAAGGATATTTTGATACCCATGTTTGAAAAATATGCTATACTTGTGAGTGACTATGGGTAATATATTGTGAGACACACATGGTTGATGAGTTTTGGATAGTTGTATATGATTCTATGCACCTTAACGTTTGCATGCGAGTTGATCACCATCACGAGTCTATGCTAGAGGTTAAATTGTTTCTACTTATAATCGAAAAGCTACTCATTATTGATAATTGTTGTGTCTTGATAAATGTTTTGTGTTGTTGTTGTAAAAACCTTAAGTTGATGCTTAGAAGGACATGATATGTTGTTCGAGGACGAATAAAGCTCTAAGTGTGGGGTGTTGATGATAGGCGAATTCACACGCCTATATCAATATATTTTGCCCATATTTTAGCCTAGTTTTGAGAGCAAATTATATATTTCATGCACTTTTAGTCCTTTTTCCTGTAAATGAGCTAACGAACATGATTAGAAAAGTTTCAGGTATAAATGATGCAAAATACAACATTTTATGGCTTACTTGATGCAAAAGAAAGCTCACGAACGAAGGAGAAGGAAGTGGGACGCCTAAAGGACCAAAACTGCTGCATGGAAAATCTGTCCCGGGCTAAAACATCAATTCTGAAGACTTTGGGGACTTACAGACACAAAGCTGGATTTTGACAAAGATACATTAACCTAGTACAATTAGGTTATGTATTTCATTATTTTATTTGGATTATGATAATGTTACCTTAACCAAGTACATTTGGGTTAAGTGTTCCATAGGCCTAGTAGGATTTGGTTATTTATTTCATTAGCATAGTAGGAGTAGGATAGGAGTATTATAAATACCCTATCATGCTAGAGATTTAAATAAAAATCCTCCCTTAGTGGAGAGATACATTCATCTTTCTATTCTTTACTTAATTCAACAATTAATTTTCTTCCATCCCTCTCATCTTCCACTACAAACACTTCTAATCTACTCTTCTATTCTTAAATTCAACAACAAGAGAATCGTTACCAAGCTAAGGAAACACGCCTCACGCCTATCACTTGATCTACACTCCATTACTCAATATCGTGATATAATAACAATGTCAATCGTGATCTCCTTCGCATTCATGGGTAACTAAACTTCTCTGTTGGGGTTATGGAAGCCGAATGAGTTACTATCTATTGTTGTGAGTTTGTAAGTTCGATACACGTATATTGCTTATATCATTATTCTCTTTATCTTAATCCACATTCTTTGCGGTTGCAAACGCAAGAATACGCCAGTCTAACATTTAACTTGTTCGAGAGAAAGGTTATTTGTCTGGAAAAGAGATAATGTCAAGGTAGTAGGACACCCTTTCCTATTAAAAAGCTAGTGCCGTAACTGGACTAACCTCTTGGAGAATTCGTACTGTTAGACATGCTTTAAGCTCGAGAGAGTTAAAGTGAAATAGTCCTTGTTTAGGTCGAGAGACGCTTGGATTTACCATCGACTACAATTCTTTATAAGCAATTGCATGTCAGAATTCTACACACTCATAGCCAATAGAGACGTATACCTCAGAAGGTGGACATAACCCCAACGCTTCAATTCTCATTGTTTACAACCAACGTAACAATCTCTCTCTTTTTACTTTATTATTTTCAGCCTTTGTTTACATTACTTGCAAGACAAGAATCCCCCCTTTTTACGAGACTTGTACCAAAAGTTTAGTAATTTTACTTACTTGTTGGCCAAGCTATTCCCTGTGGGATCGACACCCAACTCAGGTTGGGTTCTATATTTGCTAACGACCGCTTTACACTCCTACGAGAGCTGTAGATTGAGCGTTATCAAATCCTGTCAAGACAGTGAAATGCTCTGAGTCTCCTCCCGCCGTCCTCACCTGAGTTTTCGCTCCATCATACATGTCCTTAATCGCTCTGATATACGCCAGCGGGACTCTACTCACCTCCAAGCATCTCCAAAGCACCTCCCTGGGGACTTTGTCGTATTCCTTTCTCCCGGTCGATAAACACCATGTGCAGGTCTTTCTTCCTTTCCCTATACTGTTCCACCAGCCTCCATACTAGGTGAATTGCCTCCATCATCGAGCGGCCAGGCATAAATCCAAACTGGTTTTCCGAAATAGACACTATCCGTCTCAGCCTCACCTCGACTACTCTCTCCCAAATCTTCATAGAGTGACTCAATAACTTAATCCCCCTATAGTTATTGCAACTCTGAATGTCACCCTTGTTCTTATAAAGAGGGATCATAGTACTCCACCTCCAAGCCTCGAGCATTTTTGCCATCTTGAAGATTTCGTTAAAAAATCCAGTCAACCACCTTACACCAGCCACTCCAGAGAACTTCCAAAAATCCACTGGTATCTCATCCGACCCCGTCGTCCTACCCCTTTGCATCCTGCGAACATCCTCTCTAACCTCTTCTACCTTAAAACGCCTACAATAACTAAAATCCCGACAATCCTCTGAGTGCTCCTGCTTATCTAACACAATATCTCTATCCCCTTCGTCATTCAAGAGCCTATGAAAATACGACTGCCATCTCTTCTTAATGTGGCCGTCCTCCACTAACACTGTACCGTCCTCTCCCTTAATGCACTACGCCTGGTCGAGGTCACGACCCTTTCTCTCTCTATCCTTAGAGAGTCTAAACAACTTTTTTTCCCCTTCTTTCTCCTGTAACCCTACATACAAGCTCTCAAAAGCTACCGTCTTAGCGGCCGTAACTACTAACTTAGCCTCCTTCCTAGCTAACTTGTACTCTTTCCTGTTTACCCGCTTCTCTTCTTCGTCCTTACTCTCAACCAACTTAGCATACGCCCCTTTCTTGGTCCCCACTTTCTTCTTTACCTCTTCATTCCACCACCAATCCCCCTGGTGATGCCCGGCCCGGCCCCTAGAAACACCCAACACCTCACTTGCATTCTCCCTGATGCACCTAGCCACCCTATCCCACATACTATCCACGTCTCCCCTACACTCCCACACCCCCATTCCCGTCAACTTCTCCCCTATCTCCCACGCATTTACTGGCGTCAAACCGCCCCACTTAATTCTAAGTCTACACCCCTCACCCCTCCTCTTTCTATTCTTCTTTATACCCATTTGTCACCATTTACAAATCTTTTGATTACCCAAGAGTGGTCCAAAATGCTATCCGATTGAGGTTGTTCCCGTTGTCTCTGTCTGGGGAGGTAACATTATGGCTGAATGAGCTTACGCCTGATTTTATCACCCACTGGAGGCAATTGAAAGAAATGCTCCTAGAATGGGTTTTTCCACCCTTCAGAAGGGTACAGTTGAGGGATGAAATCAATAATTTTAGATAGCTTCCCACTAAAGCTTTGCATGACACTTGGGAGAGATTCAAGTAGACGCTCACACAGTGTCTAAACCACAATATGATGAACCTACACTTTATGGAGACTTTATACACGACCCTTAACTCTGTAACAAATCCGATTATAGATAATGATGCTGGTGGTTCATTTGTTGATCTGTCTTTTAAGGATGCCTCAGATATGCTAAATAGGATGACTAAACAGAGTCGGGATTAGCATACCAGGGAGTCTGTGGTAGCAAGCCCCACTATTTTTGTTGGTATGTCTGCTGAACAATGCAGGATAGATGAGGAGCGGGATCAATACATGGCCTATCTAAAGACTTAGATGGACTTACTTACGAAGCACTTATTGTCAGGGAAGACTAAGAAAGTAAAAGCTATAACGTCTCAATACCAAGTGGATGTAAAGCCTGAAGAAGAGGTGAATTATGTTATAATCAGGGGTTTTTTTGAGGTAATAGACAAGGGAATAAAGGTCAGAACATTTATGACAAGCCTAGTTACAAAGACAGGGAGCAAGGAAACTGGAAAAGCAATAATGACAGGAGTGGTTTATATGTTCGTCCTAGAAATTGGGAAGCTGCTGCAACTAGCTCTGGAAAGATGTCCATGGAGGACATGATGGAGAAATTATTGAAGGGAGTTGAGGCCATCAACAATGGTGTAACCACCATGAAGACCGATCTGACATCCATCAGTCAGTTGGTGCACTTACACTCCACTGCTATCAAATAGTTGGCGCAGTAGATGAGCCAACTTTCTGATGCATTCAACCAGAGAAAGAGTAAAATATTACCAAGTGATACAATTCAGAATTCACAGAATGATGGCCCATGTATGGCAATTACCACTAGAAGTGGTAAGATATTACCTGGCCCTTATATGGGAAAATCTGTAGATCGTGAGGTAGTTGTTGATGAATCCAAAGAAAGCAATCTTGTAAAGTCTGAGAAGCTGGATAGTTCTGTTAATGCTTTAGAGAAGGAAAGAGAAAAGAAAGAGGAAGTGGTGTTTAAAACTATCCCAAGACCACCACTTCCCTTTCCTCAACGATTAAAGAAGAAGGCTGATGATACAAAATTCAGTAAATTTCTGGAAATACTTAAGCAATTGACAATAAATGCGCATTTGGTTGAGGCACTTGAGCAAATGCCAGGATACACAAAGTTCATGAAAGACCTTGTGACCAAGAAACGGAAGGTTAGCCATGATCCGGAGGACAATCTTCTCTATTGTGGCGCTATCTCTACAAGGTCTTTAGTGCAGAAAAAAGCAGACCCAAGAGCGTTTGCCATTTTGTGTACTATTGGTTCCCTGAAATTCACCAAAGCATTATGCGATTTGGGAGCCAGTAAAAACCTAATGCCACTTTCTGTGCACAAGAAACTGGGTTTGGGGAATCCTTCCCTAACAAATATGAGGTTCGTGATGGCAGATAGGTCTGCGAAGTAGCCTATGGGAATATTACACGATGTTTTAGTAAAGGTAGCCGATTTTATTCTGCCTGCTGATTTTGTAGTCCTAGATTGGGAGGTGGACTTTGAAGTGCCCATCATCTTAGGTAGACCATTCCTTGCTACCGGGAGAGTGATCGTAGACATGGAGCTAAATAAGCTGAAGTTCAGGCTAAATGAGATACACTCATCCATGACTCAGCAAAAAGAGATGGGTGTTTTCTCAATTATTGATGTATTCTATGAAGATGATAAAGGGGTATCAACAGGTTGTCTTGGCGAAGACTGAGTAGTCAAGATAACCAAGTCGTGCCACAACAGTAAATCAGGCGCTATTGGGAGGCAACTCAAAATTTTATATTCCAGTAAAGTTTTTATTTTTGTAGTTAGGATTTAGTTCACAGAGGGTGAGAAACTGATGAAATCAGCAGCAAAGGTCCTGACGGCATTTATGATAAGCGGTCAAAACTGTGATAAGCTATCAGAATTGTCGTCAGAGAGGCCAATTTTGAATTGAAGTTCTATTAAGGCTGAAGACATCTGTGATAAGTTATCACACCTGTGACAAGCCATCATAAGATATCATCAGAAAGTAACTTAACAACCAAATCTGGGTCAATTATAAAGATCCGACCCAGGCCCAGTCGAATCTTTCCACCTTTCCGCTTGTTTTTACTTCCTTTCAAGTTATTTACCTTCAATATTTAGAGTATTTTATTTCCTTATACAAAATTTTTTTTCAAGTAAAACAAAAAGCAAGTTTCCTTGCGTGTGGGTTTGCAATTAAAATCAAGAATTTCTTCCTACTTCCTCTTGTGCGTGTAATCACATTAAAGGATGCCATCAGGTATGCTCTAAATTTGACTTTTCTTTTCAAGTGGTAAGGGATAGATTGCTAACAACCCAAGTTCCCAAAAGACTTGAACCAAGTTCAAATAGAAAAGGGGCTGAAATTCGGAACTAGGGTTTGCTGTGCAAGCCTAAGGCTTAAAATTCAGCTCACAAATCAGAACTCGAGTGGATTTTGAGAAATAATGGGACCAAAAATTGAGCTAAAATCAAAAGTGGGGTTATGATAAGATCTGATGACATTCATGATAATCTATCACAACTGTGATGACTTATCAAGAATGTCATCAGCATAAGGTAGCCAAGGAGAACTAAAGCAAAACCTTGACGACATTTTGTGATAGGCCGTCATGTAGCTGATAGGTTATCAAGTTTGTCATTAGCCTTAAGCAGTAAGAGCCAAAACTGAAGAAGAATTTGATGACATTTGTCATAAGTCGTCAGCTTCCTGATAAGCTATCACAAATGTCATAGGCTAATCCGAAGGATTTCTTTTTTTTTATTAATTTGTTTCCTTATTTAGGGTAAACTATTTAAAGCTTTGTTTTAGGGTTTTCTAGACATTATGTCAAGACTCACTGCCTTAACCAATGAATTGACACCTTTAGGAAAAATCATCACTACTGAGGAACAAGTTAAGAAAGTGTTGAAGGTCTTGCCTAAGTCTAAATGGGATGTCAAGGTTACTACGATTAGGGAGGCAATGAATATATCTAGTATGACTCTAGATGAATTAGTGGGTAACCTAAAGACTTATGAGATGCAGATTGATGAAGCCAAGAAGGAAATGGCAACTCTTTAGAAAACCTTGGCCCTAAAGGCTTCAGATAGTGACAGAGAAGTGGAACTGATTGAAGAACAAGTAGCCTTTATAATAAAGACTTTTAACAAAGTATTCAAAAGACGAATGGAATAGGTAGCAAGAGGAGTTCCAATGATAATTCCACTGGGCGCTATAAGTGTGGTAAAACTGATCATCAAGTCAGAGATCGTCCTGCCTAGGAAATTGAATGAAGACAAAAAAGATCTGAGAAATAATTGAAAGAAAAGGCTATGAAAAGGGAGAAGAAATTGCTATGGTGGATACTTGGAGATCTAAATCTAAAGAACCAGATGAGAAAGAGGTAGATGAAACTACTCTCATGAAAATTAAATATTCATCCATGGAAGATAAATACAAAATAGATGAAGTAAGTATCCCTAAACTTAGAAAGAATTTACATTTGTTTTCTAAAGGAAAGCTTGTTTCTCTGATGAATGCTCTACTAGATGATTTTTAAGAATTAACTTCTGATAGGGATAAACTATTCAACAGTCTTGCAAGTATCAAGTTTGACCGTATTGATTTGGAAACTTGCAAAGACATTATTGAAAAGTAAAACAACACTCTCGAGGAATAAGTTAGTCAACTTGACTCTTCAAACTTGAACCTTCAATCTGAGATCTAAAACTGACTCTTTTTGAAAAAGGTAAAAAGATGGAAAATGATGAACAAAAAAAATTTGAGCTTGAGTTGACCAAAGTCAAATAAGAATATAATAATGGAAAAAAAAGCAGATAGGTTAAGCCAAGAAAATTCTAGGCTGAAGCTTGATCTTGAAAGGGCTAGTATATGGACAAACTCCTCAAGAATTGTTCATCAATTAGGTAAAAAAACTCACAGTATAAAGGTTGTAATAGGATTTTACAAGGGTTACAGTGTCACTAATGGTTTGTGCTATATTTGTTGCAATCTTAGACATCCCACTACTGAATGTCCAATTGCTGATAAAAGTAGATCCAGAAGTGCTAGTTTGGCAAAGAACTCAGATTTCATGAGATCTCAGAAACATAAAATAAATAACAAAACTAGTTAGACAAACAGGTCACATAACCTATTGCCTCATTGGGCTAAAAGAAACCTGATTCATTTTTTCTCATAAGAAAGGACTCAAGTTTGTCTGGGTTCTTAAAGTTAACCCCTAATTTATTTTATAGGTAAGAGTGAAAGGAGGCAAGCAAAATTAGTACATGGTTAGAGTTTTCTCAAGGCATAAGAATGGAAGAAAATAAAATTCCTTTCACTCACCATAATTAAGAGATTTGTAATCTTTATGAAAGGGGGAAATAAGAGCAAAATAATTTGAGAAGTGCTATCCAAAGCTTGGATCTGATTCGTGTGAATCTTTGTGAACTAATGAGAGAAACAGAAAAAGCAAAGGATGACAGTGAAATTGATGGGTATGCATTGAAATAAGTTATGCTACCTGATCCAACAATTGTTCAAACTAGGGGCTTAGTGATAGGGGGAACTAGTCAAGAGACTGATCATCAACATCACCAGAGCTTTCTGCTAATAAAGTAATAAAATTCTTGAAGTTACTTCTTGGGAATAAATTGCCTGAGATTAGTGGTACCCTTAAGGAGAGTAAAGCTTAATCTTATCTGATTAACTAGATGCTCTTCAGATTATTCAGTGGACAAGAAAAGCACAATAGTAATCGTACACCTTATTGGATCATGTCTAACTACCCGGTCCACTAAAGAAAAAAATCTCAGTAACTCAATCTACTGGCAAGGATGAGCATGCTGCTTCTGAATCAGGTTGTGATCAACTTTTATGGATTATGTAACCATTCATTAATTTCGATATAGTGGGATGTTTTTTTTTCAAAAATGTAAACTAAATATATTAATATCAGACATCAATCTCTGAGAAGATAATGTTGAAAAAATTCTTATATCTATCTTCTTCTGTTCCACTGAAGATCAAATTACTAATGTTTTCACTAAAGCAATTAGTAGAGAACAATTTGAGAAAAATAGGTTAAAATTTAGAATGATTAAGATTGCATAAACTACCCTCAATGATTGGATAGAAGAGGATTATCTTATGGATTAACTCCCCATTTCAGTCTTGCACATTCACTTGTGTGTCCCAATCCTAGTTAAAATAATTTCATTAAGTCTTATGGATTAGTTGTGCAGGATCTGCGAAGACAGTAACATTGGAACTCATGGAACTTGTCAGGTATGCTTACCTCCAAGTTACAAATGGATTATCTATTTTGGAAGATCTGATGTCTTATGTTTCATAAGTTTTTGAAAAGGATTTATAACCGCCAAAATCCCAATGGTCTCACTTCTCTACACAAAGCTGTTGCCATCTTCCATCTGATGTCACTTCTCATTTTCATACTTAATTACATCTGACACACCCATCTACCTACACACAGTTCATCTCCTATTTCCCTATTAAATTCATATTTTCTTCTATAAAAAACCTTACTCATCTATTTTTATTCATCTAAACTCTCAAATTAACAAAACCTATTCATATCTTAAAATCCTCTCTTCCATGGCTTCTCAAACTCCCTCTTCTTGTACCTATGATAATCTCAACTCATCCTCTAACTTAGCTTTACTTGAGCTTATAGTTCATCCTAATTTTTCCATAATTCCTCAGATATCTCCATCAATACCAATTAAGTTGTCTGATTTTCTTACATAGAATGTCTTCAAATTTATGATAGAGAAACTTTAAGACATTTCTCCACTTCAAATTGTTCCTTTTGAGACCTCCTCTTCTATTAATCCAGAACCTGTTTCTCAAGCTGTTCGTAAACAAGTACATTCTCGCTTGGTGAAATCATTTGGAGATCGCACTAGCATTCCAGAAGATGAATCCATTCCTTCCACTTCTACTGCTAGAACACCTTATACTAGGAATCATAAGAGGCAAGAGGAAGCCATTCTTAAAGCTACACTTAGGCTAGAAAAAAGAAGAAACCCTCTTCGTCGAAACCCTCTACTTCTTTTCCTGATTAAGATCTATTTCTTCAATTAGTTTTCCATGGAAAGACCTATAAGCACTATAATACCCTGTACTTTTCTTAAGTTCAGTTCAGCTCCTAGTGCCTGCATAAGAGGCTAAAAACTTAAAAATTTAGCTATGTGTTGAGGACTTAGCCATTTTTAAGACCTTTTAACTTCGAGGAATTTAATTTGACCTTTCGGACTCTGAGACAATGGTTTTTGAGTTGATTTATGATCATGAGAGTTAGGAGTAGCTTATAAAAAGGATTTTAGATATTTAGACTAGGTTTAGATTGTTTTTGTGTTGGAATTCCAGTAGCTCATCGCGATTTTATCGCGTCGTGGTGAGTATAGTGCGAAGAGGTCCACCACATTACCTCGGAGTGTGAAAAAGAAATTTTCAGTTTTCAATGACTCACCGCAATTGCACCGTGTCGCAGTGAGTATAGCAATGGGGGATCACCGTGTCGCGGTGAAGATGTATTTGTCATGTTCATGATTCATAATTTGAATGCATGTGTCATGACCTTTATCCTAAGTGTGTGAAGGGCTTATTAGGTCAAGAGTGTTCAGAGAAATCACTTAGAGCCAAAGTTGAGCTAAGATCATTTAATTCGTCCAATGTTTGGTGTTCAATTCTACAAGGGTCAACTTTGAAAGTGTATAACTTTTGATATATGAAGAATTTTTCAGCTCAAGACCCACTAAATTGTATATAATTGAGTTAGCATTCCAATGATACAAATTTTTCCCAAATCCGGTACCCGAGTGAAAAATTATGGCATTTTTCGTATGAGGCAGTAAGCCACCGCGATTACACCATGTCGCGGTGGTCCTTCAAATGGAAATACAGGTCATAAATTTTTGTTTTAAATTATGATGGGACAATGGGGTATTTTTCCACCTCAACCCAGGTCATAAAAACACAATCTAAGGCTTCAATTAGGGCATTATTTGCTGTCATTCTCTAATTTTTTCCTTAAGAACAAATCCTAGTCAATTTCCTCAAGAATCATCAATTCCATCTTCCTCTCTTCAACAAAAAGAGCAAGAATTTAGGGTTCCTAATCCCATAACTTCAAGAATGTTTTTAAGATCATCTTCTAAGGGTTAAAAGTCAAGCCATTACATGAAATCAAACATAATAAGGTATGTGGTATTTGACCAAGGATAAATCTTTCATCCTTGTGCCTAAAACATATTTTAATTGCAAATTTTACTGAATTTGTATGATTTTCCATGAAATTGGAGTTAGGGTTGAACCCAAATTCTTATTATCTTTATTTTATGAAATTATCATGATATTTGAGGCTTCAATTGCAAGAAATTTACATATATCCATGCTTGAAATCATGAGATTCATATTTTGAGTTATATTCCATTATCTTGAATGAGGTTGTTGAAAGTTCTTTAAGTTTATTATTGAGCATGAAATTTAAGTATGTTTATTGATGTATTAAAGCTTTATATTTTGAGTCTTAAGTACCGTTGATGATTTTATATGGAGATTATGATCTCAAGTCCTACGGGCAAGTTTTGATAAGTACTTTCAAAAAAAAAGATTGATATTTAGATCCTAAGTTAAGATAGGAATTCACATTATTCATACAATTTATGATTTAAAACAAAGAGGAGCATAATTGGTTTTAATTATGAACCCTTGTGTTATTTTATGGTGGATTTCCTAAAAGTTCTGAGCAATAAGTATAGGAGTAGTATTTAGCACCGAGTTGGGTATGGTTCCAAGGTCTCATACCCCAGAACTACGTACCACCATAGGTTTATGATTTTCCTATAGTGGACTAAGATAGTTATCACTTAAGTTAAGGTTCTATTTCGATGGAAAGAGTAGAACAACTCTCCCTAACGTGGGCAAGACGCTGGACTCCATGACAGCTCACATGGTTTATGTCGGTTAGAAGATGCTCCCTAATATCCCAAAGTTCCAAATTTCCAACGCTTCTAAAGTCTCTGAGTTTTAGAAGAAAAGAATGATAGAAAAGCTTTTATAAGACTAAGTGTAATGGCACACATATTTATCCAAATTAAGCTTTACGAAAAGATAATAGTTATAGCTTTTAGTTTTCAAATTTTAGATTCAAACGTGAGTCCTTTTTACACTTAGCCTGCATGATTTGAAAACAGACTATACTTTAGTCCTACTTATTCCACTAATAGAAAGAGTAAAAGTATAGATTTTAGAGCTAAATGTTGTGGCTCACAATATTTATATAGTATGCTTTGTTATTTATGATTTATGATTTTTAGCTTTCAGTCATTCAAGCCAATGTGAGTCATTTACACTTAGCATGCATCCTTTTACAAGTTTATATAAACATTGAGCTATTGTTTTCATTATGCATTCACCCCCACATGATCAGTACAGTACAAAAGTACTGATCTACATATACGACTATAAGCTACATTGTCTCATAATATAGGTACAAGTTGTAGTGTGCATATCAGAATCAGACAGTTGCAGCTTCCAGTCAGTAGGTGATTAGTCCTTTTGATTCAAGGGCTTGAGTCAGTCAAAGTTTATATAGTATTTTATTTTTTCATTCAATCGTGTTGTTTCGGGATAGCTGTGGTCATGTCCCGGCTACCTACAGATAATACTAGTAGAGGCTTCATGGGCAGTCAACAGAAGTTAATGTATTTGATTCTAGTTTGTTTTGTATAATCAGAGTTGTAATTATTTTTAATGTAGTTTGTAATGATCATATTCAGAAAAGATTCATCTTCTGCATTATTCTTTCAAACTTATGTATTTATGTTAGTTGCTCATGAGTTATGTTAGTACAAGGGTTAGCTTGGGATCACTTGTGGTCCTAAGCACTGTGTGACATCTCGTGACCCATTTTTAGGGTATTAAAAATTGGTATCAGAGCATAGAGTTCAAGTATCCTAGGGTGTCTATGAATCCGTTTCTAGTAGAGTCTTATGAAATGGTATGAAGACGTCTGTACTTTTCTTTGAGAGGCTACAGGGCATTTAAGAAGAGTTTCCTTTCTTTTATACTCTAGATCGTGTAGTAAAGTTGTTTCTTTTAGAAACTTCTATTGGATTATGTGTTACTCCAAAATTCTCCATCTATGTTTTATTCTTGAGATAACATGATTAGCAAGTTCTAATTCCTCCCAAGATGATTCTCTCAGATTTATAATTAGTAACTTCAGAAATCATACAAGGGGCTTGAGAGGAGCTCGCTAGTGTGTTATAAGTTTCTTAAGTTAAAATTTTGTCCTATCCATTTGATTTGTCCAGTTAAGACAAAGTAAGATATGAATATGTATTCAGATTTCTCTTTAACCCTTCAATACAGATACTGCTCATAAGAAGAGATAGTATAAACCTAGATTATTGAATAGAGTTTTTATTCAAGGGAATATTGCAACCTAGAGTGTTATGATTCATAAGTAGTAGGACCTCCTTATAGTTGGAAGTATGAGTATACAAGTGTAGTGACTAAAAAAGTGGGAATAATGATTGATATAAAGTATAGTGATAAACTTATGCATGCTTTTGAGTTGTGTTAAAGTGATAGGTCCTTGCGTGTCATCTTAAGGGTAATGAATATGGTGCAAGTTCCTTGGTTAAGGGTAGAGAAAGAGTTACTAGTTAAGGTGAATGGTGGTTTGCTTGAAGTAGAAAAAGGAGTTATTGATGGTAGTTATTGTGTTAGAAAAGTATAGATTATGATGCAAGTATTTGGGTGGTTGAGTCTTATGAATTCAAGCTTTGTGAAAGTAATCTAGGTGTATAGATGGGTAAATAGTCATTATGTATAGAAGGAGGATGTGCTAACAGATTTTAATATGGTATACCATGGGATTATGATCAATTATTATTATTATGAGGCTTTAGTGGAATAGTGTTTCGTGATGTCTTATTTTATAGCTTCCAAATGAGAATAGTATGTGAGATTAAGTGATTAATCATGGCTAGCACTAGACACTAAGTTTGAGTGGATGACCATAAAGGTGTAAGTAGTGATTTCTTGGTAGGTGATGCTAGTTATATAGAAGTGATCTAGTAGGCTTGAACAATGTATGCAATAGTTTAAGTTGATTTATTCGTGACTTGGTATGATGTTGTAAGTATGATGTAAAGGTGTATCCAAGGTGATATAGGGTTGTATTATTTTGGAAGTTTATTAAGTATTGTGTGTGTTTAATAGTTCCCTTGAGTGGTTAAGTGGAAGAAGGCTAGCTATTTTGTACATGGTGTTATTAGTAGATAAGTTGAGGAGTTATGGATAGTTGGTGTTGAGTCTTTTAAGTATGATCTTGATTCTTATGGTTTGGGAAAAATATAATTTTGAGATGTCATCTTAGTAGGCTATGGTTATGTGTTTAGTGAGTTAAGTATGTTTGTTGAGTTAATAGAGTGTAATTCTCTGGTGATGATTATTAAAGCTAAAGAAAGTATTAGTAGTGGGTTTCACACTTTCAGGTGTAGTCTTTAAGGGTAAGTTTATTATTTATGTGTATTGTTATACCCCAGACTCTAGAGAAAGTGATTGTAGTTTAGATTAGAGTTTAGTAAATGGTTTCACAAACTTAGAATGGTGGCTTAAAGCTAAGGGGGAGATGATAGAACAAGGAATCAAGTCAGCCCCCCAGATTCTAGTAGTAATGCCAATATGTTCTAGAACAACAGTGAGGGAGGATGGTGCCTAACCCATTCTTATATTGATGCAAAGTTTTTTTTAGTCATCACAGTATCTACTCATGTTACACTCCTAATGATCAGTGAGATTTAGTTTGTGTCATGAATGCCTTCAGTTTAGATCTCTTTAATAAATCCATGCCTTTGGCATTTTATTCCTTAGGCTGCAGTTAAGTGTCAAAGTTAGGTATAGTGTTCTTTGGTGCTTTAGGTCCTTATGTATTATCCTTTCAGTGACCTCTTCCTATATTAAGATAGTGGTGATGATAATGAATAAGCAATGGTTTAGATGAGAGGGAGTTAATGACCCTCATTAAGAAAGATTATCTATGCTTTTCGATCTAAGGTTAAAGGAAAAAGGAATTTTGAGGTAATCCCTTGGTATATACCATAGCTAGTTGAGAATTCTAGGTATGTCTTCTTAAGCATAGTGCAAGAAAGTTGTTATTGATAGAGCGTTAGAGAATATGTGAAGTCTATCTTTATGGGTATTTGCCTTGAAGTACACATGTGGTTACAATGATAAGCTGGGATGTTATGTTGGTATATAAGTGGATGAGTGCATTGTGCACTAAAGATTTCCTATTAAGATGTTGAATTTAGTTGTTGAAATCATAAGAAGAATTATCATAGAGAGAAAAAGTTATGAAAATGCTTGGGGTATTGAATTCATGGTGTAGACTAGTGTTATAATGTTATGTGTGGTACGCTGTGATTCAAGTTACGCTTGAACTTGGTGAGAGAATTTAGTTCAGATCATACATTAGTATATGAATTTATATGTACCCCGTATGACTAGGGTAATTAAGGGGAAAGTATAGTTGAGTGTAAGATTTCAGCATAATTCAGTCAATATAACAAGTAATTCAGTTTAGCAGTCAGACAGGCAATGTTCCTATGGTTTTTTCATCTTTTGATCTACTTTTACTATCTAAAGTTTCGTGAGTAGGGCCATTCCAAGAAGTAATTTGCTCTCTTCATGTAATTTTCGAATTCAACTCAGTTTGTGCATCATGCATCAGTTTCAGATTCAGATGTTCAGTCATGATTCAGTCCATAAGTGTCCGACTTATCATCCCAGTTTTTCCTTTGTATTTTAGCCAAGTCAGTATCATTCGGGGGAAGAACGATCCCAAGGGGGGAGATGTTGTAATACGCCATGTTTATATGTCCTAAACCACTCATCATTTCCTTATGAAATCAGATCCAACCTAAAGTAATGGTTACTTATAAGTTGACTCTCTCGTTTCCATCTTAGACTTATAGCTTTTCTCATGTCAGTACATGTATTCAACAAATCAACTCAGTCATGATATTTAGTTCATGTATCATGTTTCAAACTGCAATCATATTCCAAGTCGTGCATATTCAACATATGACCTCAGTTACCTTAGAATAGTACTCTCAGTCTAACCAGTCTTATTCGAGAATGAATGTTCCAAAGGGGGAGATATTGTAATACCCTATACTTTTGCTTAAGTTCAGTTCAGCTCCTAGTGCTTGCATAAGAGGCTAAAAACTTGAAAATTTAGCTATGTGTTGAGGACTTAGCCATTTTTTAAGACCTTCTAACTTCAAGGAATTTAAGTTGACATTCCGGACTCTTAAACAATGCTTCTTGAGTTGATTCGTGATCAGGGAAGTTAGGAGAAACGTATCAAAAAGATTTCAGATATTTAGACTAGGTTTATATTGTTTTGGGTTCGAATTCTAGTAGCTCACCGCGATTCGAATCGCAGTGAGTATAGATCCAAGAGGTCTATCACATCGCGGTGGAGTGTGAAAAGGTAATTTTTAATTTCCAGTGACTCACCTCAACCCAGGTCGTAAAAACATAATCTAAGGCTTCAATTGGGGCATTATTTGCCCTCATTCTCCAATTTTTCCCTTTAGAACAAACCCTAGTCAATTCCCTCAAGAATTATCAATTTTATCTTCCTCTTTTCAACAAAAAGATCAAGAATTTAAGGTTCCTAATCCAAGAACATCTAGAATGTCTTCAAGATCATCTCCAAAGGGTTCAAAGTCAAGCTATTACATGAAATCAAACATAATAAGGTATGTGGTATTTGACCAAGGATAAATCTTTCATCCTTGTGCCCAAAATTTATTTTAACTACAAATTTTACTGAATTTGTATGATTTCTCATGAAATTGAAGTTAGGGTTGATACCCAAATTCTTATTATCTTTATTTTTTGAAATTATCATGATCTTTGAGGCTTTAATTGCAAGAAATTTACATATATCCATGTTTGAAACCATGAGATTCATATTTTGAGTTATATTCCATTATCTTGAATGAGGTTGTTGAAAGTTGTTTAAGATGATTATTGAGCATGAAATTTAAGTATGATTATTGATGTATTAAAGCTTTAGATTTTGAGTCCTAAGTACCATTGATGATTTTATAAGAAGATTATGATCTCAAGTCCTACAGACAAGTTCTGATAAGTGCTTCCTAAAGAAAAGATTGATATTTAGATCCTAAGTTAATATAGGAATCCACATTATTTATACAATTTATGATTTAAAATAAAGAGGAGCATAATTGATTTTAATTACGAACCCTTGTGCTAGTTTAAGGTGGATTTCCTACAAGTTTTGAGCAATAAGTATGGGAGTAGTATTTAGCACCGAGTTGGGTATAATTTCAACGTCTCATGAACTACGTGCCACTGTAGATTATTGATTTACCCATAGTTGGCTAAGATAGTGATAACGTAATTTAAGGTTCTATTACGATGGAAAGGGTAGAACAACTCTCCCTAATGTGCGCAAGACGTTGAACTCCATGATAGCTTACATGGTTTATGTCGGTTATAAGAAGCTCCCTAATGTCCCAAAGTTCCAAATTTGCAAAGCTTTCAAATTCTCTGAGTTTCAAAAGAAAAGAATGATAGAAAAGTTTTTATAAGACTAAGTGTAAAGGCTCATATATTTATTCAGATTATGCTTTACGAAAATATAAAAGTTATAGCTTTCAGTTTTCAGATTTCAGATTCAAACATGAGTCCTTTTTACACTTTGCCTGCATGATTTGAAAATAGACTTTACTTCAGTCCTACTTATTCCGCTAATAGAAAGAGTAAAAGTATAACTTTTAGAACTAAGTGTTGTGGCTCACAAGATTTATATAGTATGCTTTGTTATTCATAATTTATGATTTTCTGCTTTCAGTTATTCAATCCAATATGAGTCATTTATTTACACTTAGCATTCATCCTTTTATAAGTTTATATAAACATTGAGATATTGTTTTACTTATGAATTCACCCCACATGCTCAGTGCATTCCAAAAGTACTGATCCACATATACGTCTATGTGCTACATTGTCTCATAATGTAGGTACAAGTTGTAGTGTGCATATCAGAATCAGATAGTTGCAGCTTCCAGTCAGCAGGTGATGAGTCCTTTTGATTCAGGGGCTCGAGTCAGTCAGAGTTTATGTAGTATTTTATTTTATTCATTCAGTCGTGTTGTTTCAGGATAGCTGGGGTCATGTCCCGGCTACCTACAGACAATACTAGTAGAGGCATCATAGACAGTCTGTAGAAGTTAATGTATTTGATTCTAGTTTTTTTTTTGTATAATCAGAGTTGTAATTATTTTTAATGTAGTTTGTATTGATCATATTTAGAAAAGATTCATCTTCTGCATTATTTTTTCAAACTTATGTATTTATTTTAGTTGCTCATGAGTTATGCCAGTGCAAAGGTTAGCGTGGGATCACTTGTGGTCCTAAGCACCGTGTGACATCTTGGAACCCATTTTTGGGGCGTTACAAGCACTCTATCCCAAAACCTTATGCTTTCAAGTCTTCCAAATCTACTTATTCTCCCACCACCACAAAGAAATGCTTTTCCAAAAGGGGTTCCACCTCCCCACCAAAATGGAAGACCTCTTCAAATAAAAAGACAAAGAAATGAGTCTCTGTACCTGGTCCATCCTATAATTCGAAAGAAACTAATAATGATGTTCCTTTCTTACCTGATCTCTCTATCTCTAGGTCAGCTGATGCTTAAATAGAGCATGTGTAGCACTTCCAAAAAATGCAATTCATTCATGGATGGGTTATAACTGGATATGACGATCATTAGATATCTTTTCTTAAGGATAGAATTATGTTTCAAGTCTGGTCGAATTTATTTCTTCAAGGTAATACTCAACACAAGTTGGACTTCCTGAGGTTTATGAATTTTACACCAATATAGTTGCAAAGGGATCTCTTTTCACCACATCTTTGCATGGGGTTTTCGTGCACTTATCTATAAATGATATTGCTCATATCCTGGGTATCCCTCTTGGAGGAGAGAATCTCTATGTAAGATTTGGTTGGCCTCCACTAGACAACATGGAATCTGCTTTAGCAATCACTAGAAATTCTTAGGAAATCCTAATCTGGCTTAACCTAGAAGAGTTCTTAAAAGGGAAATATCTCTTCTCCATCCACTTTACTTTGATGTGGTTCATTTTATGATTCTACCTCGAAGGGAAAGGAGATCTGAGGCCAACTATCTTGATTTCATCCTCATGGAATTGCTTGACAGTAAGGTGAAGATCAATCTTTCCAGTCTCATTATCAAACCCATGCAGAGGATTCAGTTAACGAATGACAAAAAGGCACATGCTCTTGATTATGGCTTCTGGTTTGGTCCAATCTTTGAGGACTATGATATTCCAGTTCAGGTATGGTCTCTTCAAACCACTAAGGATATTCTTGGGCTCTTGAACCATGCTATTTTACCTAATTTAATAAGATAGGCTGATTCTCCTATGCAATGACTATGCAATAAGATATCTGATGCATTTGCTGAATTAGATGAAGTTCAAGTTACTCATGATCAAGAAAAAGAAGTTCTTCAGGCTGGAATCACTACTTTGGAGGCTGATCTTGCTAGGAAACGAGCGAGAAGTTCTGAAATTATCCGCAAGTTGACTCAATTGATCTAACCTGTTCTCAAATCTATCTAGACATTTCCTCTTAGCTCTTTAGGCTCAAATCATTTCATGTCTTATTCTGCATCATTTCTAGATGATTTCATCTAATACTCTTTTTGATGCTTTGATGTATGACATATCATAATATATCTATGATGTTTTCCTTGTTTATGTTTAATCTTTTACTGTCTCAAATACTGCATGGCTGGATTATTTTCTTTGAGTGTTTTGGTGATAGCCCCAATGGACATGATTTGTGTAGTACCACACTTTTATGGTTTGGAGGTAGTTACTTTTCGATGATGCCAAAAGGGGGAAGAACGTGTGAAATTTTTATTAACTTACAACTAACCTGTTTTATCTTATAAAGTTCATGACTTTGTGTCTACATGGAAGGGAAAGTTAGCAGTTGCACGTTGCTAAAAATTTTTCATCTCCAAAGAAGGGAAATTTTTTGGGATGGTTTTGATGGATGACATAACATATGAAACATGTTAGTTGAAGTGTTCTATAGAATTAATGTGCTGAGTCAAGTTAACACAATTGCGTCACTAAAAGTTGAAGACAAGACAAGAAATAATGTAAGAGATCAGGACTTGATAAAGCTACAATGATTGATCACGTGTGAAAGAAGAAGTGGTGATTGAGTAAGAAGTGGTAATTTAGTAAAACACTGGAAGATAAACTCAAGAAAGAGTTTCACTCAATTAAGGAGTTTGAGTTAAAAGAGGATTTTGAATAAAAAACAAACTCTGTTGAGTTGAGGAGTTCAAAGCAAGATAGAAGACTGATGACTTTGAAAGACTCTTTGGAGAGTTATTTATATATTGAGGGAGTAACTCATTTAGTTACTCATGCACTTACAAAGATAGAAACATATCGACAAATTACTTTAGAAGTTCCAAGCTTGAAGCAATCGGAGCTGCACCTGTTCCTATTACGTAGAGTTATGGAGTCTTACACTTTATATATTAGGTTGGTTCTTGAGTTGTATTATTTTCTAGTTTCAGTAAAGTATAAACTGAGTTAGGAGCATTGTCTTCAAGTTTAGGAACTCGAAGACTTGGGAACACTCACCTTAGAAAGGTTTGTATTTTTGTAGAAATAGGAGTTAGAGTTTAATTCCTAGATTACAAGAGTCTTGTAATTTGTTGATTGTTAAGACTCAATTGTGTTAGTAAAATTGGGGTTAAATCCTGTAGAGTTACAGGTCGTGGTTTTTTACACCTCTTTGAGTCGGGTGTTTTTCACGTAAACATCACTGTGCAGATTTACTTACTGCTTTCGCCATATTGGGACACTTTAGTTAACCTATTTCGTCAATAGAAAACTGCTAGGCTAAACTAAGTAATCAGTAAGGCAGGTACTCGAACCTTACTCATAGTAACTTTTATAATATAGCGGTTCTATTATTTAATCAAAATATACTCGAACACTTTTATATTTTAGTCTAGTTTGCCTAAGTTTTTTTCTTTTTTGTGTTTTTTCTATATGTATTAGATAATTCTAAAGGTGATTTCTATTTTTTTTAAAGAATAAACAACAAATGCCCAATCCAAAAGCTTTATATTAATTATCTGACAACTTATTAGTGAGTCTAATATGATATTTCATTGTAACAAGAAAGATTGTAAATTTATATTATTAACTAATGGTAGATGACAATTATCAGTATCTTTTTAAGTAAAAGTATAACAATCTTTTGACCATCTTACTGTTTGTAATCCGTCATTAGATTTCGTCAAATATGGTCCTTGCATACTTTCATCTTCAAACTGTTCCGCTAAAAATTACCTTTTACATAGCTTTTTAATTCTAATAACTTATTTGATATGTTGATTTAATGATATTTAGATATTATACACATTTTTACCACACGATCAAAAGTAGTTATTACTTTTTTAAACTTTATGTACTGTTAAATTAAAACACATAAAATAAAACAACGGGGTAACATGATATTCTAAGCAATAGAAACAAAATGATAAATTTTATATTATTGCTTAATAGCACTTATTTCAAATATAATTATAACAACCTTTCAATCATTTACACATGTCATTCCAAGATTTTTTTTTGAAAAAATCCCTTTTTAATTGTCTTGAACTTAAAATTGTCAGATCCAGCATCCCAATACAGTCTAATCTAATCACCAACCCTCAATTTATGACTTGCAAACAAACCCTCACACACAATTGCGTAGTCCTTGCTAGGCTCCATCACATGAATGTAAGCTCGCTGATTTTTAGGATTTTCCATATCAGTGACATCACATAGTTCAACATGCTACTTGTTTCATTTCTTTACCAGTCTGACTATACCTTTCATCCAATGCTTAAAAACATGCTTTTTATATCTCCAAACGACAGTACCAATCTCTTCACGGATTTCTCAAAGTCCGTAATGACTTTGTTAATAGCCCGTGGATTTTCTACATTCATGATTGGATTGGGAATGACGTCCCGTACTTTTTCTTCTGATTTTAATAGGATGAAATTGTCCATGAAAGTCTTTTGCCTAATAATAATAATAATAGAAAAAAGTGTTTGATGATTTTTTACAATGTTGAGCAAAGACGAATCGAAATTTATAGGGATGTCTTGATATTAAATTTGGAAAGTGTATGCCACTATAAATTATTTTCATAAAATAATTTTTTATATAAGGTTGCATAATTAAGATCAAAATTCTTTCTTTGTGTAAATTTGTACACCAATTTAAAGAAACATTATTAGAAATTAATTTAATGTCTTTCAAATTCTGGCCAGTCATATTTTGAATATTTCTTGTGACTTTTCTACTAATACTACTTGATTTGCCATATTGCTCCCACAAGTAGGTTATTTAATGTAATTACAAGTAATTTATTTAATAGAATTTACAGTAAATAATAATTAATCGATTATAGTAAATTAGATAATCGTAACAATTAATTATATGACTAAATAATAATAAAATCCATCAGTATAGGAGCTAATTACTCTCTCAAATATTAGTTTTTGAAATTACACTTTTCACCACTTAAAAATCGTCTATGTACATTGTTGTGTCACGCAGGTTCATGTATCATGACATGTGCAAGTATTAACCGAAGATATTTTTGGTAACAAATCTCTTAATACATGGCGGAAATCAAGGGATTAACAGAAACATCTTTGTTATGTAACTTGATTAATTTCATTGTGTTACTTTTTAAAATAATAAATTCATTAATGAGGATTAATTCCATAATATTTAAAATTTTGAAATGAATGAGAAATTTTTTGAAATATTTTTAGTTAGATAGAGATTTAGTCATAACCCAATTTCTCAGGTCATGATGACGCCTACTATAACCCACCAGTAGGCAAGTCAATACCGTAGTGCGAAACTGTTAGTAATCGACTATCCAATTTTATATAGAAAAGAATGGGGAAAATATGAAATATGAGAATCATATACATAATGAAGTCCCAAAACCTGGTGGTATCAGTACAAGAGCCTCTAATATATCAAGAGTACAAAAGTAGAATAGACAAAATAAATTACACTGCTCTAACTTAGCTCCGAATTCAACTTAGAGACAAATATAGTACATAAGAGAGAGGCAAGCAATACTTCTAACTTCAGGAGCTCACTCTTAGTATACAAACCATGATTGCTCCGCACAAAACACACATCAATGGCAATACCTGTACTATGATCCGTAGGCTTCAGAAGTGTAGTATCCAAATGAATGGTACTCAGTACGCAACTGCGAACTTAGCTCCAAAGATAAAGCAAATATACATAACACATAAACAGAATGAAACTAACGCATAAACAGAATGAAAACTACACCCAAATGTCCAACAGTCATATAACAAAGCCAATGAGGTAATAAGGATAACCTAACCTATTCATGTCCTAGAGACTAACATAATAAGGCTAAGAAATTACCAAGGATAAACTATCCTATTCTAGCCATACTCAGAAATATCAACACTATGCCGTATATTCCAGGCCTATATATGAATAAAGGACGAAAGAAGATTATATAGCAATATACAAAGTCAAGGAGTGATATACAATATGAACATATGAAGAAAGGGATATACGATATTGCCATAACTACATATAGAGAGATGTACATATATATAGATATAAGGTAATCTTGTGGTACAACCTAGATCATCATATCTTCATTTTAAGGCCTTATTATAATCAATTAGGATATGATTCTAACATGCTTAGGGTTTCCAATCCATATCTCATCATGAATTAATCATGTAAAATAATGAAATTGTAAGATAGTAGAAGCCAAATCATATCTCAAATCTCGATACCAAATCAACAACCAATCTATCATAACTAGACATAACAATGATCATAACAATGATAATAATAGTATCAATAATAATGCGAGTAACCGGCTATTTAGGAAAACCAAATACCTAGCCAATGCATAGTCCCACCCCCCAGGCTCGGAAGGTTCAATCAGCATATAACAATACAATACATAGTCATCACCCCTATCAATGCTATCGTCCCATACCGGCTAATAGACATAGGCGCATACTAGTGATAGGAGATGCACATGTAAGTATAAATGCAATAGAATCCATAATATCATAGTACCATCATCATAACCATCACTTTTATAACCATAATTATCCTTTCCTGTCCTTGCTAGGTATCGATATTATCGTCACAACATTCTCCGATCTCTATCGGGTATTAATACATCATAACAATATCCTTTGTCCCTACCAAGTATCAATATCATCATCAGAATATCATCCAGCCTTGTCATCTATCAATATCATCATCACAGTACCATCAAAGTATACATATAATAGGTACACAACACAAGCCGTGGCTACAAAGAGTAAAAATCTGTAAGTTTAATGTCCGAAGTGAACTTCGATACTAAATCATTATAAAAGTGTAAAAAGGATCAGAATATCTCAGGACCAGGATAAATAGTAATGTCAAATCATGGACAAAAATTGTTCTTGGTCAATTCTTTAAAAATATCAATATTAGCCTCTTTTACATGTAAAAAAAATCCATCAAGTTAGACAATTATTATTATAAAGAAATCTATTTTTAAGATGTAAAGTGAGTTTTTACACTTATTTAGGAAAAATAGTCATAAAGTCATATTTTAGCTAGAATTGCATCACTCACAGATATAATGATCAAGAATGTACCGAATCTATGCATGCCATCATCAGTATCCAACTCAATGAAACCATAAGCATCATACTATATCTTTCTTCGTCCCATACTGGATATATGGGTACACAAATACACATTCATTCATTTATATACTCATGGATTAAAATTGTATCCTTTATAAGGATAATGATTTTTGGATAACCAATTCATATCATTAAATGACCTTTGGCCTAATAGTGTAGCCAAAATAATTATAAAATTATAATCACGTTCTTAGGCTCACATACATATCTGAAATTCATATCAATAATCATATTAGTAAGCCATCTCGTATTTATAAGTCACAGCCTAACTATGAGGCATAACATATTACTAGGTCGTAAAGCATATTTGTAAGCATCTCACGTCTAGGAGGCATAATATAGGTAAGGCATCTGACAACTAAGAGATACAACATATCACTCTGCCATAAATCAGAACTATGTGGCACATCATATCTATAAGTCATCTTGCATCTATAGGTCATATATCATGACAATAAGGAATATTATCTCTACAGGCCAATTATCATTTCTAAGAGAAAATAAAATCTTTAAAGGCCCAGTAACGTATCTAAGAAGGAATAGTATCTCTAAAGGCCCATTATTAGTTCCATAAGGAATATCATGGCCATATGCCAATAGTCATAATATGGGAAAAGTCATAACAATTCACGAAGTCACGAAGTAAACTTATTCTAAAGGCTCCATCGTCTCAACAAAGCCTAACATCCGCAACTAAGTCCACAAGGGCTAGCACAAGTCTTGGCCTAAGTGGGCTAGATGATCCTACTTCTAATCCTCAATTTCCACGTTTAGGTAACTTACATCCCAAACTAGACTAAGGTATCTAGTTCAAACTCTAGATGTCAACTAAGCCATAACCAAACCTAAATAAGAACTTTATCTAGAAACAAGGGAACTTATGTCAATTCTACCCAAATTACGATTTCAAGATCACTAGATTAGCCCAACCAAGTTCAACCATACTAACCATTCATGCAACACTTAACCACATCTCAAACCTAGCATTATATCATACCCATGTTACAAATTAGTCCGATCTAGAGAGAAGGCAAAAAGGATTCTAAAGGGTACTAAGCATTTCACCTTATTGGTCCAAAACCCTTATTTAACCCTCAAACTCTAGTAATCAAGACTAAGTCGTTCTACTCATAATCAAACTTAACATTCATATTCACATGCCATATATATACACACACACCATCTTTGAAGAAGAGTAGGTAGAAGCCTACCTTAAAGCCAAACCACAAAATCCTATATCATCCACCAACATCCATCTTCACTTCACAATCCCAAAATGCTATCACACTATCAAAATCACAATCTACTTATCATTATGAGAATAACGATACCTATATTGCACCATTGTGATTCAGGTTCAAAAATGTCACTAAAAACTCCAAGTGGGTCCCACTTATGGAAAATGCATTTTCGAGGTCAACCCAACACTCATACATCAACAAGAAATCATAACCCTCAAGAAATGTGTACAAACTAAGAAAAAATTGGGCCAAAATCAAGCACTAAGTGAATTTGGGGATTTCATTCAAAAACTAAGAAATTCCTCAATAAAGTGATAAAAGTTTACCTCAGTTTCGAAGATAATCACGATTAAAGATGCTAATAAAGCTCCAAAGTCACCCACAATGATCAATTTTGAGTTACCACACTTATTTTAGGGTTTCAGGTCTCAAAGATGAATGGAAAATGCCCCATGCGTATCTTGGGGTCTATATATCACCCCTACAGGTAAGGAGATATCGATAACGCAATCCTAGAGGTCGCTATCGCGCTAGGGCGATCGCCATACACCAATAGCAACTAAGGCAAAACTTGTTTTTGACCCTCAAAACTTGTTCAAACTTTGATTTTTATAAATGAACTATGTAACCCTACTAAATTGGACGTTCCAAAAGCATTAGTGAAGTTAAATTTTCTATTGGAGGCCGGTTTGACTAAATATGGGCCCCACACCTATACTTTCCTTTTTTCCACTTTCTGACCAACAACTCGAAATGAGTTTGGGTGAATTGGGACCCAAATCAAAGGTTTACCTAAAATAAAATCGACATTCCAATTCTTCTAGCATAGTTGAAATTTGCATATGAGATTATTGTATTAAAATTTTTGCTCGTTGGCCATTTGGAACCAGCGAAGACTTCAAAATAGAGAATTGGTTCTAAAAACCAAACAAATTGCCCTATATTCAAACCATCATTCCCAGCAAGTCATAAATGCCTTGGAGCAGCTATAGAGAAGCCCTTACGATGATGATAAGAAAAAATATGAAAAATGATCGGAAGGGCCATTATAATATCCACTACTAAAGGACTTTCGTCCCTGAAAGTCATCGAATAGAAAGAATCTCAAAAGCTCAAAAGGAGGAGGTACTGGGCTCGCATGCTCTGAGTAAGACTTCCCAGATAACCTCCATGAGGAGAGAAAAATTGTATGGGATTTTACTACAGTTTTTTTTCATCCAACACTCCCACTTTACTTCCAAATATCCAAAACTCAACTTCAACCACTAACTGGCCTCCAACTGAATCGAAAAGGTTTATGCTTACAAATTTGAACCATTACACACTTATACCATCTCAATACCCAGACAATTTAACAAAGGCTCATCCAAGCCACGACAAATTAAGACATGATGCATATCATAGACTCCAAATCTAAATATAATCCTTCTTTACCTTTTCACACCTGCCATCTGCTTGAAACCGGGAGGAAAATCACCTTAGTCCTATCCACTCAATCTCATCACCGAGGAATCTAAGAACTGAGGCTGATCCACTAAAAATCCATATAGAAAATCTGAGAATAAGCCCACAAGGCATTGTCTGGGCATATAGATAGAGTTAATCTAGGAATGAAATCTATGCCAATGCTGCAACTAGTTCGGATGGTAATCAAACTAAAATTCAAAAGATCAAGGCATAACTACTCATCACTAAACATTTTGTTCCCGGATGTTCCATCAACTGAGAATGAAGCCATATTGAATCCAACTCGAGTATACTACTCCACTAAGTATATTATCCTAAATTTCCAAAGAAAACTGGGAACTCGAGGTCAAAGCTAAAAGAACCAATACCAAGTCTATGAGTTATCATCTAAATACTTATCAATCATAATCTATCCAAAATTGAGAAGACTTAATAGGCAACTATGGAGTAGGCTAAACCAACCTATAAATGATATACAAACTGGGAAAAATCTAAAATGAAGGCTACACGAAAAACTTTACAACTCCAAGCTGAAATCTCACACCAAGTCTGAATCGCTAAATCTCAACTACCCAAACTAAACCTGAAGATGGGTAGGCATCTATACTCCCAAATTTCCATTCCAAGGTGCCAAGTCAAAACTGAACCAATAAGTCTATATCCTTACCAACCATTCAAATCGACTTTAGTATCCAAATCCGACATATCTAAGACAAATAATATCGATCCTCAATCGAGACATAGCTGAAAAACAAAATCACCACGAGGATAAAACATCAACTGAAAACACAAAACAACCCGCTCTATATATACTAAAGGACACAAAGTATTAGAACATACTCAAAAACTTCCCAAGGCTGCAAACCACATCGGTAACGGCAAAAAATCTAGTAACTCAGAGAAATGCAACTTAATTTAGGACTAATTAGTCCAATACTACATCTTAGCAAAGAATAGTCATAAGCACATATCATCTAGGAGAAACACTCCACCAATCCTCATTAGACCGAACACATTCTGAAATAGGGGTCTCCTGAATCCACCCAAGTAAGGCATTCATAACTCTATCAAACCATGAATCACCTCATCGAGGAAGAAAATACCAATCTCGACACCAAGGTCAAATTCAAGACCACCACCAGAAAATCAACAACTCAAGATAAAGAATTTCCACATTACCGACTTAAGAAACAATCATAAGAAAGGCCACCTGCCTCTAACTTTCAAACTCTACTTAAGACACAACATATCAAAACAAGAAATGAGTATCCAATCTCCGCACTAATAACAAGGGTAATCTATCACAAGGGAACGAACCTAACAAATCTAAAAAATAAATCCACAACATCTCAATCTCAATATCAAAGCCACTATTGGGCAATAAAATAGTCATAATAAAAGAATGGACCATAAATTGGTCAATCTTACAAATGAGATATATAAAAAGATAAAGCCAAAATAAAAGCCTTTGCAACCCAGGAGGCAAGTCTAAGAATTTTGAACTAAAAAATAGGAAATATAACTAAATTGCCAACTCTAGAACCACACAAAACCACGAAAGGTCAACTTACCTTTAATATCATAATACATACCCAAATCAACCCTACACATCTAACCAAGAGGGAAAAAAATCATCAATCGGGCTATATCTACTCAAGTCATCGAATAAAATCATAAGGAAATGAAATTCTAACTAGATAATACTAGTCTAAGCAACTACCCAATGAGGATCAATCACATCAAGTAAAAATATCAACAATATCAATAACCTCAAATAATGATAGAAATAGTAAAAACAATATCAAGAATAGGCGGTACCAAAATGAGCATCAACATTAATATCATGTACCACTCAATGGCCACAACAAGGACAATATGCCAAGTAAATGGGACTCAAACCAAAATGCTACACTCATAGAGAGAAACTATCAACATAGACTTGGGCCTGAGAACTACTAGATGACTTAAATGCCATTCATGGCTGAGAGGGATCTGTAATCATGACTCGGATCCCTAATGATGAACCTCAAAGGGCTGAAGTAATCATGAGCCTACCTGGAGCCCACTGGGCTCCAAATTCTTTTGGCTGATATGGTAAGTCTTTGATATCCATCTCTGATGCATAGTCCAATGTTGTACTAAAACTCTAAAACTCGCGTGGAAGTGCCGTTCGCATCTGTCGACAAGGTCGCATCATTCTCTAGGGACAGAATAGAGTCAAAAAATGTGTTTGGGGTTCTTAGCAATATGGACACACGATAAGTAGTCAAGAAGTGAATTTTCTAAAGTGCACCTGTAGCCTCTCGAACATAGGTTATGAATGTATCCACATCGATCTGTAGGACTCTATTAAACACTTAGTGCTGATACGCTAGTGAAACCTAGGCTCTAATACTAATTTATCATGATCTAATTTCTCAGGTCATGATGGCAACTACCATAACCCACCATCAGGAAAGCCAATACACATAGTCCGAAATGACTAGTAAGAATGCAGAAAAGATGAAATAGGAGAATTATATACATAATGAAGTCCTAAAACCTGGTGGTATCAGTACAAGATCCTTTAATTTAACAAGAGTACAAAAGTGGAATAGACAAAATAAATTACACTGATACAACTTATCTCTGAATACAATATTGTAATACCCCATATTCTTTCTTGTTAAATTCAGCTCAAAAGAGGCACATTAGAGACTTAGGACCTGGAATTTTAGCTAAGTTATGAAGACTTAGTCTCACTTTTTTTCTCTAAATTTTGATGATTTTATTATCGATCTTTATGACTATGGAATGTCAATTTCTAAGTTGTTTCATGATTAGGGCAGTCCATAGTACCTTCGGGGTGAGTTCTGGAATTTTTAGAAAAAGATTGGTGCATGTTTGGTTGGCCAAAATAGAACCTCGATGTGATATCGCTGCGCTGCATCGATGTAGACGACGTGACGCATCGGTGCCCAATTTTTGTGTGTTAAATGATGGGCTATGGGGCCTTTAAGTCATTTTCCCTCACTCAAATCTGCCTAAAGTGCACAATTTTAGCCCCAAATAGGATAAATGATTCATTATTCATCTTTTTCTTCTCCAAGAACAAAACCCTAGCTCCAAGAATCAAGAACAATCCCATAACTCCTACTCCAAGTGTCACGACCTGAATTGAGGCTCCTATACAAGAGACATCCCGAACCCTGAAAGCCCGTGCGCCCTTATCCTATCAGGTAATCATACACAATGTTCATACAATGTAAAGAAATGTAGAAGATTAATAAACGTAAATATGGTCACTTTTTAATTCAACTGGACAATACGAATGAAGTTCATAACATTCAAAGTACATGACTCTAGTCTGAAAAATATTGACTAACCAAAAATAACATCAGTTTGAACTCTTGGACAAGGCCACCAGTCGGACCATAAATCAAAATAATATAACTATGAAGAGTTTCGTAACCAGGTCTTTCAAAGTAAGGGAGGCTCACCAGCTGCAACTTCTGTCAAGTCAATCTACTACTTAACGAAACCCCAGGACTGAGCCTTAGATCCTGAAATATAGGGGTCAATACAATTGTACTAGTACGCAGAGCAATCCAACATAATGTATCTATATTTAACATAAGTGGGAGAAGTTCATAAAATATTTTAAATATAATATATGAAAACACATGGGCATACTTTAAAAGATTTTGAAACATTTCTTTGAAAACTACGACCCACTCTTTTTCTTACTTCTTAGCTAGGTGGTACACCCTACAATTCCATAATCCCACAGGCTATATGGAATCCGCCCTTGACTCGACGGCCAAGCCCCCAACCTAAGTTTGCCGCAAGAGTTGGAGTTTCTAATAACGCTCAATCTACAGCTCTCGTGGGAGTGTAAAGCGGTCGTTAGCAAATATAGAACCCAACCTGGGTTGGGTGTCGATCCCACAGGGAATAGCTTGGCCAACAAGTAAGCAAAATTACTAAACTTTTGGTGCAAGTCTCGTAAAAGGGGGGATTGTAATGTGTAACGAAAACAATAAAGTAAAAGCTGAAAATAGCAAAGTAAAGAGAGAAAGATTGTTACGTAAGTTGTAAACAATGAGAATTGAAGCGTTGGGGTTATGTCCACCTTCTGAGGTATACGTCTCTATTGGCTATGAGTGTGTAGAGTCTTGACATGCAATTGCTTATAGAGAATTGTAGTCGATGGTAAATCCAAGCGTCTCTCGACCTGAACAAGGACTATTTCACTTTAACTCTCTCGAGCTTAAAGCGTGTCTAACGGTACGAATTCTCCAAGAGGTTAGTCCAGTTACGGCACTAGCTTTTTAATAGGAAAGGGTGTCCTACTACCTTGACATTTTCTCTTTTCCAGACAAATAACCTTTCTCTCGAACAAGTTAAATATTAGACTGGCATTATTCTATGCGTCTGCAGCCACAAGAATTTGCATTAAGATGAAGAGAATAATGATATAAGCAATATACGTGTCTCGAACTCACAAACTCACAGCAATAGATAGTATCTCATTCGGCTTCCATAACCCCAACAGAGAAGTTTAGTTACCCATGAGTGCGAAGGAGATCACGATTTGCATTGTTATTGTTGAGTAATGGCGTGTGGATTAGGTGATAGGCGTGTGGCGTGATTCCTTAGCAAGTAACGATTCTCTTGTTGTGGAATTTAAGAATAGAATTAATGGAAAGATTAGAAGAATAGATTAGAATTGTTGTGGTGGAAGAAGAGAGGGATGGAAGAAGATTAATTGATGAATGTATCTCTCCACTAAGGGAGGACTTGCCTCTCCACTAAGGGAGGACTTGCCTCTCCACTAAGGGAGGACTTGATTAAAAATCTCTAGCATGATAGGGTATTTATAATACTCCTATCCTACTCCTACTATGCTAATGAAATAAATAACCAAATCCTACTAAACTAGGGAAATACTTAACCCATTTGTACTAGGTTAATGTAAAATTCTCCTAATCCAAATAAACTAATGAAATACATAACCCAATTGTACTAGGTTAATGTATCATTGTCAAAATCCAGTTTCGTATCTGTAAGTCCCCAAAGTCTTCAGAAATGCTGTTTTAGCCCGAGACAGATTTTCCATGCAGCAGTTTTGGTCCTTAGGCGTGTAGACTTCCTTCCCTTCCTTTGTGAGCTTTCTTTTGCGTCAAGTAAGCCATAAAATGCTGTATTTTGCATCATTTATACCTGAAACTTTCCTAATCATGTTTGTTAGCTCATTTACAGGAAAAAGGACTAAAAGTGCATAAAATATATAATTTGTTCTCAAAACTAGGCTAAAATATGGGCAAAATATATTGATATAGGCGTGTAAATTCTCCTATCATCAACACCCCACACTTAGAGCTTTGTTCGTCCTCGAACAACATATCATGTCCTTCTAAGCATCAACATAGGGTTTTTACAGCAACAACACAAAACATTTATCAAGACAAGCACAACGATTATCAACCAAGAGTAGCTTTCCGATTATAAGTAGAAACAGTTTAACCTCTAGCGTAGACTAGTGATGGTGATCAACACGCATGCAAATGTTAAGGTACATAGAATCATATAAAACTATCCAAAGCTCATCAACCATGTGTGACTCACAATATAGTACCCATAATTACTCACAAATATAGCATATTTTTCAAACATGGGTATCAAAATGTCCTTGCTCTCACTCTCACAAAGAATTCATATGTAGCAACTGATGACCATAGGCTTGCCCTTAATGTAGTACTCTACTAAATGTCAGAATGCTAAGCTTAGGATCAAGTAGGTCTTTTGATGGTTGTAATGTAGGCTAAGGGACGGGTAGGATCAGCTATTTTGGCCAGAAATAGTGACTAAGTTCCTAAGCACTTTAATACCTCACATTGTATCATTGACACTTTTTTCTTTCAACCTTTCTTTATTTTATTCTTCCACCCTTGTTCTCATCTTTTGTTTTTCAATTTTAAGAACAACTCACTTTTTAGCTTTCTTTTTCCTTTTTTTTTCTCAACATACCTCTTATGATAGCACTTTCTTTTCCATAACACATTCAAGCACCATTTACAATTTAAAGCATCATACTTACCCAATTTCCTCTTATGTTGTCACATGACTTTTTTAATTTAAAGCACTTAGGAATTTGGATCAAATTACGGTCTTAAAAAAAATGGATTAGGCTTATATACAAGGTTGTCAAAGAAATAGGCTAAAGGCTCAAAAGGGTTTAACTAGGGATGATGTCCATGGGTAGGTAAAACTGAAGGTAAACAAATATAGGTTGCCAAAGAAATGCCTAAATCATATCCTAACTTACACTCCTTATTTTCGCTTTGCATACATACCAGGCAAGTTCTAGCATCAGCCACAAACATAGAAGATACTATTAATCTCGCACACACAAGGCACATGGTCGACTTGGTTGGAAGTAATATAGACTCTCGACCCAACAAGTGAAGGAATTGAACCACAAAATATCACATAATGAGTCACATCTAGAGCCTAAACGTCATAATAGTCACAATTGTAACACATACTCTTGTTATAATCTCATACGGCCTATCAAAATAATTTCATGCGAAGCTAGAAAAAATTTTACTCCTAAAAAAACTTAAAAAAAACGTCAAACGAAAAAACAAAAAAAAACGAACTCAAATAAACAAAGTAAACAAACATAGATGCGAATAGAGAAGTATAGCATGCAATACCACCACCCCACACTTAGTCGGGACACTGTCCTCAGTGGAAAATAAATACGAGGAACCTGGTCAGTTGGACTCCTCCTCTATGTCTGGGGTCCTACCCCTTTCATCGGAATCATAATCAGAGTCGTCATCCTCAGAAGTTCCTCATAAGTATCTCACATAATTCCAAGCGTGAGTTGCGGTGTTTGCAGCGAGGAGGGTTCTCCTTGCTCCTTGCGGCTTCTTTTCTTACTCTTTTGGGAAGTGGTAGCCTTTTCTTTGCCTTGTCTTGCTTTGGGTGCCATTGTACCTGAGACTTGAAATAGTGTTAATAGTAGCACAATCTCAATGGATACAATCTATACATAAGCAGTAGGGGTACCATCCCACACTTAGTTTTGTTAACACAAATCAGTGAAGCGAAAGTGGTCGATTACTCCGATTTCGTCGACATACGTTTTAGGATTGTATTCCGACAAGAAAATCAATAATGCATCAATTACTTGCAGCCATTGGACTACTTTCATGGTAGATATAGCAACACTACTACATAGGGGTTACCACATGGAATAGTTATTCTTATAACAATCACAACCTCTTATGTCGGTAGGCACTATAAGTCTTATCCCGATGGCCGGGATAGTCTAACATGTAAGTATCCAAACAACAATCTTAAGCACTATTCATAGCCATAGTAATTCCGCAAATAGTATAACAATGCTATTATAACCAATTTCAAGTCGGAAACAAGTCAAGATTTTCCTACATACATGTTCACTCACATGATTTTGTGTCAACAATCCAAACACATAAACATCACCAACAATCTTTCAAGATGTAGCAATTCGTGATAGACATAGCAACGTAGTACTTACGAGAAATAGATGAAGAATAAGAGAGTACTTACTTGCTTGAAGCTTTGTGGAGATGGTTTTGTGATTTGGAAGAGCAAGAAAAAATTTTGAGATGATTTGGAGAGGGAATGCGGTGCCTTTAGGTCAATTTTTAGTGTGGTTATGTTTCAAGACTAAGTCCCCTTTATATAGGAAGAGTATGGGTCGGGTTATGACCCATTTACAATCGGTTTTGGAGACAAAATTCCCACATATGCGGCGCATAATGCTTAGAATAGACATGACATATGCGGCGCATTGTCTATGGCATAATGGGACATATGCGCCGCATAGTCTATGGCATTTGTAGACATATGCGCCGCATAGTCTATGGAACATGAGATACTGAGACCAAATGCCATAGCATAGGCGACGCATAGTCAAAAGCATACCTAGGAATAGGCGGTGCATAGTGTATAGCACACTAGATTCCGAGACCTTAGGCTATAGGATAGGTCGTGCATCATTCGTGGCGTTGTTCTACCAAGGCCTAGCCTTCCTCGAAGCTTATTTTGACGAGGAAAAGGCTCAATCCATAGCCTTATGCATCACCATTCCTAACTTACCAACTTTACCATACAATGCGTCCAAATCGTCAATTGAAATCGATCTCCTCGTTGAATACTTCTTGCACCTATTTTTGCTCAAAATCAAACGAAACTGATTAGTACGGTGGGTTTCCTCCCACCAAGCGCCGTGGTTTTGGTCGTGGCACGACTCTTATTTTTGGATTTTCATTTATCAAAAAGAAAAAAAATACTAAAACAACGAAATGATAAAATGATAAAACAATAAAACGATGGGTTGCCTCCCATCTAGCGCCTTATTTATTGTCGTGGCTCGACATAGTTATCTCGATTACTTAGACTTCATCGAGATAGATGGGGCATCATTTTCTGAATGGATTCAGACGACGCTGATACTTACTTGTAGGCATGCAATCTTCTTTGATATGACTCTTGTGCATACATACCTCAGGAGGGATACCAATTATATCATCAATAGTCTAACCCATAGCTCTCTTGTATCTCTTCAGAGCAGAGATGAGAGCTTCTACGTGCTGTTCACTTAAATTATCTGCTCTCTCCGGAAGTATATTTCTACTTTCCAAGAACACATACCTTAGATAGTCGGGGAGCTCTTGTGATTCTAGCATTGGTGGCTCGTCAAAGGGAGTCTTCGCTTTTGGTTGATTCTTGAGATCACAATCCGGTTGCTTAGGAGTATAAGACTCTATTTCTATTAGAGCACCCATATGTTCTTCATAATCTTCATTATCCTTATGCTCAACATTCAGTGGCGCAGCAGTCAATGGCTCAACAATAGGCTGTTTCTCGATAGATACTGCTTTCTTATCCTCTTGATGAACATCAGCTACAGATAACTCATTCAAATTGCTGGGCTGCTTCATGGCTTTGCATATATCAAACCGTACTACTTCGTCA
This sequence comes from Capsicum baccatum var. pendulum, assembly GCA_030864225.1. Taxonomy (NCBI): domain Eukaryota; kingdom Viridiplantae; phylum Streptophyta; class Magnoliopsida; order Solanales; family Solanaceae; genus Capsicum; species Capsicum baccatum. The sequence goes on from CM061554.1 coordinate 228,095,348, forward strand.
TTAATTCGAAACAAAAGCTCATTATCTTTCATGTCAATAAGCACACTTCCAGTTGCAAGAAAGGGACGTCCCAAGATGATGGGAACTTCAGAATCCTCCTTACAATCTAGAATAACGAAGTCTGCAGGAAAGATGAATGAAGAAACCTTTACCAACACATCATTCGAGATACCCACAGGTCGTTTTACCGACCTATCAGCCATCACGAGCCTCATATTGGTTGGTGTAGGGTCTCCCAACCCCAACTTTCTGTAGATAGATAGTGGCATCAAATTGATGCTAGCTCCCAAATCGCACAATGCCTTAGCAAAATCCAACGATCCAATTGTGCAAGGAATATTGAAAGCTCCAGGATCTGCCTTCTTTTGAACTAGAGATCTTGTAGCGATTGCACTACAATGATGAACATTATCCGCCAAGTCATAACTTGCTGCCCGCTTCTTTGTCAAGAGATCCTTCATAAATTTCGCATACCCAGGCATTTGTTCAAGTGCCTCCACCAATGGAACATTAATGGTGAGCTGCTTTAACATATTCATGAATTTGCTGAACTTTGTGTCATCCGCCACCTTCTTCAATCTTTGGGGAAAAGGTGGTGGTGGGTATGGAAGTGTTCTCTCCACGGTTTTTTTCTCCTCTTGCTTCTGTTTTCCACTTTTTCAGGTTGCACGTCACTAGGTGAAACGTCCCTGACATTGGGAGTAGTTGTTGCGGCTTCTTCTCCTTTTGTAACGTCACTAGGTGTAATGTCTATGTCCGCAACTTCGTCAACCACTTGCTTGCCTTTTGCTGAAGTTTCCAGCACCTTACCACTTCTGGTAGTGATGGCCATGCATGACCCATCATTCTTTGGGTTTTGCACAGTATCGCTTGGTAAGGTGCCAGCCTTTCTTTGATTGAATGCTGCTGAAAGTTGGCTCAATTGCTGCTCTATTTGCTTGATAGAAGTGGAATGAGAATCAACTAGTTGCTTCATGGAGGACAAATCATCAATCACCTCCTTAACTCCTGCGCTCGTTGCTTCCAATCCTTTCAATAACTTAGCCATCATGTCTTCCATACTCCCAGAATTAGATGTGGTGGTGTCACGTCTACCAGGGGGAACGTACAAACCACTCTTTTCATTATTTTTCTTCCTAATACCTTGGTCTTTGCTTCCAGATTTATCATAATAGTTCCGACCTTGGTTTCCTTGGGCATTCCCACGGAAACCCCCCTGATTGTTCAAGTAGTTGGCCTCCTCTTCAGAATCAGATTCGTCTCTTCCTTTTAGCGCTACAACTTTTACTTTTTCGGTCTTCCCTGATAATAAGTGCTTTGTCAGAAGATCCAATTGTGTTTTCATGTGCGCCATGTCTTGCTCACGTTCTTCTTCTCTTCTTCTTTGGTCTGCAGACATGCCAATAGATAAAGTGGGGCTTGCTACCTCAGAATCCCTGGTATGCCAATCTCTACTTTGTTTTGTCATCCGGTCTAGCATATTGCTTGCCTGAACAAAGGTGAGGTCCATAAATGATCCTCCAGCCGCATTATCAACCACTGGCTTAGTCCCCGAATTCAAAGCTCTGTATAATATTTCCATCAAGTGGACATTGGTCATATGATGGTTTGGGCACTGCATTAGCTTCGTCTTGAACCTCTCCCATGTAACGTGGAGAGCTTCAGTTGGAAGCTGTCGAAAATTGGTGATCTCATCTCTCAACTGTGCTCTTTTGGATGGCGGAAAGAATCTTTCTAGGAAAACGTCTTTCAATTGCCTCCAATTAGTAATCGAATCAGGAGTCAGCCCATTCAACCATAGAGTTGCCTCCCCAGACAGAGACAATGGAAATAAGCGTAGTTGAATTGCATTCTGTCCAACGCCAAGATTGTCGAATGACTTGCATGTAGAAATAAAGTTGATCAGATGCATATTCGGATCATCGCCTGCTAGTCCACCAAATAATCCCTTGAGTTGCAAAAGCTGAATCATGGTGCTAGTGATATTGAACTTTGCTCCAGGTGCTAATGGCGGAAGAATAATAGCTCTGGTGGCACCAGGTCCGTCTAGATCGTCCTCTTCGTCATCAAAAGGAATTTGCATAACTCGGCGATCAGGCCTCAATCGCGCTTGACGATCTCTCCTCTGCATGGGTGCCGCCATCTCAGCAGTATGCTGTGGGTTTAGTAGCTCTTCATCGCCCAGATCCTCATCGTCAAGATTTGTTGCTCGCCTACGATTATCAATATTCTGTTGATGCACTTGAGCAGCCATCCTTTCAATTTCACGTTGTGCCTCCATTGATGCACTGAATAAACCTAAATAAAACAAAAACAACAACTAAAAGTAAAAGTACGAGAATCTTTGACCAAAGGGTCTAGTAATTATCACGAACTTGATTGACACTCGTATTCCCCGGCAACGGCGCCAATTTTTGATAACGCTCAATCTACAGCTCTCGTGGGAGTGTAAAGCGGTCGTTAGCAAATATAGAACCCAACCTGCGTTGGGTGTCGATCCCACAAGGAATAGCTTGGCCAACAAGTAAGCAAAATTACTAAACTTTTGGTGCAAGTCTCGTAAAAGGGGGGATTGTAATGTGTAACGAAAACAATAAAGTAAAAGCTGAAAATAGCAAAGTAAAGAGAGAAAGATTGTTACTTAAGTTGTAAACAATGAGAATTGAAGCGTTGGGGTTATGTCCACCTTCTGAGGTATACGTCTCTATTGGCTATGAGTGTGTAGAGTCTTGACATGCAATTGCTTATAGAGAATTGTAGTCGATGGTAAATCCAACCGTCTCTCGACCTGAACAAGGACTATTTCACTTTAACTCTCTCGAGCTTAAAGCGTGTCTAATGGTACGAATTCTCCAAGAGGTTAGTCCAGTTACGGCACTAGCTTTTTAATAAGAAAGGGTGTCCTACTACCTTGACATTATCTCTTTTCCAGACAAATAACCTTTCTCTCGAACAAGTTAAATGTTAGACTGGCGTTATTCTATGCGTCTGCAGCCACAAGAATTTGCATTAAGATGAAGAGAATATTGATATAAGCAATATACGTGTCTCGAACTCACAAACTCACAGCAATAGATAGTATCTCATTCGGCTTCCATAACCCCAACAGAGAAGTTTAGTTACCCATGAGTGCGAAGGAGATCACGATTTGCATTGTTATTGTTGAGTAATGGCGTGTGGATTAGGTGATAGGCGTGTGGCCTGATTCCTTAGCAAGTAACGATTCTCTTGTTGTGGAATTTAAGAATAGAATTAATGGAAAGATTAGAAGAGTAGATTAGAATTGTTGTGGTGGAAGAAGAGAGGGATGGAAGAAGATTAATTGATGAATGTATCTCTCCACTAAGGGAGGAGTTGCCTCTCCACTAAGGGAGGACTTGTCTCTCCACTAAGGGAGGACTTGCCTCTCCACTAAGGGAGGACTTGATTAAAAATCTCTAGCATGATAGGGTATTTATAATACTCCTATCCTACTCCTACTATGATAATGAAATAAATAACCAAATCCTACTAAACTAAGGAAATACTTAACCCATTTGTACTAGGTTAATGTAAAATTCTCCTAATCCAAATAAACTAATGAAATACATAACCCAATTGTACTAGGTTAATGTATCATTGTCAAAATCCAGCTTTGTATCTGTAAGTCCCCAAAGTCTTCAGAAATGTTGTTTTAGCCCGGGACAGATTTTCCATGCAGCAGTTTTGGTCCTTAGGCGTTAGACTTCCTTCCCTTCCTTTGTGAGCTTTCTTTTGCGTCAAGTAAGCCATAAAATGCTGTATTTTGTATCATTTATACCTGAAACTTTCCTAATCATGTTCGTTAGCTCATTTACAGGAAAAAGGACTAAAAGTGCATGAAATATATAATTTGTTCTCAAAACTAGGCTAAAATATGGGCAAAATATATTGATATAGGCGTGTAAATTCGCCTATCATCAGTTTCTAATTCTAATATGCCACAGGGCTCTAGGACAATGTATAATCCCTCTTTGGGGACATTATAATCCGTATCGGCAAAACACGATTTCGAGCAATGAATCATTTAACTCATTTTTATTTTGGGTAATCACCTAACTCTCTTTAAGTTTTTTTTTTAACTTTTTAAGGCATGCGTTATGTGAAATCAAACTCTAAAAATCTTACTCTGGTATGACATTCATCTGATTGGTATCATCATACCAAGTCTTACAAGTCATATCTCTAAGCCATACATTATCATGTTACAATCTTCTCTTTTAAAACCTTTTGTTTAGACCACCAAACTATTAAAACAATATATGAGGATGCGTATAGTGAAACTCATGAAAACTTAGGCAAAGATCCTCAATTTTAATTCACAAACACGAGGTGGTCAAGTATCATGTAACTAACCATGATTCTCTTTCAATTATCACTTTAAAAATATATAAACAATAAAACACCCTCTTTTTAATTTATAATCAATATCAAGTTCAAAACAATAGTAAAACAATTATCTCACGCTTCAAAACATACAATTGAACAACCCGCCACATATGAAATAAAGAGGTATTATAACAAGAGAGGGGTTTCGTCATTCATGCTCTCTATTTAAATCATTGAAAAATTCAAAACACATACTTACATATACACGAGTAAAAATTAATTTTTAAGGGGAGGCCTCAAGACCAAAACAATATGTCTATCATTAAAAAGGGTTTCATGATTTGGATATTAAAAACAATTGTTCAAACCCTTGTTATAAACATCATAACATACTTTCAAAAGATTGATAAAATCATAATTTATGCCCATAGAGTGTTTAGGACAGCCCTACGTACATTAATCGATGAAGAATTCATGGAAAAGTTGATCCCTATAGCTTGAATGTTTAACCCTAAGTTATTTTTCTCCTATTGTGTTATTGAAAGATGAATTAGGGATTTTAAGAGAGTTAAAACATCACTAATAAGATTAATTTCATTTAAGGATGATTAGGGACGATTTTGGAATGTAAAAAAACTTGGTTGGTCTTAAATGACTTTTAAAAAAAGTTTGTACGCCCTTGGGCCATATGACATGTGACGCATTGCCTATGGCCTATGATTGACAGTGACAAACATTGTCCATCATCTAAAATAGGATGGGCGTTACATTGCCCATCGCCTAAAATGGGCTGGGCGATGCATTGCCCATGGGACAATAATTCCAGTAGCCTTAGGTTGTTGCTAGGCGATGCACTCCACTTTAGAAAATCATAAATTTTTGGTCAGGTATTGAATTTAGGTAAAATTGGTATCGTTGGAAATAAGACTCAAATACCTTTCATTTGATATATAGTAGGTCCCCTAATTCGTTATATACAAAAAGTTGTGGTCGATGGAAGTTTACCTAAGTTTAGATGCTCACTAAAACTCAATCGATAGGGAAGCTTTCAACTCGTCTTTGAGTTAAGGAACCTCTATGATCTCAATTCATGCTCAAATAGATTTCCACACTACATAATTGATTAACACACTAAATTTTCATAGGATTTGTTGCCCTTTGGAACTATTACACATAGGAATGATGATTTGCATTTTAGCCCGAAAGTACGGGGTGTTATATTATCTCCCCCTTGGGATCATTCATCCTCAAATGATGGGTAGGGACTTCTTGAAGCTCTAAAAGTATATAATAAAGAACTTAATATTGATTTGAATATTTTTCCTTAAATAAATATGCAAAGGCATCACACAATCTTCATGATAGCCCCTAGGAAAACGGGTAAGCACGAAACTTGAGATAACGAAACTTTATATCGACATGATCTTGGCATGTGTCTTATGGCACATGATCAAAGAATTGTAATACATAAATTTTCATAAGAGTCCTTGGCCTGATTAAGATTGGTACAAGACATGAGATAAGATTCTCGCGGGACATAAGAATGTTAGCATTTTCCATCTTATAAGACTCAACGAAAAGACTTAAACTTAGAGAAACTACTTATCTATACCCCAACATTAATCAACATACTTCATCATTTCCAACTTACAATTCTTCCATAACACATCTAACCATAAGAATTTGTGTCCCACTGTATAATACTTCTATGTTGAAGTCTAACTCGGAGGAAAGAGGTGCTAATTTAAACTATGGGACCCTGTACTCTACATCACATTAAGTAATCACCTCAGCTTATCACTATAATCCAACAACATCAAGTCTTAATTCAAAGAATACTAACCACATGGCACATTGGTTTGTGTTTTCATCAATCACAAAATTCAAGACTGCCACTACTACACCCTACTTCATGGATCTCTCCACTAAGACCAACAAATTCAATAATTCTCACAATGATTCTCTCCATATACTTCCCTTATAACTATTTCACGTAAAGAATATTCATTTCCTTCCCCCTGCTCTTATAACCTTATCTCAAGAAATAACTTCAAAGTTTTTCATCTACAACGACATCTACTCCCCTACCTAACACACTTTTGTGCTTCCACAACCATCATCATTCTAACATACAAAGGGCCATTAAAGGACCCAAGCACAAGCATCATGAATGGGAGTAACACTATTCGGTTATAACATATACTTATTGCGCTACTCAAGGTGGGACATAAGTTGAAGATACAATAGAATCATAGAGTGTTTCATCTATCAAGTGTCGGGATTACAAGTAGAGAGTCATTCTGGCATAAACTCAACATAGCACGAGTTCTTAGGACAACCATAGTGAGAATCATGAGAGATTACATTACGAGTATTATAACATGAGTGTGGAATTCATAAAGTTGATGATTTAGACAAGGACTTATACTCGAAGCTATCGCTTCTCATTTTAAAAGCTGAAATAGTCATGAGTTTATACAACTTTATCATTTTCACTAACCCCGACATAAAATGAATCAATAACATATAGAAACATGGTTCCTCAGAACCAAGCATGATTTGGGACACAGATTTATGGATCATATACCTCATAACATATAGCTTGGATACTTGAAATATAAAATCATTAAGGGACACTATGGCATCTAGTTTAGAGGTCAGAATATGACATGAGCTTCATAGAGTGATCCAACCTTAGACATAGGCAGTACTTGAGTACATAAGACATCGGTAGGTGTTAATTCAAACCAAAGTAGGAGGATATTGCTTGAATAAGAATTAATTTATCATGCCTCTTACTAGAAACTTGACACCACAAGAAAATTTGGGAACTACTTTAATCTATCATCTCCCCCTTAGATCAAAGTTACCTTTCTATATTTGTGGTCATACCTTCACATCAAAATCTATAGCCACAACTCTTAACAAAAAAAGGTATCTCACCAAACACATAAGCTCTAAACTCTCTTTGATAAACTATACTCTTAAGGCCTCCCTTTTTGAAAGTGATATTCTTAGCTCTCTCTAGCCTCTATAGCCATCACTCTACAACTCCCACTCTTATGAGTGTACGTCTCCACACTCCTTATCACAAAGGGGTACCAGTATATATATGAACACAAACTCCCCTCAATAATTTTTTTTATACAAGGACACTAAATTCATTCTAGGATATCCCCTTAACATCCTCCAACCCCTAAAGTCATCATTTATGGCTACGTTATCATGGGCACAGATATCTATGCTTCTAGACACACAACACTTCATATTCAACTCCTTAGAATACTTAGCATTACACCTCTACTCACATAACTTGCAACTTAAAAAAATTTGTAAGACTATACCAAAGGCGAATATTGCCCACCCATATTCCTCAATTCAACACTAAATAATGCTATACAAACTCCCTAGACTTCTCCATAACACAAGATTTGATAGTGAAATATAGGTACACGTGACAATCATACACATCACACCTTATCTAAAAATATATTACCTCGAGGTTCAACTTATTATGTTATACCTAGGCCCTTATCCACTTAATGACTCGACCACAATTTTTTTTTTTTATAATAGTCCTCATGTAAATAAATATCACAATTATCTAATATTTTTTCTACAAGTTTCCAACCTAAGCTATTGCATACCTTATATCAATCCTACTAATTCATTCCAACAAAATATGCATTATCAATCTTGAGCTACTATTCTTATTACTACTGTCCACATCTAAAGTTCAAGCCTATATTCTAACAACACCAATCATATGAAATATTTTACATACAATACTAATCAATCGAATAGAAATATCAACCTAAGTCTATTATTTCACTTATCTATGGCCCATAAGTCCATCCTCTCCACGATATTACTACTAAACCTCCAAATCTACTATACACCTTCTCACACGCACTACAAATTTATAACTACTAATGAAAATACAAAGTAAAGGAGAGGGAGAGTGATACAAGCATAAAAAGCACAAGGTTTCCAAGGTCTTTTAGAAGTTTCAAGCTTTGGATTATCAAAGGATCAAGTCTCGAATTTGCAAGTGCTTGAAGACCTTTTGGAACCATTACAAAGACTTGTCCAAATTGAAGAGAGAAGTAGGGATTTCTACATAACATAGGAGCCTCAACTAAGGGCATTGTGGTCTTTTAATACCTCCCTTTTACACTTCAAAGGAGAACCCTTCATTAAGGGCATTTTAGTCATTGTTATGTAATAGTATAAATAAACCTCTTAACTTCCATTTTCATTAGCTTTTGATGAATTGAGTGAGTGAAACTCAAATTGTATTTTCTTTCCTTAGTGTAGGGCTTGGAAAAGCCATATTAGTGTAGGTCTTGGAAAAGACATTGAAACTAGGGTCATCTTTGAGTGTGGAAACACTCTTGTTGACATTTTGGCAAGAAAAATTGGGTTCTTGAGGAGTTGATCCCTTTGTGTCCATCTAAGAGTATGGTGTTATCCTTCATTGTTGTTGTGTGTCTTGGTGTTTGATCACACCTTGGTGCTACTCATTAGTGTTGGAGTATGTCTCATTAACTATCCTTTACATTTATGCACTTTCCTTTTGTTTTTTGTTGAGTCCGTATGTTCTCTTCTTCATCTACTCTTCTTCTAGTTTCTGATTTTTGGTATCAAGAGCCATGTATTATAGTTGTTCCCACAAATCTAAGCCTTGGATCTAATAAAATCTCACAAAAAAAAGAGTCTAGAGTCAAGAAAATAAAAAAAAGTGTAGGTGTTTCACGTTTTTGTACTTGTACAGCATTTTAAATCTTAGATCTACATGTTTTTATGTTGTTTTGTTGGTTTCTAGTGCTAGATTCTTGTTCCCTAGCACCTAAGGAGTCTAGATCTAAGTTTGGAACAAGATTTGGTTGTTTTTGAGCTTGATCCACCATTGTTGAGGTGTGTTTGAAGATTTTTGAGGTGAGATATCATGGTGGATACATTGTTTGTGGTGTTTTCTTTTGGTTATACTTGTCTTGGCAAATGGAACCTAGATCTAAAAGAAATTTTGAATTTTGGGTTCATTTGCCTAATGGTCAAACCATGGTCAACTCTTCTAAGTTTTTATTTGTTATTTCTAGTTTCTTTTGTGTTGATCATACCACTAATTAGAAAACTAGTAATAACCTACTAGGTTTATAATTAGCCTAGAGTTATTTGTTTCGTGTCTATGTTTTTTTGTTCTTTTATCGTTTGTAATTTGTGTAACTTGTTGGTTCAAGTCCGTAAGCAATTTTCTTTGAGTCATATCAAATGACAATCCATTCCAGGACAAAGTAGAATCATCCCTCACTCACTTGCCAAGTACATGCCAAAGTTTCAACACTTGTGAGACCAAGTGTGAGGTAAGAACCGAGTGTGAGAGTGGTGAGGTTATTTTTGAATTAACTTGTTTGTTTGTTTTGTAGGTTTTCTCTTTGCTATTTTTTGCATCTTATTAGGTACAATTGTGATGGAAAAAGAAAGTACCACATCCCAAACTTTGGATAATGATTCTTTGGGAGTATTGTTGGATAAGATGGATGTACTAATTCGAGACTTTAAATGGTATCAAGTCCTTCCTCAACCAAATCTGGTTCCCCTCTCCAAACTTTCCTAAACCAAACTCAATCCATCCAAGTAGGAGAAGTAGGATAGTTAGAACCTAAGGAGAAATAGGCTAAGACTTAATATGGAGAGAAAATAAATGGTGGGGTACAAGAAATGTGAAGGAAGGAGGGGAAAGGAAAGGGAAACCATGGGTAGTGAAGTTGGGAGGGGAAAGAAATACTTCATTGTGGATCTTGTCCACAAATAATCCTTATTACCCACTAACCCAAATACTAACATTTTTCCTAGTATTTTCTCTTCTCATGTGCAGGTTCAAGACCCAAGAAGTCCTAAGGAGAAGCCCAAGGAAGTTCCCTTCAAGCCCTTAGCCGAAAGTCCCAATTTTGGGATAAGTGATGAAGAAGTGAGTCCAAAGGGAAACCTTGACATATTACCTTGTAATTTGGAGCATGAAGGCCTCCCTAATGCAAAACCAAGTTAAGAGCACACTTTCTATGATCTATAAGGTGATAAAGCTATCTTCTACCCCCCTAGAAACTTGAATTATTATGATGTGGCTAGTAGTGGCCAAAGTGGTGTATTTTCAGATTTTCTTAGTGAAGAAGTGTATGAATCTTACTCTTGTGATACTCTTGTTTTTGTTAGGTTTCATAATGACCAAACTCTTGTTGTGAGTACGCAAGCACTAGTTGATCCTTTAGATGACAAAATCAATTCTTTTCGTAAGAATGATTTATGTCCATCTAGTGCTAACACTTATGAATTGAATAAGGTTCCATTACCAAGTGACAAGACTATTCACACGCTAGTTGACCCTTGTGAAAACCAAGGTGAGTATATGTTGGTATGTGAGTTGCCAACAACTAGTGATGATTTGAATGATGATCAAATTACTCACGAATGTAGTCCACTACTTGAGTATGATGTGCTTGATGAGTCTCAAGTTAGTGATGATGTTGATAGAGTTGATAATGAGAGTGGAGATGATTCTTTGATTATATTGTGTGATGAAAGTATTATTGTTAGTTTTTCTCATAGAAATCATGAAAATAAAAATGATGCGAAGAATGACATGTATCTTTTTGATAGTGAACTTGTAGGCTTCAACTTCTTACCTTTGAATACTAATCTTCTCTCAAAGAAATATGTCTTGTGTGAAGTTGGTGAGATTACTCCTTGCATGACCCCTAGTGATATGCAATGTGATGTGTTTAATAGGAAAAGTGGTATACTTAAGATTCACTTGTTGTCCTATTTCTTAAGAACCATCAAGAATATAGGGTAGAGTGAATATTATGTTAACAATGTGATTCTTGATGGTGATCTCCCACTTTTAGAAAAGAATGGTCAATTGGGTGATAAAGACCTTGATATTCTTGAATGTTTAGGAAACTCAATTAATGATTGTTCTTGTGAAAATGGCCTTGATTGTGATTCCTTTGATGATCATGGTGGTTTGTTTCTATGTAAGGATTACTCCCTTAAAAAATAAGGTAGTGCATATATGGAAATTCTATCAACTTCTTCTCTATATATTTCTTATGTTGAGCATACTCATAGTGAGGATTTTGAGATTAGTAGTGAGTGCATGCACGAGAACACTATAGTTGAAGTTAACTTGCGGGACACATTTCTAATGGTAATAAAGAGGGTATGCCTAATTTTGGGGATGATACTTTAGGGGAAAGTGAGTATAGCCTCAGCCTAGATCCTTGGATACTTCTTCCATTTAATCTCGGTGCCCGTCTTAATGACTTGATTTTGATTTGGAACCCCTTTCTCAAAGGTGGTTTCATATTTGTGGACCCTAGGGCAAATGTGTCATTGCCTCTTTGGGGTATTGCTTTTATACTTGCATCTTTATTTGACACACTTGTGCTTAAGTTATATGAATCACAATTTGTGGATGCCAAGTTGATGTTTTACTTGAGGGGAAGAAGTCATATGTGCTTAATTGATTTAATTCCATCCTTGTGTTTCTTATGTTCCATATCTTTTGGACCAAGTGACCCTCTTGTAGATGAAAGCACCTTGGGTGATATCTTCACACTTGATTCCTTCCTATACTACCTCTTTACCTATGATGATAACTTTGTTAATTTTAAATTGGTATTGTGTAGAGGTAGTAAGTTTGGTGGCTGGTTTCCTTGTTTGAATGATAATGATATGTGGGTGAGGTGGACCTTAGGATCAATAGTTGCACCATATTTGATGAGGTCCTTTGTAGAGGTAATGAAACAAATGTATCTTATGGTTCCTAAGCCAAAGGTAGTCTTACCTTTTAGGTATAGTCTTATCTCTTGCTATTTTCCAAATCCACCTTCTTTGTACACTTCATGCTAAGATTTTCATGTCACACACAAAGGAACCGTGGATGTATTTCAAATGTGAACAACCCTTGCTTGTTGATATATATGTGATGTTCTTGAGTTGCACTCTTCTTTATTTGATGTCAATCTTAGTCATGTCCTTTATAATGCTTGTAGTAAGTGTTTCATGATTATAACAAAGGATTATTGGATATATTCCAATAGTGTACCCCTTTGGTGTGTTTGTATAATTGTGGCACTAAACCTAACCCTCCAATCATGAGGATTGTGTGCTTGTTGTCCCTCTCTTTAGTTTTGCAAGGTATGAATTTGAGGTCAAATTCCTTTCAAGATGGAGAGGATGATACAAGTATAAAGAGCACAAGGTTTGTAAGGTCTTTTAGAAGGTTCGAGCTTCGGATTGTCAAAGGATCAAGTCCCGAATTTGCAAGTGCTTGAAGACCTTTTGGAACTATTACAAATCCTTGTCCAAATTGAAGAGATAAAGAGTGATTTTTACATGACATAGGCGCCTCAACTATGGGCATTGTAGTCTTTTAAGACCTCCCTTTTACACTCCAAAGGAGCACCCTTCATTAAGGGCATTTTAGTCATTGTTATGTAATAGTATAAATAGACCTTTTAGCTTCCATTTTCATTAGTTTTTGATGAATTGATTGTGTGAAACTCAAATTGTATTTTCTATCCTTAGTGTAGGGCATGTAAAATCCATCTTAGTGTAGGTCTTGGAAAAGACATTAAAACTAGGTCATCTTTGAGTGTGGAATCACTCTTGTTGACATTTTGGCAAGAAAGGTTGGGTGCTTGAGGAGTTGATCCCTTTGTGTCCACCTAAGAGTGTGGTGTTATCCTCCATTGGTGCTGTGTGTCTTGGTGTTTGATACACACCTTGGTGCTATTCATTAGTGTTGGAGTATGTCTCACTAACTATCCTTTACATTTATGCACTTTTCTTTTGTTTCTTGTTGAACCCGTGTGTTCTCTTCTTCATCTACTCTTCTTCTAGTTGCTGATTTTTGGTCCGTTAGGAGTAATTTCGTGTTTAGTAGTTTATTTTCTTATCAAGGAGTAAGATCACATAATGAAGGTAGTTGATCTTAATCTTATATCATAACCCATTACGATCTTATCAACATATTTTACTTTCTTACATCATAGTTACCTACCAATGCATACATCACAACTACCTTCAAAATTCCATATACAACAATGAGTCTATACTTATAACTTATTGGCTAATCTAACTTTTTACATTCACAGCCTATAAACGATTTCCATAACCACCATAACTATCCACTCTAGGCTCTTTCCCTATTCTGAATAGATAATAATCATAGATAAACACTTCCTCCATAGACTACCATACGATCTACTAATGTTGCTACCGCACTAGTCTACCACCGTAAAATGGAAAATAATCCCTCAATCAACAGTTATACAACTAAAACTATTTATTTACTCAAAAGTTACCCTCACTCTAACTTCTAACCTTGTGACTTCATTTCACGAACTTCTTGGCCCAATCTCTCTACCAATAGGTCATGACACTTTAATATATGCTACTACTCGGATGGAAATACAATTCTAACATTCTGCTACACATCATTACCCTTATGCATGACATCTAGAACAAGAATTTTGATAGGGACTAGATACACTTAATACCTCGGGCTGAAAAACACGATTTCATCAGGATCAATGTTTACACTAGAATCAATACACCTTGAAGCACCAATGGAATCCTCTTAAGTCCTTGTGAAATTTCATAATATTTTAATATTTAATTAGAAAGGACCACCTCATCTATGCTCTAAGATTCTGGTCCTGAATCGACTCGACAAGAAGACATAGTTAAAGAAATCAGAGTAAACATAAAATCTGGACAACTTCCAAATGGACAACACAATGGCATGATCTAGAACATGAAGAAAAGTGAAACATTCCTAAACGCCTAGTAGCCTCCTACTTATAAGTGTGGCGCACTCACATATATAAATAGGAATCTACCCAAAGAGATTTTGGAGACACCCTGCGACCATGAACCATTCCCTGATACCAAGTTTTTTACGATTCGAATTGAGGCCCTAGCCGCGACGAACATCCCAAACCATGAAGGCCCGAGCACCCCTATTCTATTTGGTAATCATACAAAATGTTCATACAATATAAAGAAATGCAAAATATTAATAAACGAAAACATGGTCACTTTTTAAATTCAACTGGACAATACAAAATGAAGTTCATAACATTCAAAGTACATGACTCTAGTCTGCAAAATATCTACTAACTAAAGTTAACATCAGTTTGAACTTTGGGACAAGGCCCTCAATCAGACCATGAATCAAAATAATATAATCATGATAAGTTTCGTAATCAGTCCTTCTGAAGTAAGGGAGACTCACTAGCTGCAACTTTCGTCAAGTCAATCTACTGCTTAACGGAACCTCGGGACTGAGCCTCAGATCCTGAAATATAGGGGTCAACACAATTGCACTGCTACACAGAGCAATCCAAAATAATGTATCTATATTTAACATAAGGGAGAGCAGTTCATAAAACATTTTAGATATAATGTGTGAAAACACATGGGCATACTTTAAAAGAATTTGAAACATTTCTTTGAAAACTATGAGACACTCTTTATCTTACTTCTGAGCTAGGTGGTATACCCTATAATTCTACAATCCCATGGGATATATGGAATTCTCCCTTGACTCGGTGGCCAATCCCCCAACCCATGTTTGCCACAAGATTTGGAGTTTCTAATTCTAATACGCCATATGACACTAGGACAGTGTATAATCCCTCTTTGGGACATCATAACCCGTATCAGCAAAATGCGGTTTTGGGCAATGAACCATATGACTCATGCCTACTGGGTAACCACCTAACTCTCTTTAAGTCCATTTTTAACTCTTTAAGACATACAATCTATGAAATCAAAATCTAAAAATCTTACTCTGGTATGGCATTCATTTGATTGGTATCGTCAAACCAAGACTTGCAAGTCGTATCTCTAAGCTATACATTATCATATTATAGTATTCTCTTTCAAAATATTTTTTTAGACCATCAAACTATTCAAACAATATATGAGGCAAAGACCTTCAATTTCAATTCACAAACATGGGGTTGGCAAGTATTATGTAACAAACCATGCAATCTCTTTCAATTATCACTGTAAATATTTATAAACAATAAACAACCCTCTCTTCAATTCATAATCAATATCAAGTTCAAAATAATAGTAAAACACTTATCTCATGCTTTAAAACATACAATTGAACAACCCACCATATATGAAATCAAGAGGTATTATAACAAGAAAAAGGTTTGGTCATTCATGCTCTCGATTTAAATCATTGCAAAACTCAAAACACATACTTACATATATACGAGTAAAAATCAATTTTTAAGGGGAGGCCTCAAGACCAAAAAATATGTTTATTATTGAAAAGGGTTTCATGATTTGGATATTAAAAATAATTGCTCAAACCCTTTTTATAAACATCACAACATACTTTTAAAAGATTGATAAAATCATAATTTATGCCCATAGAGTTTTTAGGACAACCCTACGTACCTTAATCCATGAAGAATTCGCGAAAAAGTTGATCCCTAGAGCTTGAATGTTTAACCCTAAGTTTCTTTTCTCCTATTGTGTTCTAGAAAGATGAATTAGGGATCCAAAGAGATTTAAACGTCATTAATTAGCTTAATTTCATTTAAGGATGATTAGGGATGGTTTTGGAATGTAAAAAGTCTTGGTTGCCCTTGAAATGACTTAAAAATAAAGTTTTTATGCCCTTGGGCCATATGGCATGCGACGCATTGCCTATGGCCAAGATAGGCAGTGCGACACATTTTCCATCACACAAAATAGGTTGGGAGTCTCATTTCCCACTACCCAAAATGGGCTGGGCAATATTTTTCCCATGGCACAACAATTCCAGTAGCCTTAGGCGATTGCTAGGCAATGCACTTCACTCTCCAAATACATAACTTTTGCTCCCATACCAGATTGATGCGAAGTTGGTATCGTTGAAAAGAGGACTCAAATACCTTTTATTTTCTAAATAGTAAGCCCTCTAATTCATTATATCTGAAAAGTTGTGGTCGATGGAATTTGGCCCAAACTTAGATGCTTACTAAAACTCAATCGATAGGAAAGCTTTCAACTCATCTTTGAATAAGGGACCTCTATGATCTCAATTCATCCTCAACTAGATTCCCATACTACACAATTGATTAACACACTAAATTTGCATAGGATTTATTGCCCTTTATAACTATTACACGCAGGAATGATGGTTTATATTTTAGCCCAAAAGTATGGGATGTTACACAAAGAAAGCTTATAATTCAAAGTTATGGGTTTAAGAAATTCAATAATAAGCTTCAAGAACACCATTAGAGAGTCAAAGGATCAATCTTTTACATTCAATTCATCAAGCAAGGTCTGTGTGGTTATGAACAAGGATTGTCTTTCATTCTTGTACCTAAAAACTAGTTTTCAAAGTTGAATTTATATAAATTTATTTGATTTACAGTTTAGGGTTCATACCCAATTACCATTATTTGAAGATGTTGATGTTTAAAGTGGTTAAATGTTGAATTGCTTCTCTACTTTTGTATGTTTATGCATATGAGATGATTTTATATACATTGAAAATTAAATTTCACTATCTTGACTAGAATTATGCAAGAATTTCAAGATTTTGATTATTGAGCATGACTTTATGATAATTTGACATAAGTTTTATCATAGATTTTAAGCCCTAAGTGTGAGTTTTGATATTTCAAGAAGATGATGCTTTTAAGCATCCCATGATTAGCTTACATTTAGATTTTTTAGAAAAGATTTGATCGTTTAATCCTCAGTTAAGATATGGAATCCACTTTACAGTTTTGATTTCAATTATGATCACAGTTTTCATTACAGTTTAAAGTAAATATATGCATAATCGATTTTCATTGTAAACCCTTATTCTATTTTTAAAAGTTGATTTCCTACAGAATGAGTATACCGATTAAAGGTTGTAGTATTTACCCCCGAGTGGAAAGTGTGGGTTTAGCGCATCCTACTTCCCCAGAACTACGAACCAATATAGGTACAGATTTAGATTATATTTAGCGCATCCTACTTCCCTAGAACTACGAGCCAACATAGATTTAGATTCAGATTCAAATTCAGATATAGATATAGATTGTTATCACTTAGATTAGGTTATACTCCTTGGTAAGATATGACACCTCTCCCCAACGTGATGTTTTACCATAAGGGAACTAGACGTTGGGCACTATGATAGCTCACATAGTGTATGTCGGTTAGAAGAACCTCCCTGATAGCAAAGCTTTACAGAGTATTTTTTACAAGAATTCCCTACAGAACAGAGCAATTGTAGTAGAAAAGAACAATAAAAAAGCTTTTAGAAACTAAGTAAAAGGCTCACGATTTTAATCAGACATTATTTTGCATAAGTCATTAGTTATGAGATTTTAGCTTTTAGTTTATAGATACAATGGTGAGTCCCTTTACACTTAGCTTAAATGATTTGCAACCGGACTTGACTCCACTCCTACTTATTTCACCAATAGAAAGATTAAAATTACATTTTTCTGAACTAAATGTTATGACTCACTAGATTTATTTAGTATGTTTTGCTATTAATGGTTACAATTTCTTTCAGGTTTTTAGATATTCTAGCTTATGTAAGTCATCTACATTTAGCATGCATAGTTTGTGGATTTTGATAACATTGAGATATTATTTCTACTTATGCATTCATCCCCACATGTTCAGTACATTCCAAAAGTACTGATCCACATATATGTCTATATGTTACATTGTCTTATAATGTAGGTTAAAGTGCTCAATTCCAGTAGTGTGATTGACCATGAGCATCTATATCCATCTCCCGACAATGGTGAGTCCTCATAGTTTGGGGACCCAATTATTCAAATTTTGTAGCTTTCTATATTTGTTTATTTAGTTATGTCAGATAGTTAGAGTTGGTTGAGGGTCTATCCTAGCGACTCTCTAGTAGTAGCATTAGAGGCTTGTCTGACTATTAGATACATTTTATATTTTCAGTGTTAGTTCTTCGGATTTCCTTATTCAAGTATTTTCAGATATTACATGCAGTTAAACTCAGTTCAGTTCAGATAGTATTTCAGTATTTTCTTGTACTGCAGGATTATATTACCTTATTTGTGTCATTAGAATGAGTAACAGGATTTAAGGGTGAGCTCTAGATACTTGTAGTTCGGAGCATCGTATGGTAACCCGAGACTCATTTTCGAAGCATTACAAACTTTTTATCAGAGCATAAGGTTATAAGAGTCCTAGAGAGTCAGACAAGCCACGTTACATAGTCTTGATTATGGGTGTGAAGTGCCCCAAATTTATGAGCAAGAGGCTACATGATATTTTTAGGAAATCATCTCTTTCTTTAATGATCTATAGTGTCTCTACCTTCTTTTAACTCATGCTCTTACATGACAGTTGAAAATGCCTCCTCGCTGAGCTAATGCATGCAGAAATGATAACCAGCCACCTCAGCCTGCTGACCCTCTAAATAAGAATGTATCCTATGCTCAATTTTGGGCTGCCTTTCAGGCATTTTCCCAAGCTGTGACTATTAATGTTCAGGGAAACTGTAACACCCAGTTCTTTTGGGCTAGAATCTAGATAGTCATTCCTATGTGTATAGACCTGAACTAGATAATTCCTTGTTAATATATATGTGGTTATCAATCCTATACTATTGGAATACCTTTAAATATGAATTAAGGTCACAAAAATCCCCTAACTCTAAGACGAGTTGAAAATATTTCTAGCGATTAAGTTTCAGTGGACGTTTAAACTTGGGTCAACTTCTATCGACCATAACTTCTTGTATATATCGAATTAGAGGGACTACTATGTATCAAATGAAAGTTCTTCGAAGTAGTTTTTCAACGATATCAATTTTGCCAAAATCCGATACCAGATGGAAAAGTTACAACCATTTTTGTGAGAGAGGCAGTAGCTGCGCGCGATTAGCGTGTAACACACGCTCCGTCGCACGCACCTAATTTTCAGGTTCTGTTTTTGCATCTGTAAGGGCAATTCGGACCATTACCTCACCCAAGGTCTATCCATAACATAAGATTCACGCACCAAAAGCAAAATACACTCCATAATTCAATTTTTTCTCTCAAATTAAAACCCTAAATCCTTTCCCTCAAGATCAAGAATCAAGATCTTAAGTTCAAGACTCCAAGAAAAGGGTCAAGATCTGGGTTCCATCGATTAAGATCTAGGTTCCATCTTTCAACTCTTATAGCCTAAGGTACGTGGGGTCAATCCTAAAAACTACATGGGCTTGAAAACACTAGAGCATGATTTTAAGATTATTAAGCATGAATTTTAAAAAGGGTTTTGGAATCTATGTTTTAAATTATGTATTCCGAATGTCTCAATGTTACTATTGCTTTGGCCTTGTGGTCCTTTCCCCTAAATTGATTTACATGTATATGTATATGTATGAAAATTGAGATAGAAGATTGTTTGAGAGCGCAAATTCTGAACTCCCTCTCTTGTATTGAATTGAAGTTTATGGTTTTGTCGGAAAAGAGTTGAAATGCATGTTTTATGATTGAAAGTAGTTTTCTCAATGTCATAGTATTTGAACATGATTTTGAGATAATGAGAGGGTGTTTCTTGATATAACTATATTTTGTGTTAAAGAGAAAGAACTGCATGAAATTGAGAATTTTGACATGACCACCTTTGTTTATTGAATTATTGATAAAGAGAATTGCTTGCATGGTTTTACATGAGTTTTAATGAAAAAGTTTCTTGAAAAAAATTGTTGATATGGTGGTCTTGAATTCCATGATTTGAGAATAGAGACATAAGTTACTATAAATGGCTCAAAGAATGTAACTTGCAAGTCAGTGGTATGGCGATACCACATAAATATATGCCATAGTAGAATTAGATTCTTTAGAACTTGATTTCAGAGTTTGCATATTGTAAAGAATTAAAAATGGGCTTAAAGATGGTTAGGTGGTTATCAAAGAGGGAACGAGTCAATCAACTCATATCCTAAAATCATATTTTGCCGATACAGGTATGTCACTTTTGTATGCTGGCGATAGCCCAGTGGCGTAGTAGAGATTCAGAGACTCTGACCCTTGCATCAAACTTGGGTTGGGGGCTTGGCTGTCGAGTTAAGAACAGATTCCAAATAACCCATGGAATTACAGGATTGTAGGGTATACCACCTAGCGCAGAAGTAAAATAAAGAGTGTCACAGAGTTCAGATGATTTTACAAAGTCTTTTAAATATGCCCATGTGATTTTACCTTATGATATAATTATGAATTGTTTCAAAATTGCTCTCATATATGTTGAATACTAATTACTATTTTGGATTTACTCTGCGTACTAGTACAACTATATTGACCCCTACTTCTCAGGTTCTGAGGCATAATCTAGGGGTCCGGATAAGCAGTAGATTTTTTTAGACCGAAGTACAAAGTTCAGTTGGTGAGACTTCCATATTTCAGAGGGCCTAATTTCCTTCAGTCATTTATCGTTATTATGGTTTTGGTCTACTGGGGGCTTTGTCCCAGTTTTCAAACAACTTTATTCTTATGTAGTGGAGATTTTGCAGACTGAGTCAATTATTATTTTAATATTATCGAATTCTATCTTTAACATTATGTTGTTTTTAGAGCATGAACATGATACTTTATTCAGTTATATTTTTGCATATGAATGGTGTATGTGATTATAAGTTAGATGGGTGTCCGGGCCTTCATGGTTTGGTTTGCTCTTCACGGCTAGGGCCTAGGTTTAGGTCACGACCAACTTGGCATCAACGCACAGTTCATGGTCCCAGGGTGTCTGAGAAATTGCGTTGGGTAGAGTTTGTTTATGGGCGTATATCATGCCACACTTATAAATAGAAGGCTACTAGGCATTTAGGAATTTTCTCCTCTTTGTGATTTAGTTCGTGCTTTGGAGTCTAATCTGTCCTATGATCAACTATCTCTTGCATTTCAGAAAACAGTCATGCCTTCACATTACGTTATCGATCAAAATGCCTAGACTGATGAGGTCCGTCCCACTTATTGGATGAGAACACAAAATAGAGCTCAGACTCTGGAGGCTGTTGTTACTCTAGGAGTCCCACCTACTTAGACCAGCCCAGCCACGGCCCCCCAAGCTCCCCGGATGGAAAATAACCACACTCAGCCTCATAAGAGAGGTATCTAATATAGAGTTTAGAAAGTCGAATTATATGCTTGTGCAGCTGATGTCCATATAGACTCAATGGTTGGAACATGTTGGGTCTGCATCTATTACATATGAGGCTTCTAGGGTAGGTCAGCTCATGAGAATAAACCCATCCAAGTTTACTGGCATTAAGGTAGAGGAAGATCCACAGGAGTTTGTGGATGAAATGGAGAAACTTTTTAGGGTGATGTATGTAGATGAGGTGAAAAGAGTAGAATTGGTAGCTTATCAGCTTAAAGAAGTTGCAAATCAGTGGTATAGCTAGTGGAAGGATTCTAAGGGTGAGAATGCTGAGCCAAAGTATGGGCGAGTTTGTGGAAGCCTTCCTTGATCGGTTCTTTCCTCTAGAGTTAAGAGAGTCCAAAGATGAAGAGTTTATAAATCTAAAGTAGGGAAAAATAAGTGTTAAGGAGTACACTCTGAAGTTCAACCAACTAGCCCGTTATGCTTCGGAGATGACTGATAATATGAGAGCCCGAATGAGGAAATTCGTATTTGGCCTTTCTGATGACTTAGTGCTCGACTGCAAGAGGGAAAAGCTAAACATGGATATGGACTTATTTAGACTGACAGTCCACATGCAGCAGGTGGAAGAGCAGAAAAAGAGAATTACTGAATCTAGGAAGAATGACAGGCAAACAAAGAAAGCCAGGACTACAGACCAGGGCCAAAGTTTGCCTCAGTATGGTAATTGGGGTAATAAATGACAGAAGAAGAAGAATTGGGGTAATGCACAGTCCGCAGTCACTGCTCCAGTGTCTAGACCCCTAGTGGACCAGCGACCCCAAAATTTTTAGTCTAGTTAGGTGCCAAGAGTGCAAGGGGCACAGTCTCAAGAAAGTGTAGCTCAAACCTCTTGGTTATACCTGCGTTGTGGGATATATAGGAGGAATCATCCTGGGAGATGCCATTTTAGATATGGTGTGTTATTCGTGTGTCCGGACAGGCCATATTTAGAGGGATTGTCTGACAGTGAGAGGTAATGTTGGGCGAGCCAACTCACTGGCTAATTCTTCGGTGCCACTGCCATCTCAGAAGGGCACCACTTCTGCTATCGGGAGCATTCATAGCCGGTTGTATACTTTGACTAACTTCCAGGATACAGAAGCTTCCACACATATTGTCATAGGTAATTTACATATTTTCTCTCGTGATGTGTATGCGTTACTTGATCTCGGGTCTATCTTATCTTATGTGACCCCTTATGTGGCTATTGGTTTTGGGTTTGATCCCGATGTGATTACTGAACCTTTCTCTATTTTCACTTTAGTGGGAGATTTAGTTGTGGCTAGGAGGGTGTATAGAAATTGTGTTATGTCTGTTTATAGTCGAGATACAGTGGCAGACCTCATAGAGCTTGAGATGGTTGACTTTGATGCTATCATAGGGATGGACTGGCTCCATTTGTGCTATGCTACACTAGATTGTAGAACCCGAAGAGTCACTTTTTCCTTTCCGAATGAACCAACGATAGAGTGGGAGGGACATTCTTTAGCACCTAGAGGGCACTTTATATCTTATCTTAGAGACCATAAGCTTATTTCCAGAGGTTGTCTATATCATCTAATCCGGGTAAAGTATTCTAATGTTGAGAGTCCTTATCTTCAGTCAGTCCCTGAGGTAAATGAATTTCCCAAAGTCTTTTCGGATGATCTCCCAGGAATACCACCTGATATGGAGATAGATTTTGGTATTGAGTTACTGCTAGATACCCGTCCCATCTCTATTCTGCCATATATAATGGCTCCTACAAAACTTAAAGAGTTAAAAAAATAGTTAGCAGACCTTCTAGATAAAGGTTTTATCCATCCTAGTGTATGCCCCTAGGGTGCACCTGTACTCTTCGTGTGAAAGAAAGATGGTTCCCTACATATGTGCATAGATTACCTCCAACTGAATAAGGTCACTGTTAAAAATAAATACCCTCTTCCTAGAATTGATGATCTTTTTAATGAGCTTCAGGGTGCTAGATGTTTTTCAAAGATAGACCTTCATTCGGGATAATATCAATTCAAGGTTAGAGAGTCAGATATTCCTAAAACAGCTTTTTGAACCCGCTACAGTCATTATGAATTCTTAGTCATGTCCTTTGGTTTGACTAATGCCCCTGCAACCTACATGGATCTTATGAATAGAGGGTCCTCTCAGTTTCTAGATCTGTTTGTTATAGTTTTCATTGATGATATTTTGATTTATTCTAAGAGTGAGGAGGACCATGCCAATCACCACTGAATCATCCTCCAGACTCTCAAAGATCATAAGTTGTATGCAAAATTTCCAAGTGTGAATTCTGGTTAAATGCTATTGCTTTCTTGGGGCATATTGCGTCTAGTGAGGGAATTAAGGTTGATTCCCAAAAGGTTGAGGCAGTGAGAAAATGGCCCAGACCCATGACTCCAACTGACATTCGGAGCTTCTTGGGTTTGGTAGGGTATTACAGAAGGTTCGTAGAGAGTTTTTCTTCCAAAGCTTCTCCACTTACTAAGTTAACACAGAAGAAGGTGAATTTTGTGTGGTCTGAATCCTGTGAGAATAGTTTTGAGAAGTTGAAAGATACGTTGACAACTGCTCCTATTTTGACTCTACCAGAAGGTATAGAGGGTTTTGTTATGTACTGTGATGCATCCTGTGTGGGACTTGGGTGTGTACTTCTACAGCATGGTAAGGTGGTGTCTTATGCATCTAGGTAGTTGAAAGTGCATGAGCATAATTACCCCACCCATGACTTGGAGTTAGTGCCTATGGTGTTTGCACTTAAAATCTGGCGGCATTATCTTTACGGGGTGCATGTTGATATATTTACTAACCACAAAAGTTTGCAGTATGTTTTCTCATAAAAAGAATTGATCCTCAAGTAGAGGCGTTGGTTGGAGCTTTTGAAGGATTATGACATGAGCCTGCACTATCATCCGGGCAAGATGAATATGGTAACTGACACCCTCAGCAGGTTATCTATGGGTAGTATTTCTCATGCTGAGAAAGAAAAGAAGGATATGGTGAAGGATATTCACCGTCTTGCAAATCTAGGGGTGCGACTCTTGGATTTCGAATATGGGGGAGTGATTGTCCATGAAATAGATAAATCTTCCCTTTGTGCAGAAGTTAAGGAGAATAAGGTAAAAGATCCCATATTGATACAAATCAAGAAAGATGTGGGTCATCAGAAGGTGATGTCCTTTGAAATTGGTGGTGATGGTATTCTGAGATATCAGGGTAGATTATGTGTGTCAGATGTAGATGGTCTGTGGAAAAGAATCTTTGACGAAGCTCACACTTCGAGGTATGCTGTTCACCCCAACTCTACTAAGATGTATCATGATCTAAAGGCTAGATATTGGTGGAATAATATGAAGCGTGATGTGTCTAACTATATTTCCAAGTGTTTGAACTGCCAAGAAGTTAAAGTAGAGCATATAAATCCAGGTGGTACTTCCCAAGAGATAGCTTTGCCTTTGTGGAAGCAGGAGATGATCAATATGGCCTTCATTACAAAGCTTCCGAAGTCCCAAAACTAGTATGATTCTATCTGGGTGATTTTTGAACGGCTGACCAAGTCAATTCACTTTTTGCTTGTGAGGACTAATTATTCGGGAGATGATTATGCCAATCTGTACATTGAGGAGATAGTTCGCCTGTATGGGGCACCTGTATCCATCATATCTGATCGAGGTATGGAATTCTCTTCACAGTTTTAGAGGTCTTTCCAGAGGGTTTTAGGTACCCAAGTGAAACTAAGTTCTACGTTTCACCCTCAGACCGATGGGCAAGCCGAGAGTACCATTCAGACCCTTGAGGATATGTTGAGAGCCTGTGTAATTGAATTCAAAGCTAGCTGTGTAGATCACTTGCCATTGATAGAGTTTGCATATAATAATAACTACTACGCTAGTATTAAGATGGATCCTCTCGAGGCATTGTATGAGAGGAGATGTAGGTGGCCAATCAGGTGATGGAGGATAAGAAAATCATTAGAGAACGACTTATGATAGCTCAGAGTCGTCAGAAGTCCTACGCCGATTCTAGTAGAATAGATTTGGAATTTGGGGTTGGTGATTGGGTGTTTCTCAAAGTTTCCCCTATGAAGGGAGTCATGCACTTCGGGAAGAAAGGTAAGCTGAGTCCTCGCTACATAGGGACATATCATATTTTTATAAGGATAGGTGGGGTTGCGTATGAGATAGAGTTTCCTGCAAGTTTGGGTTCTATTCATTCGGTGTAAGACCCCACAAAGTTCCCTCATAGTCCGAGCCTAGAGCGTGTCAAGTAAAGTATAATTTCGACTATAAAAGATTGAGAAAATACTTCCCAAGCGATTGGTGTTTAAAACATATATAGTTTTATCAAATTTGACCTTATTGAATTAGCTTTCAAACGATACTAATTTCGTCCAAATCCGATATCGAGGTGAGAAGTTATGGCCGTTTTATAGAGAGTTGTCAGAACCGCCGAGGTGGGACGAACAATCTGACAGACCGTCAAGTCTATGATGGACCATCGCTCGACCCATCATAACCAAGGCAGTAACTCTCTTTTCTGTCCCAAGTGCGACGACCAGGATGATGGACCATCAAGGATGCGACAGAAAATCACTGGGACCGTCGCGTTGAGGTAGTGTGGCCTCACCCTGGCCATCGTTCGATGGACGATCTGATGAACCATCAAAATTGTAATGGATCATCACTCCGTCGCACGAAGGAAGTATGTCCCATTCATGGCTAACGTGCAACGGACGTTCGATGAACTGTCAGACTTGCGATGGACAGTTGCTCCGACCGTCGCAGCCCCCGTTCAGTGTTTTAACTCATTTTAACAAGGGGATTTTTGGTATTTTCCCTTTTAAACCTCATATATATTCCAAACTAACTTGATAGGCTCATTATCTGCAAAAAACAATCAAAGGCCAGGGTTTCTCCCTCAAGAGCAAATCTAAAACCTTTCTACAAGAAATCCAAGAACTCACCATGAATTCTACAAATTGAGTTGAGATTTGAGTTTCCCAAGTTCAAGGGTTGAAAGAACCCTCTCTCAAGAGTAAGAAGAAGAGTTTAGAGCAAGCCTTTTCATTCAATTTCATAATCTAAGGTATATGTGTTTTGAACAAGGGTAATCTTTTCACCCTTGTGCCCAAAATCTTATTTAAACTACAATTTTTTGCAATTTATGATATTTTACATGTAAATGAATTGGGGTTTTCACCCATTATTATTGGTTGCAAGCTTTTGATGTTTCCCTTGAATTGAGAGTATAATGACATGATTTTTACATGTTTTGTTGAGAAATTGCAGCTGGGTCTATACCCCATTATTTTAATCCTTGAGAAGTTCATAGTTGAAATGTTTGAGATATTAAAGTATATGAGTATATTGAGATTTTGAGACAAATTGCCGAAACTTCCAGATTTCTACATGACTTATGAATTTTTATGCTATCTATTATGATTTTGATGAGTTTTAACTTAAGAATGAATTATGGGTTATTGAGCCCTACTTGAGATTCGCAATTTTATGAACGCCTATGCTATAAGCACCTATGATTTGAGTATTCTTAGAATATTGAGAAATGTTTTGACCTAATGGTCATTGAGTTTTGAAATTCACTCTACTACATGAGATTACAGATTTGATTATTGGGTTCTCATTGAACAGTGAGATTATTCTAAAGTGGATTTTCATGAGACTAGCGAGATAAACTAAAGGGAGTAGTATTTAACACCGAGCGGGTTAGTTACTATGGTTTCTATCCCAAAACTACGTGCCATCGTAGGTTGGGCCTGAGTCCAAGTTTATGATTATTATTGGGCCTAAGGCTGAGTTGATATTAGCCCCGAGGCCTAGTTTGTTTAGTGATCACTGGACCTAGGTTATACTCCTTGACAAGAGTATGACGCCTCTCCCCAATGGGACAAAACGTTGGACTCCATGTAGCTCACATGGTTTATGTCGATTAAGAGAAACTCCCAAAACTAAAGTATTTTTCCATTGAGATAAGATATTCCCTTAAAACTAAAATAATTTCCCTTGGTATGAGTATTTTTCCCTAAAGCTTGAAATGAGATATTTTCTTAACGTGAATGAAATGCCTTCAAGTATGTTCCAAAGTTATATGATTTTGAATTCCAAGTATTTGAGTTCAAAAGATTTATGCGTTCTTGAGAATTAGAGAAGTTTTACACTCCATGAGACATATGAATGAGTTGAAAGTATTGTTTAAAGTTTCCTTTAGCCTAGGGGAAATGAGAATGTGAGAAGATTACCGATTTCAAAGTTAAACTATGATGACTCACGAGATTGTGTTACATGTTCCATTTTACATGATTCATGAGCTTTTACATTTTATACTTACTCAATCCATGTGAGTCATTACTTATTGCATGCATGATTTGATTAAAGGATATTGATGCTGTTTTATATAAATGCATGCTCCCCCACATATTTAGTACATTCCCAAGTGATGATCCATATGTACATCTATGTGCTACATTGTCTTATAATGTAGGTTCAGGTACTTAGTCCCAGCCTCATCAGTGACTTTCGAATACCTCTGTCTACATCCCTACAGAGGTGAGTCCTCATAGTTCGAGGACCTATCTGTAGACACGTGCTTTTGACGCTCCCTGAGTTTAATATATATTTTTCGATATTAAATATTTACATTTGGTCTGATATTATTTTAACTCTTTATTTTTAGTTAAAATAAACAAATAAATAAAGTTAATTTTGAAAATTTACTTTTTATTTTTATTTTTATTATTTTTTATATTTTTTTCACTACAAAAAAAAATTATTTTTGTTTTTCTAAATTTTAATAAATAAATTAGTAGTTTTAGTACTATTTTATTATATTTATTTTGGCTATTTATAAATGGTTATTATGTTTTGTGAAATATAAAAATTAATTAATTATTATTATATTTATTATTATTTATTTTATTACTATTGTTATTATTATTTTCTATTCAAAAACAAAAAAGATTATTAATTAATTAATTTGAATTTTAAATTCCCCCACCCCGTTATCTGCTTGTTAACTATATTTGCCTAAAAGGTAATAACTATTTTCTCCTAAAATAATAACTGTTCCCCCTTTTCTTCCTATTTGAAGGAAACTTTTTCCATCCGTAGAAGAGAACGCACACTTTGACAAAGATCAGACAATTTGACAAAAAAAAATCAAATTATAGAGAACAAAAAAAAAAGAGAGTGAAAAATCGTAGAAGAGAGAAAAAAATCAGATAAAAGAGAGAAAAGAAGGAAGTTGAAGGTTCCATCGAAGGTTTCGGTGATGAGTCTATTGTTCATTACTTGAATTATTTCACTACAGGTTTTTTGTTTAATCCTGTATTATTTACTTATTGATTTTATTACGTGAAAGCATGAATAAATTACTCAAGATGTTATTTGTTTATTATATCCATAACGATAATGATCTTATGCATAATATCGTGTTGTCAGATATATATGATAATATAATTTTACTCTTAGAAACAGTAGATGAAAAAATGTACATGCTTTCAAAAGTATTCTTTTACGTAACAAGATATAAAAGAAAAAATGTAAAATCAAGGGAGAGTAAGAATCCACACTCAGAGCTTTCATATCTATAGCAAAACATATTTTACACATGTTTTTCAAAAGAATAAAATAGTTATTCATATATATGTTCACATACCATATCACTGTTTTTCAATTCCCATTCATGACTTAAATATGTATTTACGGAATCTATCTTTTACGCACTATATATTTAATTCATCAATTAGTACGCATCACTATATACAGTATAATAAATGATGGAAAAATCAGTAAAAAAAAATATGAAAAAAATAGAAAAGCCAGGCAATCACCATATCGACGGAAACCCCTAAAACCATGTGAACTATTACTGCCGCTCACGCCCTCTCTCCAATCCGACGACTACACGATCAAATCTGACTGGAATCAATGCCACAGTGTTGAAACCATGGCGCCATCCCTTCCCTTTTCCCTTTTCCCTTTTCCGGCCACCATGCGCGCTGCTCCGACCGCTTACCCACAAATCACCCTTTTCACGCTGGTTTCATCACCATTATTTTACTGGCGACGAATAGTCGTTGATCTTCAGTCCAGTCGTCATTTCTCTTCACCCCTATTTTTCTTCCACATATTTGAGTTTGGGTCAGTTTTTTTGTTTAAAAAGAATGAAAACTTTTTGTTAGGTATGGGTCAGTTTTTGCTTAAAAAGAAAGAAAAGTTTGTGTTAAGCAATACTATTAAGTAAATGATATATATATATATATATATATATATATATATATATTTGGTAGTTTTATTATCTATTTTAGATTTTTGGTTAATTAATGATAATAATGGATTGATGTTTATATACATAGTAGATATAAAGATATATATTTAATTTATTATCTTATCAAGATTTTTTTGGTTTTGATTTTGTCCGTTACTAATGATTAACTCAATTTATATTTCATAATTTTGTCTAAGAAAAATAGTATACAAGTGAATTCTTAGATAAAATTTGGTTCAAGGTGTTAAAATTATACACTTAATGTTCACGTGATTTTGTTGGAATTATTGAATGATACTATTTATTTATATTCATATTTTATTCAAGTCTATAAGTTACAAACCAATATCTTTAATGCTAGATAATTTTAGACATTAAAATATTCGTCTCAATTAAGAATGCGGCGTACTCATCTTTTCAAGATATTTAAAATTTCAAGGATGAAATATCTATATAGATATTTAAAATTTACTTTCATCGATTTAATATAAAATGTACAGAAATATTTGCTATATAAAAATGAGTGAATCTAGGCCTACAAACATAATTATCAAAATAGTTTTAGTCAAGATAAGCTAATAAAAGTGACTGTGCTAGAACCACGGGACTCGAGGGTGCCTCACACTTTTCCCTCGATCAACAGAATTCCTTACCCGGTCTTCTATTTTCGCAG
Organism: Capsicum baccatum var. pendulum; assembly: GCA_030864225.1. NCBI lineage: Eukaryota > Viridiplantae > Streptophyta > Magnoliopsida > Solanales > Solanaceae > Capsicum > Capsicum baccatum. The sequence goes on from CM061554.1 coordinate 228,125,835, forward strand.
ACCATAATAAAGAGTCATTTCTTTTTGACTAGGGATTCAAAAAGGTGACTTAGAACACCATAACTCAATTCCAAGTGGCGAATCTGTAAATAAAATAATTCCTATTCAAAATCATCACTTTAATTGGAAAAATCATTTGGCTTCGATGCCTCGAGCGAAAAATGGGTGTGACATCTCTGGCGACTAATAAGAATTCGAGCTTTTTATGTTGACTTATACTTGCTTTAATTATTATTGATATTGTGTTTGTTGGCCTTATGTGTTATTTTTCGCTTATGTACCACTTTGATATTGATTGAACTGTATTATATACTGTGTTCTCTTGCACACCCTCTCTGAGTCTCTAAAATAGGATAGAAGGAATGCAACACATGCATCCTACTTTCTTTTTAAGATAGCCGGAGTGTCCAGGCACCTGGTGAAGGATTATAGTCACACATATTAGGCGGGGTTCAGATCAACAATGAAGGCGGTGTTGCCCTACTACCGACCAAGTTGTCCCTCCTCGGCTCGAGTGTCCGCTCGGGTAAGCCAGTCTAGACACCTATCTCTATTAGGCTTAAACTTAGAAGAACTGAAAACTCAGAATCTGGTTATCCCTATTAGGTACCGCTTTATTTGCATCATATGCATTTGACTTAGTGGGACTCGGAATAGGGGTCAGGTCTATCTAGGCAGATAACCTACTTTATAAAGACCAACATGTGCATTCTACGTGCTCTTTGACATTTGTTTAGAAGACTATTTGTTTGTTGATCAGATTTAGGTAATTTTAAAATGCAAGAGACTAAATTATCCTCACATTTAGTGATTTATTTTTCCAAAAAAATAAAATAAAAATTTAAAGAAGGAAAAATTTTAGTAACATGATTTTACAGTCTTTATGAACTACGAGGGTCTGATTCTCACTCTTTAGTGGGATACGTCAGAAGTCCTTCTCAGGATACGACCCTATCTTTTGAAAAATTATTCATAGATTTATTGGAGAATATTTTGAAAATATGAATCCTTTCATAATTAATTTTCTAATCCTTAAGTCCAATTTTTATATATCTTAATAGCCCTAAATATTTAGGGATCATGAGGCTAAGTTTTTATAAAATAAAAAATATATATAAATCTTAACAGTCCTGAACCTTTAGGGGTCTTGAGGCTGAGTTTTGTACGACATATATTTCCCGAACTACGCAAGATCTGATTCATATCCTGGCATGATACGTAGTCAACCCTCCAAAGGGTTCGATCATAATTTTTTGAAAAATACACCTAGAAAAGTTGGGATGAATCACAAAGCCTTCCATGGTAGGTTGGAAAATGCTTATAGAAGCATGACATATAACGTGAAATTATAATGTGTTAAAAATATAACACTCACCCATTTGCTACTTGGTCTCAGAAAGATAAAGTAGTTGGTGGTTGGTTTGTGGTTTAAACTGGCATAACATTCGTACAACACGAGATACAAAGAAAAGAGAAAGATGACGCACAGAGAAGGTGTAGGGTCTGATAGTAAAGAAGAGGAAAATCAGTTGATTTCATAGGAATTAGCATCAATAGGAGAAATTAAGTTATTGAAACAACAGATGGCGGAAATGTACCAAGCTTGGCTGAATGGACAAGCCCTGCCTTCTTTAATCCCTAGTCTTTCGGCTACGAATGATCCAAATCCTATTCAAGCTCAAACTAGTGATCTATTATACCCACCTGGATTCGGCCTATGTGATAATATGATTGGTGTTGCTGGTCCTTCTACCATGCGTCCACCAAATCCGCCTGTCATAAATAACCCAATTTTCACTTATGTAGCACCAGCTACTGGGGGTCTTCAATTGACAACACAGAAGAATATGGGAGAACCAAGTCATGATCTGCTGTATTCTCCTAAAATGACTTTTAAACCTCAAAATCCACATTATCATGCTCATCAACACGATTCTCCTATCGTGATTGAGAAAATTATTAAGAATGAGGAACAAGAGGAGATGGCTAGGAAAGTAAGAAGCTTGGAGCAGAGCATGAGAAGTATACAAGGATTAGGAGGACCAAAAAGTGTTTCATAGAAAGATTTGTGCATGTTTCCGGATGTCCATTTGCCTATGGGATTGAAAAAGCCCAAGTTTGACAAATACGAAGGGCATGGTGATCCATTGGCATACTTGAGGTGTTATTGTAACCAATTAGGGGAGTAGGAGAAAAAGAAGAATTTATCATGGATTACTTTGGAGAAAGCTTGGAAGGGGTAGCTTCTGAATGGTTTATTGACCAAGATATTTCCTGTTGGAACGTGTGGGATGACATAGCTTGGGAGTTTGTTCAACAGTTTCAATATAACATCGAGATAGTCCCAGATCGCACCACACTAACTAATATGAGAAAAAAGACAACTAAAAGTTTTTGAGAATATGCTATTAGATGGAGAGAACAGGCTGCAAGATTCAGACTATCGATAAAATAGTCTGAAATGATTGATATCCTTTTCCAGGAACACGAACCTGATTATTTTTATCATTTGCTTTCTACTATTGGAAACACATTTGCCGAGGTCATTAAAATTGGAGAGATGGTAGAGAGTGGAATTAAGTCCGAAAAGATTATCAGCCAAGTCACTTTAAAAGCAACAACATAAGCAATTCAAAGTAGTTCGGGAAGCTTTGGTAGAAACAAAAGAAAGGAGGATGTAGCGACTATTATACCAGGTCCACGACAAAATTAGAGAGGTATGCATCACCCTTACGCATAATATCTGTCCCAAATTTATGTCCAAGACCCATAAAACCATCCATAACACTATGTTCCCCCTACAAAATCCATTATATTCCATTTCATCTCCTCAGTATTCTATCTATAATGTACAACTATATGTTTGGACTCCTTCTTACCCGAAACGGCGTGCACCAACCCCTCAAAATCATTCTCCAATTGCCTAAACATACCCAAGCCCCTCTAGACTCAATTTTCGCTCTAAGCCAAACAATGAAAAGAGGCAGAAGCTAAGGGATAGTTTCACACCAATTGGAGAATCATATACCAGTTTATTCCAGAAACTGAGACAAAAGGACATGAGCACTTCTCTTCTTGGGTATAACCCTAACCCACAATCAAGAAATTTTGACCCTAATGTACGATGTGTATATCATTCTTATGTACAGGGCCATAGTACTGAAGATTGTCGTGCTTTTAAAAGAGAAATAGAAAGAATAATTCAAGATAAATTGATTATGGTGCAGGATGTTGATCGTGGTGGAAGCTCTAGTCATGTTGATATGCAAATAAGTGGCTAAGTTGTCAAGCTCAGCAAGTGGAAAGTCACTCCTCTCTCTGCTAGGAAGAGGTCTAGTAATTTGTTTTGTTTTCTTTTCTGTTACCCGAATTATTTTAGGGTTGTAGTTTAGGACCTATATTTTCTGATTTTCTTAGCATTTTTGTTCGAACCCTTCTATCTTTCTTTCAACAAAATATGTGACCCTTTTGTTTTTATTTCTCAATATATATCATCTTTTTTTCTTCAAAGAGCTCTTTCTATGGTGATTCTGGTAATATGATAAGCACGTTAAATTTTAAGCTAGATCTTAAAACCTAATCTAATGCTGAAACAGTCAATCAAGAACTTAGAGTTGAAAAAAAATGTGTATGAAAAATAAGTAAAGTTTTGAGATATTTTGGGGACCTAGTTACATCCTCACTTGAATATTTTGAGGCAATTACTTTGCGAATAATAAATGACTTGATCTTCAATGAGATGATTTAACTCAAGAATTTTTGAATGAGATCAACCAGAGGATATTTAGTTTCTATTGTCAGAAGAAGCAAAAGGAAGTTAGCTAGAAAAAGGAGTCATCTGTTGTGAGGAAAGTACAATACAAGTAGACCTGTATGGTTTACAAGTTTTGAAAAAATGACACACGTGCATATGCTTAGTCACGGTCAATATTGAAAAGATGCGTATGATCTTCATGTTCCATTCCTAGATTGCATGTTATGTACTTGCGTTTTTAAGGATTGATATGATGAAGGCATTTCATTCTACTATCCAAATGTTGTGTCATCCCTTTTTATCCCTTTTGATATTTTGATTTATCTTTTTTATATCCCTTTTTTGGAATCAATATAGGGTTTGAAAAAAAATTTAAAAAAAAAAAAAGAAAAGTGTCAAGAAAAAGAATAGAGTAAGAAAAGTGTCAAGAAAAAATGGAGTCAGGAAAAATATCTCTCTCTCTCTAAAAAAAAGATCAAAAAGCAAAAGAACCTAATGCTTGAACTACGTTTGACCTGATTCTTGTTATGATAAGATATGTAGGCAGCCCTACTCTGGGGTTCGGTCCAACCAAAAGAAAATTCAAATTACCCAGAATGAAATGAAACTGGGGAAAAATTTATTTTCTTTAAAAAAAAATGTCTATTCCAAAAATTGTATGTTTCACCCAATATTATATAAATTTTTGAGCCACATGCCTCCCTTTATTTCTAACCTTTTCTAAAAGCCAAGTTACAATCTAAGAAAGACCTTCAGACCGATCTTTGAGAATGTCAAGGCTAAATATGTTATGGGTGCATGATGTTTCGTATGTTAGGCATTATTTTCAAAAAAAAAAATGAAAAAAAAATGAGTTAAAATGAGAGAGCCTTATTGGTGAAACCCCTTTTGGGGACCATAAGGCGACAGTGAGATGAAAAAAAAATAAAAATGAGATAGGCGTTGGCAAAAACCCATTGAGGTATCACTAGTCGAAGGAGGATTGTGATATAGAGGGAGCATATTAAAGATTGATTCCATTTCAAACTCAATAAGTGAACAAGAGTTGTAATGATTAGTGTGGGTAGATTAGGTTGTTTAATTCAAAATGCATGTCATAATTGCTAGAATCGGCTACCACACCCAAATAAGTTTTCTTCTGTCGTTTTAAAAAAAATGCCTACTATTTTTTTTTTCTATTTTTGATTTTTTGGTATCTTTATCATCAAATAATTTTTTTCATTTTTCTTGTGTCTCTGAGTCGAATCCGTGCCATAACAAGTGAGAAATTTTTTTTAAAACTGGCTACCAGCTTCTTCAATTGCACAAAGCAAGACAAAAATCCAACACATGAAAGAGACATGATTGTGAGCCGAAATAAGGCATGCGTAAAATTTTTGTCAACAGACTTGGAAAATCATGGAAATACCAAGGTTTAAAGGGTTTATTTGAGGAGCATGGCAAAGCAAAGATACTGTGTTTGTTTCAGAGTCACTTCTAATAATCTGTTGGGTAAACGATGTAGCAAGTCGGTGACAGATGCTAATAGTTGGAAGCAAGATTAAATGTGATGAGGCCAAGAGTGATTGCCACAAAATCTAAAGCCACAAACCTGCCACCATGTTTTTGAGCTCACAAAATTTTCTTTGATGAAACAGGAAACATGTTGCTTTCAAATCAAGAACTTTAGAGTATAAATATCAAGGGCTGCAATGACTCATTTCCATAGATGCAGGAAGCAATGTTGCTACACAGGTTTGATAATCAAATTATGGTAAAAATTCAATCCCTAGGAGACGTACTTCCTAATCTGGATAATTCAAGTTTCATTTGTTAGGTGAAACACTTCCTAACTTGAACCATCACTCCTAAAAAACTCACTTTATGGTCGATTCATTTCATTCAAACCCTAGGAGATGCACTTCCTAGTTAGGGTTTGTCAGTTTTCATGTGTTAGGTAACGAACTTCCTAACTTGAACCTTCACTCTTAGAAGACACACTTTCTAGTCGAGTCATTTCATTTAACCCCTAGGAGACGCACTTCCTAGTCTGAATAAGTCAGTTTTCATTTGTTAGGTGAAGCACTTCCTAACTTGAACATTCACTCCTAGAAGACGCACTTTCTAGTCGAGTCCTTCAACTTAACTCTTAAGAGATACAGTTCCTAGTTTTGGTCGTCAATTTTACTATGACGAGACACATTTCTTTGGTAGGGCTTTGATTCATACTCTTTCTGTACTTTTCAAAAACTGTAATCAGATAATGCTCATAAAATTTTCTAGTACAAACTGGGGAAAAATTTTTGTTCATGTTTATTGAATTTTATTTTTTGCTTAGGACCTTTCTGAAGAATGAAAATTTATTTTTTATGATCAGGATCCTCCTGAAGAATGGGACAGGACCCTCCTGAAGAATGGAAATTTATTTTATTTCCAGGACCCTCCTGAAGAATAGGATGTTATTTTTCTATTTTACCTTATATTTTGAGTTAAGGAACTTATTTTGAAAAATCAGAAAAAGGAAATCCAGGAGATCGCCTGAAGAACAAGTTGAAGAAAAGAAAGAGTTGTAGATCGAGTGTTGAAGTAAATTTCTATTCGAGTTTTTGGTGATGTTGATCATGCTTATTGTAGTTAGTTCATTATTCAGGAATACATGTTACCTTCAAATCAATGATTTTAAATCCTAAACATCTAAGGCCATAATTTTTCAAAGCGGCATTCATGGGGAGACACATTTCCTTGTTTGGTAATTCAAGCAACATTTGTAAGGAGACGCACTTCCTTGTTTGGATAATTAAAGAGACATTTGTTAGGAGACGCACTTCCTTGTTTGGTAATTCAAGAAATATTTGTGGGGAGACGCATTTACTTATTCGGTAATTCAAGCGGCATTCGTAGGGAGACACACTTCATTGTTTGGTAATTCAAGCAACATTCGTGGGGAGACACACTTCCTTTTTTGGTAATTCAAGCAACATTTGTAAGGATACATATTTCCTTGTTTGGTAATTCAAGCAACATTTGTGGGGAGACGCGTTTCCTTTTTTGGTAATTGAAGCGATATTTGTAAGGAGACACACTTCCTTGTTTAGTAATTCAAGTAACATTCATTTGTGGGGTGATGCACTTCCTTGTTTGGTAATTCAAGCAACATTTGTAAGGAGATGGACTTCCTTATTTGGTAATTCAAGCAACATTTGTGAGGAGACGCATTTCCTTGTTTGGTAATTGAAGCGACATTTTTAAGGAGACACACTTCTTTGTTTGGACAATTCAAGCAACATTTGTAAGGAGACGCACTTCCTGATTTGGGTAATTCAAGAGACATTTGTAAGGAGACGCAATTCCTTGATTGGACAATTCAAACAACATTTGTAAGGAGACGCACTTCCTAATTTGGGTAATTCAAGCAACATTTGTAAGAAAACGCATATCCTTGATTGGACAATTCAAGCAACATTTGTAAGGAGACACACTTCCTTGTTTGGGTAATTAAAGAGACATTTGTTAGGAGACACATTTCCTTGTTTTGGGTAATTCAAGAGGTATTTGTAAGGAGACACACTTCCTTATTTGGGCAATTCAAACGGCATCGATAAGGAAACACACTTCCTTGTTTTGGTAATTCAAGCGACATTGGTAAGGAGATGCACTTTTTTTGGTTTGGTAATTCAAGTGGCATTGAGACGTACTTCCTTTTTTTGGCAATTCAAGTGGCATTAGAGCCTGCCTGAAGAACAGGGTGAAGAAATAACAAGTTAGGAGCCCGCCTGAAGAATAGGGTGAATTTTTAAAATCAAGTCGCGAAGAGTAGAATCAAGATTCTAGAGATTACAATTTTCATTTGTATTTTTCATTTTTTGTTAGTCTTTTGAATGTAAAGACAGAAGTCGTCAACCAAAAACTCGACCAAATTTCACTCGACTTTAACTTTTTCTCTCACCATGTTACCTTTGAACTACTCGTGACCTGATTTCCTTATAACTCGGGATATGTAGGCAGTCCAAAACTAGGACTCGGTCACAACTTTTATTTTATTTTAATTTATCTTTACTTTTAGAATAATCGGAGGGTCAAAAATCATCTCTTAGTCTACTTCTTTGTATGAAAACTCTTCGAAATTTTAAACAAAGAGGGGCAAAATGTAGACACGTGATTTTGACCCTCCCCGAATTTAATATATATTTTTCGATATTAAATATTTACATTTGGTCTGATATTATTTTTACTCTTACTAAATTTTAATAAATTTTTAGTTAAAATAAACAAATGAATAAAGTTAATTTTGAAAATTTTACTTTTTATTATTATTATTATTATTATTTTTTATAACACAAAAAAAATTATTTTGTTTTTCTAAATTTTAATAAATAAATTAGTAGTTTTAGTACTATTTTATTATATTTATTTTGGCTATTTATAAATTGCTATTATGTTTTGTTAAATATAAAAATTAATTAATTATTATTATTTATTTTATTATTATTGTTAACATTATTTTCTATTAAAAAAATAATTAAAAAATTATTAATTAGTTAATTTGAATTTTAAATCCCCCCTCCCCTTTATCTGCTTGTTAACTATATTTGCCTAAAAAGTAATAACCGTTCCCTCCTAAAATAATATCTGTTCCCTCTTTTTCTTCCTATTTGAAGGAAACTTTTTCCATCCTTAGAAGAGAACGCACATTTGACAAAGATCAGATACTTTGACAAAAAAAATCAAATTACAGAGAACAACAAAAAAGAGAGTGAAAAATCATAGAAGAGAGAAAGACATCATAAAAAAGAAAGAAAAGAAAGAAGTTGAAGGTTCCGTTGAAGGTTCTGGTGATGAGTCTTTTGTTCATCACTTGAATTATTTCACTACAGATTTTTTGTTTAATCCTGTATTATTTACTTATTGATTTTATTACGTGAAATTATGAATGAATTACTCAAGATGTTATTTATTAATTGTATATCCGTAACGATAATGATCTTACGCATAATATCATGTTGTCAGAAATATATGATGATATAATTTACTCTTAGAAGCAGTAGATGAAAATGTGTACATGCTTTCAAAGTATTCTTTTACGTAATAAGATATAAAAAAAAATATAAAATCAAGGGAGAGTAGTAATCCACACTCAGAGCTTTCATATCTATACCAAAATATATTTTACACATGTTTTTTCAGAAGAATAAAATAGTTATTCATATATATGTTCACATACCATATCACTGTTTTCCAATTCCCATTCATGACTTAAATATGTATTTACGAAATCTATCTTTTTATGCATTATACATGTAATTCATCAATTAGTACGCATCACTAAATACAGTATAATAAATGATGGAAAAATTAGTAAAAAAAATAGAAAAGCCAGGCAACCACTATATCGCCGGAAACCCCCAAAGCCATGTGAACTATTACTACCGCTCACGTGCTCTCTCTTATCCAGTGACTTAATGGCCAGATTTGACTAGAATCAATGCCACAATGTTGAAACCATGGCTCCATACCTTCCCTTTTCCCTTTTCCCCTTTTTGGCCACCATGCGCGCTGCTCCGACCTCTTACCCATAAATCACCTTTTTCATGCTGGTTTTGTCACCATTGTTTTACAGGCGACGAATAGTTGTTGATCATTGTTCCAGTCGCCGTTTCTCGTCACCCCTATTTTTCTTCCTCATATTTGAGTTTGGGTTAGTTTTTTTATTTAAAAAGAAAAAAAAGTTTTTGTTAGGTATGGGTCAGTTTTTGTTAGGTATGAGATAAAAGTTTGTGTTAGGCAATACTATTAAGTAAATGATATATATATATATATATATATATATATATATATATATATATATATGGTAGTTTAAGCATCTATTTTATATTTTTGGTTAATTAATGATAATAATGGATTGATGTTTATATATATATATAGTAGATAGAGAGATATATATTTAATTTATTATCTATCAAGATTTTTTTGGTTTTTGTTCATTACTAATGATTAACTCAATTTATATTTCATAATTTTGTCTAAGAAAAATAGTATACAAGTGAATTCTTAGATAAAATTTGGTTTAAGATGTTAAAATTATACACTTTATGTTCACATGATTTTGTTGGAATTATTGAATGATACTATTTATTTATATTCATATTTTATTTATGTTCTAGAATGATAAATATTTGACTTTGTGGTATTAGTAAATGATTACTATTTATTTATATTCATATCTTATTCAAGTCTATAAGTTACAAATCAATGTCTTTAATGCTAGATAATTTTAGACATTAAAATATTCGTCTCCATTAAGAATGCGGCGTACACATCTTTTCGAGATATTTAAAATTTCAAGGATGAAATAACTATATAGATATTTAAAATTAACTTTCATCGATTTAATATAAAATGTATAGAAATATTTGCTATAATAAAAATGAGTGAATCTAGGCCTACAAACATAATTATCAAAATAGTTTTAGTCAAGATAAGCCAATAAAAGTGACCGTGCTAGAACCACGGGACTCGAGGGGTGCCTCACACTTTTTCCTCGGTCAACAGAATTCCTTAATCGATCTTCTATTTTCACAGACCATAATAAAGAATCATTTCTTTTTGACTACGGATTCAAAAAGGTGACTTAGAACACCATAACTCAATTCCAAGTGGCGAATCTGTAAATAAAATAATTCCTATTCAAAATCGTCACTTTAATCTGGAAAACTCTTTGACCTCGACCCCTTGAGCGGAAAAGATGTGTGATATTATCGTCAGACATTTCAGTATTTGAGAGACTATGTTATTACTTTTATTTCATTTTAAGTCAGTTGGGGACCTGTCCCAATGGCTCTCTAGTTCATAGATTAGTAGAGGCTTTGTTAAACTAGTTATCAGATTGTTATTGCGTTGAGATTTTCCGGTATTGCTTGGTTGTTAGGATCGAGCATTTTCTCTGTATTTCCTTTCATATGATATGACTATGCCAGTGTTTGAATTATTTCATCTTTAAATGAGTGTTATTAGTAGAAATAGGCTCAAAGGGTTAGCTTAGGGCTACTTGTAGCCTTAAGCATTTTGTGATATCCCGGGAGGCAATTTTGGGTCGTTACAAACTTGGTATCAGAGCCTAAGGTTTTTAAGGAGTCCTAGGGAGTCTGACAAGTCGCTTTGAGTAGAGTCTTGATCATCGGTGTGTAGCGCGCCATATCTATGAGCAAGAGGCTACAAGATGTTTTACGAAAAAGTTGTTTCTTCTTTCAGATTCTATCGTGCCTACAGTTGTCCCTCTCATCTAATAATTCCTGCTCTTCTATATTTAGAAAATTCCTCCCCGAAGAGCAAATATTCGCGGAAACAATAATGAGAAACCCCTACCTATTGACTCTTTCAATGAGACGGTGTCTCATGCTGAGTTTCGGACGGCCTTTCAAGCATTAGCCTAAGCAGTCACCACCAATGTTCGGGACATTAACCAGGCCAAAGTTATTAATCAGTAGGGAGGTGATGTAGTCGTGGCTAGAATCTATGTTTTCATGTGGATGAATTTGCTAGATTTTTATGGGTCTAAGGTCGATGAGGACCCACAGTTATACCTTGAGGAGGTGAGAAAGATCATGCAGGTGATGTATATTTTTGAGAAAGAAAGTGTTGAGTTGGCGTCCTACAGGCTGAAGGACATTTCTTATGACTGGGTTGTATTGTGGAGGAAGGGTAGAGGCGAGAATGCCGCTCCTATGACTTGACAGGTATTCCAAGCTGTATTCTTGGACAAATTCTTTCTTCTTAAGATGAGGGAGGAAAAGATTGAGGAGTTTATGAACTTGAGGTAGGGCTCTATGACTATTAAGGAGTATTGCTTGAAGTTTAATCAGTTGGCCAAGTATGCTCTTGATTTGATTTTTGACACTCGGGTTAGTATGAGCAAGTTCGTGATAGGTGTTTCTAGTTTGGTACTGAAGGAGTGTAGTACCACGATGCTACAGAGGGATATGGATCTAGCTAGGTTGATGATGCATGCCCAATAGATAGAGGCGGATAAGATTAGGGAGAGAGATCGAGTGAGGAGTAACAAAAGGGCTAGATTTGAGCAGCATGAGTACAACCAGCCTAGGTTCCATAGAGAGAAATACTCATAGTTTTCGAGACATCCGTCTATGCCAGTGCCTTCATCAGCTAGTGCTCCCATTCCTAGAGGCAGGAAGGATCAAGAGGGCAGGTCTATTATGTCTAGGTCATAAAATAGTGTTGGTAATAGGCCCCATTATCCTTCTTATGCTAAATGTGGTAGAGATCATCCTGGTGAGTGTTTCATAGATTTGAGCGGTTGTTTTGGTTGTGGTAAGAAGGGCCCAAACTTAGAGATTATCCTCATGCTAGATAGGAGAATAGAGATGCCCGACCTTAGGCACAGGCAACTAGTTCACTAGCTCGTATACCCCATCCCATCCGTGCTTAGGGCGCTTTATCTAGCACTGCTGGTAGTCAGCGGCAGAATAAATTCTATACCTTACCATCCCATCAGGAGCAGGAGTTCTCTTCCGATGTTGTTACCGGTATGGTTCGTGTCTTTTATTTTGATGTCTATGTGTTGTTAGACCCCGATTTAAGTCTTTCTTATGTGACCCCACTTATAGCTGTGAATTTCAAAATGAATCCCGAAAAGATTTTGAGCCCTTCCTAGTTTCTACACTAGTAAAGGAGTCAGTTGTTGCTAAACAAGTGTATAGAGATTGTCCTGTTACTGTTCTTCATAGAGTCATACTTGCTGATTTGATAGAGTTAGACATAGTGGATTTTAACCTTATTCTGGGTATGGATTGGCTTCATCTTGTTATGCGTCTTTAGATTATCGTACCCGTGTGGTCAAGTTTCAGTTTCCTCATGAACCAGCTTTTGAGTGGTCCAGGAGTTTGGTATCTCCCAAGTTTCATTTTATCTCCTATCTCAAAGCCAGAAAGCAAATATCCAAAGGTTGCATCTATCACCTAGTTAGAGTCAAAGACACTAAGTCCAAGGCTCCAGCTATTCAATCAGTTGATATTGTTAATGAGTTTCTAGATATTTTTTTCGGAAGATCTCCTAGGGGTACCTCCCAATAGAGAGATAGAATTTAGGATTGACCTTCTTCCCGATACTCATCCCATTTCTATTCAACCATACCGTATGGTATCTGCTGAGCTTAAGGAGTTGAAAGAGCATCTGAAAGATCTTTTAGACAAAGGTTTCATTAGGCCCAGTATTTCTCCTTGGGGCGCACCTATCTTATTCGTGCAAAATAAAGACGGTTCTTTGCGTATGTGCATTGACTATCATCAGCTTAACAAGGTCACCATCAAGAAAAAGTATCTTCTTCCGAGAATCGATGACCTGTTTGATCAGTTGCAAAGTGCAAGTTATTTCTCCAAGATAGACCTTAGATCCGTCTTTCATCAGCTTAAAGTCCGGAAATATGATATTTCAATAACAGCTTTTTGAACCCGCTATAGTCACTTTGAGTTTCTAGTCATATCCTTCAGGCTAACCAATGCTCCATCCGCCTTCATGGACCTCATGAATCGAGTGTTCAAGCAATATCTCGATGTGTTTGTTATCATTTTCATAGATGATATCCTTGTGTACTCCCGTAATGAGAATGACCATGCAAACCACCTTAGAATTGTCTTGCAAACTCTTAGAGACCACCAGTTGTTCGCCAAATTCAATAATTATGAATTTTGGCTAAGGTCTGTAGCCCTTTTAGGTCATATTATTTCAGTTGAAGGTATTAGAGTTGATCTCCGAAAGATAGAAGATGTAAGAAATTGGCCTAGACCTATCTCTCTATCTGACATTAAAAGTTTCTTGGGTCTAGTGGGCTACTACCATCATTTATTGAGGTTTTATCTTTTATTGCGTCTCCCATGCCCCGGTTGGCCGAAAAGAAAGTTAAGTTCCAGTGGTCAGATTCCCGTGAGAAGAGTTTTCTGGAGTTAAAGACTCGACTTACTTTAGCCCCTGTGTTGACTTTTCTTGATAGCATAGATGGTTTTGTCGTGTATTGTGATTCCTCTAGAATTGGTTTGGGTTTTGTGTTGATGCAAATAAGTAAGGTTATAGCCTATGCCTCTAGGCATTTAAAGCCACATGAGAAGAATTACCCATCCCATGATCTTGAGTTAGCTGCTGTGGTCTTTGCTTTGAAAATATGGAGACACAATCTTTATGGTGTCCATGTTGATGTATTTACTGATAATACGATCCTTCAATATGTGTGTACTCAGAGAGATTTGAATCTTAGGAAGAGAATATGGTTGGAGTTATTGAAAGACTATGATATGAGTGTGTTGTATCACCCGGACAAGGCCAATGTAGTGACAGATGCCCTTAGCAGGTTGTCTATGGGTAGTGTTGCCCATGTAGAGGAAGGTAAGAAAGAGTTAGCTCATGATGCACATTATTTGGCCAGATTGGGTGTTAGGTTTCTTGATTCAGCTGAGGGAAGTACTTTGGCGCAAAGTAGTCCCGAATCCTCTTTAGATTCGAAAGTGAAGGAGAAGCAAGATAAAGATCCTAGTTTGGTCATACTGAAGGAGTGAGTTAAAGACCAAAAGGTAGTGGTTTTCTCCCAAGGGGGAGATGGTGTGTTGGGATTACAAGGTAGATCGTGTGTTCTGTATGTTGATGATCTGAGGTAGAGGATTATGGCTAAAGCGCATGGCGCGCGGTATTCTATTAATCCCGACACTACCAAGATGTACCATAACTTATGGGAAATCTATTAGTGGACTGGTATGAAGAAGGATATAGCCAAATTTGTAGCAAAGTGTGCAACGTGCCAACAGGTTAAGGTAGAGCACCAAAGACCTAGTGGTGTGATGAAAGAGTTTGGTATACCCACTTGGAAGTGGGAGGTGGTAAATACGGACTTTGTAGTCGGGTTGCCTTTTTTGCATCGTCATCATGATTCAATTTGGGTTTTTGTGGATAGAATGACTAAGTCCATGCATTTCTTGCTCGTGCATACATCTTATACAACTGAGGATTATGCTAGATTGTATATCCAAGAGTTAGTCAGGCTGCATAGAGTTTCCTCGTCCATCATTTCGGATAGGGGTGCCTAATTTACTTCTCATTTTTAAAGGAAGTTTTAGTAGGGTTTTGGTACCCAAGTTCTTTTGAGTTCCGCTTTTCACCCGCAGACAAATGATCAGGCTGAGAAGACCATTCAGACTCTAGAAGATATGTACACTCTTGATTTCAAGGGTAGTTAGGATGAACATTTGCCATTAATAGAGTTTGCTTATAACAATTGTTACCATGCTAGCATCGGGATGGCACCATTTGAGGCATTGTATGGTAGAAGAAGTAGATCACCCATAGGTTAGTTTGAAGTGGGTGAAGCTGCTATGATTAGGCCTGATGTAGTGTTCGAGGCTATTGAGAAAAGTTGATTAGAGAGAGGTTGAAAACCACTCAGAGTCATGAAAAGTCATACGCCGATATGAGGAGAAGACATCTTGAGTTTGACATGGGTGATTTGGTGTACTTGAAGATTTCACCCATGAAAGGGGTAAAGAGGTTTGGTAAAAAGGGAAAGCTTAGTCCCCGTTATGTTAGCTCGTATAGAGTCTTGAGCCGTGTTGGTAAGGTGTCCTATGAGGTTGAGTTTCCCACAGAGTTGTCAGTTGTTCATCCTATTTTTTATATCTCCATGCTTAAAAAACATATTGGTGTTTCTGTTATGGTAGATCCTTCAGCGTGTGCTGATATTAAGAACAGTCTTTCATTCGATTAGATTCCTGTTGAGATCCTAGATTTTCATATCCGTATACTAAGGAAAAAAGAGGTTTCATTGGTCAAAGTTTTGTGGCAGAACCAGTCTTTTGAGGGTGCTACTTGGGAGGCAGAAGCAGACATGCGAGTCAAGTACCCGCAACTCTTTTCCATAAGTTCAGGTCAATCTAAAGGTATTATTCTTCCTTAATTCAGCCCTTCAAATCTAAAGTGCAGCTATGTATCTATTCTTGCATGAGTTCTTGCAATTTCTAAGGTATTAAAGAGTTTAGAGAGATTCAACTATATGTACTCTATTTTTCCTATGTTCCTAGTCTAACTAGCGACATTTGTGGATGAATGTTTCCAAGGAGGAGATATTTTAAAACCCCGTAAAGTTCGCTCACAGTCCGAGCCTTTGAGCGTGTCAAGTAAAGTGTAATTCCAGCCCTAAAAGATTGAGAAGAGATTTCCAAAGTTGTTGGTGTTTAAACCATATAGAATTTTCTCAAATTTGACCTTTTGTCATGTAGAGAATTGAATTATCTTTCCAACGACACTAATTTCATCCAAATCTGGTATCGAGGTGAGAAGTTATGGCCGTTTTACAGAGAGTTATTGAACTTCCCAGGTGCGATGGACGATCCGACAGACCATCGAGTCTGCGACAGACCATCACTCGGCCCATCACAACCAAGGCAATAACTTTCTTTTCTAGCCCAATTGCGACGGCCAAGATAATGGACCGTCAAGAATGCGATGGACCGTCACTGGGACCATCACGTTGAGGCAGTGTGGCCTCACCCTGGCCATCGTGCGATGGACGATCCGACGAACTGTTGAACTTTCGAAGGACCGTTTCTTTGACCGTCACATTGAGGCAGTGTGTCCCATTCCTAGCCAACGTACGATGGATGATCCGACGGACCGTCAGACTTGTGATGGACCATCGCAGCCCCCATTCAGTGTTTTAACTCATTTTAACAAGGGGCTTTTGGGTCTTTTTCCTTTTAATCCTCATATATATTCTAAACGAACTTGATAGACTCATTATCTCCCATAACATCCAAAGCCTAGGGTTTCTCCCTCAAGAGAAAATCTAAAACCCTTTTCCAAGAAATCCAAGAACTCCCCATGGATTTTACAAATTGAGTTGAGATTTGAGTTCCCCAAGTTCAAGGGTTGCAAGAAACCTCTCTCAAGAGTAAAAAGAAGAGTTTAAAGCAAGCTTGTTCATCCAATTTCATAATCTAAGTTATGTGGGATTTTGAACAAGGGTAATCCTTTCACCCTTGTGCCCAAAAGCTTATTTAAACTACAATTCTCTGCAATTTATAAGATTTTACATGAAATTGAATTGGGGGTTTTCACCCACTATTATTAATTGCAAGCTTTTGATGTTTCCCTTGAATTGAGAGTGTAATGGCATGAATTTTACATGTTTTCTTGAGAAATTGCAGCTGGGTCTATACCCCATGATATTAATTCTTGAGAAATTAATAGTTTAAATGTTTGAGATATTAAAGTGTGTGAGTATGTTGAGATTTTGAGACAAATTGCTGAAACCTCCAAATCTCTACATGAATTATGAATCTATATGCTATCTATTATGCTTTTGATGGGTTTTAACTTGAGAATGAATTATGGGTTATTGAGCCTACTTGAGATTTGCAATTTTATGAACTCTTATGCTATAAGCACCCATGATTTGAGTATTCTGAGATTATTGAGAAATGTTTTGACTTAATGATCATTGAGTTTTGAAATTCACTCTACTATATTAGATTACAGATTTGTTTATTGGGTTCTTATTGAGCCATGAGATTATTCTAAAGTGGATTTACATCTGATGAGCGAGATAAACTAAATGGAGTAGTATTTAGCACCGAGCAGGTAACTTACTACAGTTTCTTACCCCAAGACTACGTGCCACCATGGGTTGGGCCTGAGGACAATTTTATGATTATTATTGGGCCTAAGGCCGAGTTGATATTGGTCTCGAGGACGATTTTGTTTAGTGATCACTGGACCTAGGTTATACTCCTTGGCAAGAGTATGACGCCTCTCCCCAATGTGAGGTCTTTTCCTTAGGAGGACAAAATGTTGGACTCCTTATATCTCGCATGGTTTATGTCGGTTAAGAGAAACTCCCTAAACTAAAGTATTTTTCCATTGGGATAAGATATTTTTCTTTAAAACTAAAATACTTTCCCTTGATATGATTATTTTTCCCTAAAGCTTGAAATGAGATTTTTTTCTAATGTGAATAAAATGCCTTCAAGTATGTTCCAAAGTTATATGATTTTGAATTCCAAGTATTTGAGTTCAAAAGAGTTATGAGTTCTTGAGCATTAGAGAAGTTTTACTCTCCATGAGACATATGAATGAGTTGAAAGTATTGTTTAAAGTTTTCTTTAGCCTATGGGTAATGAGAATGAGAGAAGATCACTGATTTCAAAGTTAAAACTATGATGACTCACGAGATTGTGTTACATGTTCCATTTTAGATGATTCATAAGCTTTACATTTTATACGTACTCAATCCATGTGAGTCATTACTTATTGCATGCATGATTTGATTAAAGGGTGTTAATGTTGTTTTATATAAATGCATGCACCCCCGCATGCTCAGTACATTCCCAAGTGCTGAGCCACATATACGTCTATGTGCTACATTGTCTTATAATGTAGGTTCAGGTGCTCAATTCCAACCTCGTCAGTGACTTCCAAGTACCTCTGTCTATATCCCTACTGTGGTGAGTCCTCATGGTTCGAGGACCTATCATCGAACATTTCAGTATTTGAGAGACTAGGGTATTACTTTTAGTTCATTTTGAGTCAGTTGGGGGCCTATCCCATTGACTCTATAGTTTATGGATTAGTAGAGGCTTTGTCAGACTAGTTACCAGATTGTGATTGTATTGATTTTTTGGTATTGCTTGGTCCTTTGGACCGAGTATTTTCTCCGTATTTTCTTTTATATGATATGACTATGCTAGTGTTTGAATTATTTCATCTTGAAATAGTGTTATTAGTAGAAATAGGCTCAAAGGGTTATCTTGGGGATACTTGTAGCCTTAAGCACCGTGTGACATCCTGGGAGGCTATTTCGGGTCATTACATTCGGTATTTCACATATCCATGTTAAAGAAATGTATTAGAGACCTATCTTTAGTTTTGCATTTAGAGGAAATTAAAGTGACAGATTCCTTATCCTATGAAGAAGAGCCAATTGCAATCTTGGATCGCCAAGTTCGAAAGCTGAGAAACAAACAGATACACTTGGTTAAAGTGTTGTGGAAAAACCAAAAAGTTGAAGAAGCTACTTGGGAATCAGAAGATAACATGCGAGAAAGATACCCAAACCTTTTCAATATAGAGGATGAAGAAGCGAAAGGTACAATCTTTGTTTTTATTCTTTCCATGTACTTAGTATGCTTGTAATCGTGCTTGTCTATGTTCCGCGTTATCATTCGGGGACGTATGATCCCAAGGGGGAGATAATGTAACACCCCATACTTTTGGGCTAGAATCTAGATCATCGTTCCTACGTGTATAGACCTGAACTAGATAATTCTTTGTTAATATATGGGTGGTTATCAATCCTATAGTGTGGGAATACCTTTGAATATGAATTGAGGTCATAAAAATCCCCCAACTGTAAGACGAGTTGAAAATATTTCTAGCGATTAAGTTTCAGTGGACGTTTAAACTTGGGTCAACTTCCATTGACAATAAATTCTTGTGTATATCGAATTAGAGGGCCTATGAAAGGTCTTCAAAGTATATTTCCAATGATACCAGTTTTTCCAAAATCAGATACCCGAGCGAAAAGTTACAGCCATTTTCATGAGAGAGGCAGTAGATGCGCGTGATTAGAGTGTGACGCACGCACCTAATTTTCAGGTTCTATTTTCACGATTTTAAGTGCAATTTGGACCTTTACCTCACCCAAGGTCTGTCCATAACATAAGATTCATGCCCCCAAAGCAAAATACACTTCATAATTTATTTTTTCCTCTCAAATTATAACCCTAAATCCTTTCCCTCAAGATCAAGAATCAAGATCTTAAGTTTAAGACTCCAAGAAAAAGGTCAAGATCCAGGTTCCATCTATCAATATCTAGGTTCCATCTTTCAACTGTTATAGTCTAAGGTACGTGGGGTTAATCCTAAAAACTACATGGGCTTGAAAACACTAGAGCATGATTTTAAGATTATTAAGCATGAATTTTAAAAAGGGTTTTGGAATCTATGTTTTAAATTATGTATTCCGAATGTTTCAATGTTACTGTTGCTTTGTCCTTGTGGTCCTTTCCCCTAAATTGATTTACATGTATATGTATATGTATGAAAATTATGAAATCCCTCTCTTGTATTAAATTGAAGTTTATGGTTTTGTCGGAAAAGAGTTGAAATGCATGTTTTATGATTGAAAGTAGTTTTCTCAATGTCATAGTATTTGAAAATGATTTAGAGATGATGAGAGGGTGTTTCTTGATATAACTATATTTTGTGTTAAAGAGAAAGAATTGCATGAAATTAAGAATTTTTGACATAAAACAGATTCCATATAGCCCGTGGAATTACAGAATTGTAGGGTATACCACCTAGAGGAAAAGTAAAACAAAGAGTGTCACAGAGTTCAGATGATTTTACAGAGTCTTTTAAATATGCCCATGTGATTTTACCTTATGATATAATTATGAATTGTTTTAAATTGCTCTCATATATGTTTAATACCAATTACTATTTTGGATTTGCTCTGTGTACCAGTACAACTGTATTGACCCCTATTTATCAGGTTCTGAGGCATAATCTAGGGGTTCAGATAAGTAGTAGATTTCTTCAGACCGAAGTACAGAGTTTAGTTGGTGAGCAGTCCATATTTTAGAGGGCCTAATTTCCTTCAGTCATTTATCGTTATTATGGTTTTGGTCTACTGGTGTCCTTGTCCCAGTTTTGAGATAACTTTGTTCTTATGTAGTAGAGATTTTGCAGACTTAGTCAGATATTATTTTAATGTTGTCGAATGCAATCTTTAACATTATGTTATTTTTCAGAGCATGATAATGTGTAACGCCTCGGTTTTTTGAACCGGATCACCACACGGTGCCCATGATCCCGAGGGACCACAAGCTAACCCATGACTAATATCTGTACCTGTATACTGCAATATATGATGTAATAATGCAAAAAACATGAACAATAGGCCATTTGGGTTTAAATGGTAGTATATACCACGTTTATAATGGGAATATGAATATGAGTACCTGACTCAAGGTTCTTGATGTTTTTTTTTGAACTTGAAGGAGTTGAAATCCTTTGATTTTTGAAGAAGATTAGGTCTTGTTCTTGGAGATTAAATTTAGAGAGAAACCCTATTTTTTGTTTGTGAAATAATAATGAGAAAAATAACTGAATTCGAACTCATCTGGGTATATATAGGCGAGTGGTAAGTTACCAAAATACCCCTATTAAAATAGCCTAGAATTAAACTAAACATGGTATGTGATGACCCGACTGACGGTCCGTTAGGAACTTGATAGTCCATTATTTTGACCGTCATACATGGACCATAAATGGGGTTTACTGGATAAGAGTTGACAGCCTGGATGACGGTCCGTAAAAAATCTGATGGTCCATCAACTCATTCGTCAATCCTTATCCAGAACGTAGCCCTACTGCCTTGGTTCTGATAGTAAAAGTGGCGGTCCATCACTTACTTGGCGGTCCCCGTCAACTTGGACGTCACACCTGGGCGTTTCGATCAGTTCTGAGTAAAACATCCATAACTTTCTCGTCTGGTGTCGGATTTGGACAAAATGAGTATCGTTAGAAATCTAACTCAATTTCCCACAGGTACAAAAATATATTTGTATTTCAAAGCATGTACTAGTATCTTTGAGATAATTTATATCTATGCATAAGCACGGGTATTACAATATCTCCCCTTTGAGAACATTCATCCTCGAATGAGACTGACTAAGAGGGAAAATAATAAATGACCATGAACTGAACATAAGTGACTGAGGCATGACTTCATGACCAACATGCTAAATATACTAAACTCATGCACATCTGATGCATAACTGAGTTTCTCAAGATGAGAATGCATAACTGATGCATCATTTTATAACTGAATTGATATATGAATGCATGTCAGAGTATTAAATGGTAGTAGATACCACGCTATAATGGGAATATGAATATGAAACTGAATAAGCTTAAGGCGAACTATTACCTTGAGCTTGATCTGAATCGGTGGAGAAGAGGTAAGGATATTTCGTACGCATATGTGCTTCTGCTTCCCAAGTAGCTCCCTCGACGAACTATTTTCGCCAAATAACCTTAACTAGATGGACCTCTTTGTTCCTCAATCCCTGAGTCTAATAGTCTAAGATTTTAACTGGAATCTCTTCATAAGAGAGACTGTTCTAAACATCAATGCTTTGAATAGGGACTACAACTGCTAGGTCACCTATGCACTTCTTGAGAAAGGATACATGGAAGACCGGATGAACTGAGGCTAAATCTGAAGGAAATTTGAGCTTATAAGCTACCTTGCCTAAAAACCTGAAAATTCTGAAGGAACCGACATAGCGAGGACTGAGTTTCCATTTCTTGCCGAACCTCTTCACTCCTTTCATGGGAGAGATCTTGAGATAGATATAGTCATGAACCTCAAACTCGAGATTCTTTTTATGAACATCAACATAAGACTTCTGTTGGCTCTGAGAAAACTGGTGTCTCTCTCTGATCAACTGAACTTTCTCTAAGGTGTCAAAAACTCTAAGGTGTCAAAAACTAAGTCAGGACCTATGACTAAGGCCTCACTGACTTCAAACCAACCAATTAGGGATCTACACCTCCTTCCATAGAGAGCTTCGAATGGAGCCATTTTAATACTGGAATGATAGCTATTGTTGTATGCAAACTCAATCAAAGGCAAGTGGTCATCCCAAATTCCCTTGAAATCAATTGCATACACCCTTAGCATATCTTCAAGAGTCTGAATAGTCCTTTCTGCTTGACCATCTATCTGAGGATGAAAGGCTATACTGAGATGGACTTAGGTACCAAGACCCTTTTGGAATGCTTTCCAGAAGTGAGAGGTGAACTGGGTACCTCTGTCTGAAATAATAGATAATAGAACACCGTGTAATCTGACCAACTCGCTGATATAGAGTTTGGCGTAATCCTCGGCTGAATAAGAGGTATGAATTGGAAGAAAATGAGCTGACTTGGTCATCCTGTCTACAATAACCCAAACTGAATCGTGCTGATGGCAAACCCATCACGAAGTCCATGTTCACTTCTTCTCACTTCCAAGTAGGAATGGTGAACTCCTGTATGGGTCAACTATGCTTCTGATGCTCTATCTTAACTTGTTGACATGTAGAGCACTTAGCCGCAAAGTCTATAACATCTCTCTTTATGTCACTCTACAATAACTCTAAAACATCTGACCACTAAAACTTGACCTTCTTATGAGTCAATCTAGACATGGGGGATGCAATAGAAGAAAATCCCTCAACAAACTATCTGTAATAGCAGCCAATCCCAAGAAACTTCTGATATCTGATGGAGAAATAGGGCGATGCCAGTTTCTTACCACTTCGGTCTTCTGAGGATCTACTCTAATGCCATCATCGAAAATAATATTGCCAAGGAATGCTACTAATCGTAGCCAAAACTCGCACTTACTAAATTTGGTGAATAGCTGGTGATCTCTGAGAGTCTGAAGAACAATCCTGAGATGGTCTGAATGATCACGCTCTGTGCGAGAATAGACTAGGATATCATCTATGAAGACTATGACGAACATGTCTAAGTACTACTTGAACACACGGTTCATCAAGTCCATGAAATCTGCTGGGGCATTAGTAAGACCAAAGGACATAACTAGAAACTCAAAGTGACCATACCGAGTATGGAAAACTGTCTTTGAAATGGCACATTCTCTAACTCTGAGCTAATGGTAGCGGGATTTGAGGTCTATTTTGGAGAAATAATTGACACCCTGAAGTTGGTCAAATAAGCCATCTATTTTGGGAAGAGGATACTTGTTCTTGACCATAACTTTGTCGATATGATGGTAATAAATACACATCATAAAAGAACTGTCTTTCTTGTGCACAAATAAGATTGGTGCACCCCATAGGGATACACTGGGCCTGATGAATCTCTTACCTAAGAGATCCTTCAATTGATCTTTTAGTTCTTTGAGTTCTGCTGGTGCCATTCTGTATAGTGGAATTGAAATAGGTTGAGTATCTGGAAGAAGATCAATGCCAAAGTCTATTTCCCTTTCGGGAGGAATTCTTGGAATTTTTTCGATAAACACGTCTGAATACTCATTTACAACTAGGACTGATTCAAAAGTTGGAGATTCAGAACTGGAATCTTTAATATTCACGAGATAATATGCACACCCCTTAGAAATAATTTTCCTTACTTGAAGGTAGGAAACAAGTTGACCCCTAAAAGATGAAGTACTATCCTTCCACTCTAGGACGCCTCATTCGGTAAATAAACCTGAACTACCCTGGTTCTTCAGTTGACTGTGGCATAGCAGGAATAAAGCCAATCCATGCCAAGAATGACATCAAAATCAGTCATCTCTAACTCAACTAAATCTGCTGATGTGGCTTTCTGAAATATCATAACTAGACAGTTCCTATATATCCTCTGAGCTATGATGGTTTTACCCACTGAGGTAGAGATTGAAAAGGGCTCTGCTAAAATTTCAAGCCTGATTCCAAAATCTCCTGCTATATAAAGAGTAACAAAAGATAAGGATAAACCTGGATATAGCAAAGCATAAACATGAACATGGAAAATCTATAATGTACCAGTAACAACATTAGGAGAATTTTTCTGATCCTGTCGGGTCTGAAGAACATAGATTCTACTTGGGCGTTGCCCACTAGTAGCACTGGAAGTGGCACTCTATTGATTTAGGTGACCGGACTGGGCTGTGGAGCGAGTTTGCTGATCCTGTAGACTTGAATGCAGACACTCTTTAATCCTGTGGCCTGGCTTGCCACAACCGAAACAAACATCGCTACTAGCTCTACAGGTACCCTTGTGGTTCTTACCATAAGTCTGACACAGGGGATTAGTTCGGGAATTGCTGACACTGCCCTAAGACTTAGAGCCTGGTGATCGATCTCTATTTCCATCTCTGAATTTTGGCACTGGGGCACTGGCAGAGGAAGGAGATGGATTTACTGGCTTAGGATAAAAATTCAAATGATTTCCTCCTTCTGATTTTGGTTGAGTAAAACTGAAACTGCCTGACCTTGCTATTTTGTTCTCCCTCTCCCTAGTCCTAATCTTCTGCTCCTCTATTTTTTTAGCATGATTCATGAGCCTGGCAAAAGTCATATCACTATTTAGCATCATAGACCTATACTCATTTACTAGGCTATCATTCACTCCTGACACAAACTTTCTCATCTTAGCCCTATTGTCTACAATCACATAAGGGGCATATCTGGATAGCTGAGTAAATCTGAGAGAATACTCCTTAACTATCATATTTCCCTGCCTAAGGTTGATGAACTCTAGAATATTTACCTCCCTCAGCTCCTGGGGAACTAATCTATCTTGGAAAGTCATGACAAATTCTTCCCACTCTATAGGACCTGCATCCTCTAACCTCTTGGACTTTCACCATTTGTACCAAGTGTGAGCAATATCCTGTAACTGGTATGCGGATAACTCGGCACTCTGACAAGAAGTAACTCCTATGATGTCTATGACCTTCTAGTTTTGGTCAATGAATTCCTGAGGGTCTTCATCAGACTTGGACCCAGAAAAAGATGGAGGGTTCATTCGGGTGAAGTCACAAATCATAGCTGCGGCTAACTTAGCCACTGGCTTGGCTGGAATAATTGGTGGCCGTTTATTTTGGGTAGCCACAGACTGAGCAAGTGTGGTGAATGTGGCCCTAAACTCCACATGAGAAACTTGTTCACCCAAAGTATCTTCGGGATGAGGAGCTGGCTGGTTTCTTCTCTTTGGAGGCATATTCTGAAATAAGAGAAGAACGGATTAGACTGAGAGTTTAGCTTGAGATTATGCTCACTAGCATGATATGAATACCAAAAAAAGGGAAACTATTCCTAAAACATCTTATAGCCTCTTGCACATAAATGTGGCGTGCAACACACCCATGCACAAGACTTTACTAGATATGGCTTTCAGAATTCCTAGGACTCTATTGAACCTTAGGCTCTGATACCAAGTTTGGAACACCCCAGTTTTCTGAAACGGATTGCTACACGGTGCCCATGATCCCAACGGACCACAAACTAACCCATGACTGATATATGTACCTGTATACTACAATATATGACGTAATAATGCGGAAAACATGAATAATAGGCCATAAGGTTCAACTAAACAAAATATCTGAGAAATCATAACATCCATATGGGGTAATGAATACCCAAAACAACTGAAATTTGAATCAAATTTGAACTAAATCTAAAAGCCTCTAAATACTGTCTGAATAAGGAGTTGAAGGAACATATCTCTAACTAACTCCGTCTAGCAAAATTGAACTAAACTAATAAATGAAATAAATAATATCATCCTTGAATGGATGAGGACTCACTGCAACTCTGCAATTGGAATGCTACTGCTACTACTGATCTAGAACTCTTATCTAAGAACCTATGGTGTAACGTGAAACAAACCACCATAGTGCAAATGCATCAGTACAACTGGGAGTACTGAGTATACGAGTGAGGTAGTCTAAATGAAAAAAGGTTTACATGCATGGGCGATGCTAACTGACTGACTGATATGAACGTAAGGGTGTAAACATGCATACATAGTAACTGAGATCGTGATTTTGTGATATCTAGATCTGAATACTAATACATGATCTACTAATATCTAGCATGACAAATAATGAAATTATGATAACATAGATGACTGTGTCTGACAGTCCTGAATCTAATGGAACTATCTGTGTTCCGTTCTGTATCTGAATTGACAGTATCTGACAGTCCTGATATACTAAAATCTGAAGAACTATCTGAGTTCTTTTATTGAGACTGGGACTAAAACTGTGGAAGGTAGTTATTTGACCGACATGCCCCAACAATGCATATAGCTAAGTTGGGGTCCAATCTCTGCCTAGACTGGAAGGGTGTCAATACCACGCCACTGGTAAGGACAGCTGTGAGTGACCCTTAGCTGGCAGGTACTTAAAATAAGAATGGTAGGAACCCTAAACTAATAGATTAAGCCACCTCATCAACCTTAATCTGACAGGTTAGGATATCTCAACCTACGCTGGCTACATAGTTCTGGAACACAAGGATGATTACTAAGAATTACACCCTAAATTGCCAGGTGAGTTCCTATCCTTGGGTTCACTCGGTGCTAACTTCTACTCCCATCTGAAGAGACTAAACCTGATTTAATTGATGGTACATGAACTAAGTAACTAACTTCCGTTGACTGATGGATTACTACTACTATCTGAGAATTAATTGAGATCATGAGATTTCTGAGGTTTCCTGAGTCACATGCCTGACTGTGTTCAATAGATCATGGCTTGACTGAGATTATCGTGATAACATGACATAGCTCTAGGTACAAAACTATAATTTTTTGGGTACAAGTACCCCCAGAGCTTGATGGAAGGAAACTGACACACGTGACTGATTTGATCGTAAGAGTAGAGTCCACAATTTACCATATCATGAGTAGGGGATTTCACACTAAGCATATTTCTCAACATCTTATACATGGAAGGGAAATTCATACAACATGTATATACTTGCATAGCTTCAATATCATGGTCAATCCATATAACAACTACAATGCATATCACTCACATGGAATTCATGGGAAATCGTAAAACATAGACCATGGAATTATCATTTAAGCACTATTAAATTATGGGACATGAATTCTATCATCCTAGGCATATTATCAAACACTTCGCATGCATTCTTTTAGCTTAAGTGTGTTCATGAATTTCACCATATTAAGCCACATAAGGATCATGGGTTTCAACTAACAAACACATATACTTCATGACAACACCTTTAGATTTCATCTTAAAACTTAAACAACAATCATAAACATATACATGCTCATATCACAACAAGAAAATCACAAAGTATTTAAAACATAGTTCTTGAGCTCTATGAATAAAATGGATCCATAGATGAACACTACGCATACCTGACTCAAGGTTCTTGATTTTTTTTTGAACTTAAAGGAGAAATCCTTTGATTTTTGAAGAAGATTGGGTCTTGTTCTTGGATTTTAAATTTAGAGAGAAACCTTAGTTTTTGTTTGTGAAATAATAATGAGCAAAATGGCTGAATTTGGACTCATCTGGGTATATATAGGTGAGTGGTAAGTGACCAAAATATCCCTATTAAAATGGCCTGGAAGTAAATTGAACTTGGCATGTGACGACCCAACTGACGGTCCATCAGGAACTTGGCAGTTTGTCATTTCGATCATCATACGTGGACCAGAAATGGGGTTTACTGGATAAGAGTTGACGTCTGGATGACGGTCCATAAAAAATCTTATGGTCCGTCAACTAGTCCATTAATCTTTATCCAGAACGTGGCCCTACTGCCTTGGTTGTGATGGTAAAAGTGGCGGTCCATCACTTGTTTGGTGGTCCATCAATTGGACGTCTCACCTGGGCGTTTTGGTCAGTTCTGAGTAAAACATTCATAACTTTCTCGTCTGGTGTCGGATTTGGATAAAATTGGAAGCGTTAGAAAGCTAACTCAATTTCCCAGGGTACAAAAATAGATTTGTATTTCAAAGAAAGTACTAGCATCCTTGAGATGATTTCTTGCTAGGAATAAGCACGGGTATTATACCATGATCCCTTATCAGTTATATTTTCAAATTTCTTTTCTGCATATGAATGGTGTATGTGATTACAAGTTAGATGGCCATCCGGGCCTTCATTGTTCGGTTTTCTCATCACGCCCAGGTCCTAGGTTTGGGTCATGACACATCAGGTGACATTCCTACTTTAGCCAATTGAGGATTTAGCTGTAGCCACAATTCGTGACTTCATGGGGATGAATTCTCCTGAGTTAATTAGGTCAAAAATAGGTGTGGACCCACAAATTTACTTAGATGAGGTGAGGAAGATCTGCCAAATTATGCATGTTACTTAAGAGGAGAGTGTAGAGTTACCATCCTATAGGCTAAAGGATGTAGCGTATAATTGGGTGGTAATGTGGAAGAATGGTAGAGGTGAGAATGCAGCTCCTATGAGTTGGCAGGTGCTCCAGGTTACGTTTCTAGACAGGTTCTTTCTGCGTGACATGAGAATGCAGCTCCTTTGTGATCTAATCTGTGATTCACTAGTTATTATTCATCTCTGTAAGTTTATCTTTCAAATCATGTATCACTTATGTGTTCCATTAATTACATCATGTGTGGCTAAACTCCATTAACCCGAGTTATGGGATCTAGGGTTAGGTCTTGATGAGGTGCTAAGTATTTAAGATTCAAAAGGTGGTAGGATTTCATGATAATTCTAAAGTTTCAATTAACGTCCGTTGGTTGTAAACAGTAGACACACTTGGTTTGATTTTCTTGAGAAAGAAATCAAATATAGTAGGAAGTAAATTATCAACAGGGACTCAAAAATACTTCGTTTAATAATCAGCACTGTAACAAGGTTGGTTAACCTAAGGTAAAATCTGGGCAGTAAATAGAAATTCCCTAAGTCCGATAGGCTTTGGAAATTAAATGCTTAAGTAGGTCAAGAGAAATTTAAGCATAACATTGATAAAAATAGCTTGTTATCCTACCCACCGTGAGAATCTTGAACCACTTTTAGCATCTGTCATGTACCGGAAGCCCTAGTGAACATAATTCTAGTTATTTCATAAACTCTTGATTTACAAACGCCAAAAGTAAAGTGACCAACAATAACTTGTTAAACCTAACCCCCCATTTTAGGAAACATTAAACTATCAGTGGATTAAATCACGAACAACTTGAGTTCACACCAAATTCCCTGTGGGATTCGACCCAAACCTAGTTGGGTTTTATATTGATAATGATCGCTTACATCTATTCAAGAGTGTAATTTGAGTATTATCAAAAAATGGCGCCGTTGCCTAGGAATACGATTGTAAGCTAAAGTTTGTATGCGCTAATTAACTGTTAGTTAAGTTTTCTAGATTTATGTTTATTTGTTGTTTTTGTTTATTTGCAGGATTTTATATTGTATACCGAGCACCAGAAGATTTAGAGAAAAATTATTACCACTAAATCCAAAACCATAATGAATAGGAAGAATGGCAGAACAGTAAGAGGATGACAGTCTGGAAGCCTTAGCTTGAGCTCAGGTGAATGTGCAAAATGTCGGGCAACATATACAATATGCAAACCGTGAGGACAAAGATTTGGAGGATGAGGAGTTATTGAACCCTGGTAACCCAAGGCGTGCAAAGCAGATAGCTGCACAAGTTCCACGTAGTATTAACTAGAACCATTCATTCCAAAGAAGTCATGAGTACCAGCCGATCCAGTATGATTTGAATGATGATGATGATGGAATAGAAGGGGCAGGTGCAACAAGTGTAATTGTTCCTCCACCGTTGGCACTTGGAGCCAAGTTCAACATTACGAGTAATATTATCCATTTTATCAATCTGAATAGGTTATTTGGTGGCCTTCCTTGGAATGATCCAAACCTGCATCTGGTGAATTTTGTCACCATTTGCAAATCTTTTAATAACCCAGGAGTGGGCCAGAATGCTATCCTTTTGAGGTTGTTCCCATTGTCTCTGTCTGGGGAGGCAACATTGTGGCTGAATGAGCTTACGCCTGATTCCATCACCCACTGGAGGCAATTGATAGAAGCGTTCCTAGAATGTTTTCTTCCACCCTCCAGGAGGGTACAGTTGAGGGACAAAATAACAATTTTAGATAGCTTCCTACTAAAGCTTTGCATGAGACTTGTGAGAGATTTAAGAAAAAGCTAACACAGTGTTTAAACTATAATATAATAGACCTACACTTGATGGAGACTTTATGAAAGGCCCTCAACTCTATAACAAAGCCGATTATAGATAATACTACTGGTGGTTCATTTGTTGATCTGTCTTTCCAAGTTGCCTGAGATATGCTAAATAGGATAACCAAATGGATTCGGGCTTGGCATACCAGGGAGTCTGTGGTTTCAAGCCCCATTATATGTATTGGTATGTCTGCTAAACAATGCAGGAGAGATAAGGAGCGGGATCAATACATGGCCCATCTAAAGACCTAGATGGACTTACTCACCAAGCTTTATTGTCAGAGAAGACTGAGAAAGTGAAAGCTATAACGTCTTAATACCGAGTGGAAGTGAAGCCTGAATAAAAGACGAATTATGTTAATAATCAGGGGAGTTTCCAAGGCAATATCCAAGGGAATCAAGGTCAGAATGTTTATGACAAGCTTGGTTACAAAGAAAAAGAGTAAGGAAATTAGAGAAGCAATTATGACAGAAGTGGTTTATATGTTCCTCCTAGAAATCGGGAAGCTACTACAACTAGCTCTGTAAAGATGTCAATGGAGGACATGATGGAGAAATTGTTGAAGGGAATTGAGGACACCAACTCTGGTGTAACCACCATGAAGATCGATCTGACATCCATCAGTCAGTTGGTGCACTCACACTCCGCTACCATCAAATAGTTGGAGCAGCAGATGAGCCAATTTTCACTGACTTTAACCAAAGAAAGAGTGGAACGTTACCAAGTGATACAGTTCAGAATCCATGGAATGATGGCTCATGTATGGAGATTACCACTAGGAGTGGTAAGATATTACCTGGATTTTTTGTGGGCAAATCTGTAGATAGTGAGGTAGTTGTTGATGAATCTGAAGAAAGCAATCTAGTGGAGACTGAGAAGATGGATAGTTCTGTTAATGCTTCAGAGAAATAAAGAGAGAAGGAAGAGGAAGTGGTGTTGAAAACTATCCCAAGACCACCACCTCCCTTTCCTCAATGATTGAAGAAGAAGGTTGATGATGCAAAATTCTGCAAATTCCTTGCAATGCTCAAGTAATTGACAGTAAATGTGCCTTTGGTTGAGGCACTTGAGCAAATCCCAGGATACGCAAAGTTTATGAAAGACCTTGTGACCAAGAAATGGAAGGTTAGCAATGAGCTGGAGGACAATCGTCTCCATTGTGGTGCTATCTCTACATGGTCTTTAGTGCAGAAAAAGGTAGACTCTAGAGCATTTACCATTCTATGTAATATTGGTTCCTTGAAATTCACCAGATCATTATGCGATCTGGGAGCCAGTATAATCCTAATGCCACTTCCTATGTACAAGAAACTGGGTTTGGGGAATCCTAACCCCAAAAATATGTGGTTGGTGATGGCAGATAGGTCTATGAAGCAGCCTGTGGGTATATTACACGATGTTTTTAGTAAAGGTAGCCGATTTTATTCTGCCTACTAATTTTGTAGTCATAGATTGCGAGGTGGACTTCAAAGTGCCCATCATCTTGGGTGACCATTCCTTGTAACTGGGAGAGTGATCATAGATATGGAGCTGAATGAGCTAAAGTTCAGGCTAAATGATAAAGAAGCACACTTTTAGATACACTCATCCATGACTCAGCAAAAAGAGATGGGTGTTTTCTCAATCGTTGATGTATTCTATGAAGATGATAAAGGGGCATCAACAGGTTGTCTTGGCAAAGTCTGAGTAGTTAAGATAACCAAATCATGCCGCGACAGTAAATTAGGCGCTATTGGGAGGCAACCCAAAATTTTATATTCTAGTAAATTATTTATTTTTATAGTTAGGATTTAGTTCATAGAATGTGGAAAATTGATGAAATCAGCATAAAAGGTCCTGAAGACATTTATGATAATCCGTCAAAACTGTGATAAGCTATCATAATTGTGTGAGAGAGGCCAATTTTGAATTGAAGTTCTGTTAAGGCCGAAGACATCCGTGATACGTCATCACACCTGTGATAAGCCGTCATAAGATGTTGTCAGAAAGTCACTTAACAACAAAATCTGGGCTAATTATTAAGATTCGACCCGAGCCCAGTCGAACCATTCCACCTTCCCACTTGTTTTTACTTCCTTTTTAGTTATTTCCCTTCAATATTTAGAGTATTTTATTTCCTTATTCAAAAAATTTTCCAAGTAAAACAGAAATCAAGTTTCCTTGTGTGTGGGTTTGCAAGTAAAATCAAGAACTTCTTCCTACTTCCTCTGCTGCGTGTAATTACATTGAAGGCTCCCATCACGTATGCTCTAAATTTGACTTTTCTTTTCAAGTGGTAAGGTATAGATTGATGACAAACCAAGTTCCTAAGAGACTTGAACCAAGTTCAACTGGAAAAGAGGCTGAAATTCAGAACTAGGGTATGCTCTGTAAGCCTAAATCTTAAAATTCAGCTCACAAATCAGAACTTAAGTGGATTTTAAGAAATAATGGGACCAAAAATTGAGTTAAAATCAAAAGTGGGGTTCTGATAAGAGCTAACGACATTCATGATAATCTATCACAACTGTGATGGCTTATCAGAAATGTCGTCAAAGGCTACTAAAAATGAATTGAGTTTTGTTTAGAGCTGACAATATTTATGATAGGCTATCACAATTGTGATGGTTTATCAGAAATATTATCATAAGTTGATAAAGTTTCGCTGGTTCTGTCTAAGGCTGATTAAGAAATGTCATTACACCTAGAACCTAAAGCATGAATAAGGCTTTTCAAAGTGTACGCCGGAAGCTCATCATGAGGATTCTTATTATGAAGAGGAAGAACCTATGGTCAGGAAGTGAAAAAAAAAAGCAAAGCCTTAACCAGCCTCCGCCACCCCCACTAGTTGAGGTGGAGGATAGTGAGGACACTAAAACAACAACTGATTCTGAGCAGGAGGCATTTGAACATTCTGAACATGAGCAGCATGAGCCTGAACATTCTGGATCTGAAGAGGAAGAACATGAAGAGTCTGAGGAGCTTTAGTTTGAGAGAACAACATTTGAATCCCCTTCCACTGAACAACAAGATGATGAGGAGTCTCCAATTCGGGGAACACTTATCAAATATAAGAACCCAAACTTTGAGACAATGGTAGATGACAAATTCCCAAGGTAGAGGGCATCTTCACTTTTGGGCTCCGCAGAATTGATATAAGAAGAGCTAAAAGGCCACTTTAGGAAGAAAATAGGATTATCACCAAAGGTCTGCGTATGTATCCTGAAATGGAATATAAGTTCCAAGAGTACGGCTTGGGACGGACTACAAAAGGGGGAAGCTCATTTTGACCTGCACTGGTTCGAGAGTTTTACGCAAACTACCAGGCTCAGTTGGAAAACATGTATAGGTTAGGAGAAAGAGTTGTAGACCATCCCCTATTGGAGAGAGTTCAGGTAAGAGGCATAAGGGTTGATATCTCAATCATAACCATCAACAGGTTCTTGAATGTCCCTAACTTCATTCCTCAGGCCACTTCACCATCAGTCTATGCTCGAATTAAAAATCGGGCAAATCAACATCCGTGGTTGGCCAACATCATATCTAAAGGGGAACCAGCATGGGCGACCAACCTAAATAAGAGAATCTATAAGTCATCTTTGACTGAAGAGGCAAATTGGGGTGTAGTTCTATCTGGATGATGCCTATTGATAGAGACAACATTCTGGGTGACAACCGAGCTATCATAGTAGCAAGCATGGTGCAGCAGCTCCCCCTTAATTTTAGGGAAATCATTGCTGATGATATGAAGAATAAAATGTCAATAACCGACACTGCTTATCCTTTCCCATGTCTTATCACATAGTTGTGTTGAGCTACTAATGTGCCAGAGATTGCAGGGGTTGATGATGACATTTTTGCTCGAAAGACCCACAATCCCATATGATATGATGAAAATCAACCAAAAATGAGACTTGATAGAGGTGTAGAGGTATTAGCAGACCCTCCATTTACAGATGTTGGTTCAACACCTAATGTGGAAGTGTAAGATTCTGA
This sequence comes from Capsicum baccatum var. pendulum, assembly GCA_030864225.1. Lineage (NCBI taxonomy): Eukaryota > Viridiplantae > Streptophyta > Magnoliopsida > Solanales > Solanaceae > Capsicum > Capsicum baccatum. Next base: position 228,160,320 of record CM061554.1, read on the forward strand.
GACTGCGCAGCTAACTTTTTTAGCATAAGCAGGTACAGTTCCTGAGAATGAACCCAATCCCTCTACTTCCATAGCATTAGCAGGATTTGTATTTTATCTAATCGATATCAAAAAAATGGCCAAACAAGATAAATGGTGTGAGGTACAGCTACATGTTTTTGCTAATCAGTTTGCCACTGCAGTAGACAAGAGAATCCAGGCTGCCCTTGAGCCTTTTGTGAATTTGCCCGAATGGGCTGAAGATTTAAAGAACCAATTTGATATACAGGCAAAATAAATGTCAGGAGCTGATCTTGCTAAATTCAGAGCGGCCTTGAACAAGGTAAAGACAGATGCTGGGGTGTTGCAGCAACACCAATTTATGGTGCTGACAGATCCTGCTATGCATGAATCTAAGGAAGAAATTCCAATGCTTGACCTCATTGGAGATTCACTAATGAAAAAGAAGAAGAAAGGGGAGTGGAAGGGAAAATATAAGAGAGAAGACCCTGACAGTGAGGAAGAAAAAAGAGTGAAAAAGAAGGCAAAAAAAGAGGAATTTAAGAAAGCAAGAATAGAGTCCCTAACAGATAATGAGAGATGGGAGAAGGCTTTGAAATCCAGGGCTGCAGGTGCCTCATCTAGCAGAACCCCTACCACTATAAGGCCAAAAGCTCCCGATGGTGAGAAGGTAGCAGATGATGCAGCAGCAGGGTCAGAAACCCATGAACCCTAGGATTGATCCATTCCAAGTATACTCTAACCCTTAGTTTATTTTTATTTTTATTTTTAAGTTTAAGATGTAGGGTAGGATGTTGTTGTAACAATTTTTGGTAGATAATTAGGAGTAATACAGGTACTTGAGGTAGTTAGCTTGTTTTGTGTCTTTTGAGCACCTCTCCATTAATATGAGTTTATAACTGTGTGGATTGCATTCATTTGTGACTGTGGTGCATCTTTTTTGTGGCATTAGTTTGGCGACTTGACATTTTTTGCAGAACAAATTGCATGAATTGGATAATTAGTGATATGCGATATTCTTGCGTGCCATGTGTGTGTGAGGTCTTACTTAGCTCCTACTATGTACCGAATCTAGAACTTGCCCTGTTAGTCCTACCTAGGTTGTAGGATAGGGTTTAGAAAAGGATCACAGGCCATTTTTTATTGTGACTCACTTTTAGCCTAAATGACCTTCCCAATGGTAATAATATCTCTTGATCCCTGATCTAAGCCTATATGCCTGCTTATTTCTGTGAAACCTCTCACCTTCCCTTGTACCTCACAATGAACCTATTTTGAATTGGTCCTCTTTGGACACTGTGCACCTTAACTTAGACAAATAGCCTAAGTTGAGGGTGGCTATCATAGAGGTGCGGTGAAAAAAGAATAAAAAAGGAGAAAGCTGTGTTAAAGATGATAAAAAGATAATTTGATGAATGAAAAGACAACATCCATCTTGAGCATGTGTGATCAATAGAAGAAGAGGAAGAAAAGAAGGTGGAGAAGTGAAACCCTAAGAGTTTAGTGTAGTGTCAAGGAGGCATAGTCACTCTAAAATATTCATGAATATCGTACCAGCCCCTAGCCTACATTACAAGCCTAAGAAAATCCCTACAGTGATCATAACCGACCTACCTGAAGATTTGGGTACTTAATATAAGGGCAAGCCTATGGCATTTGACATACAGTGTTTGGAACTTCATACGGAGAGTGAGACTTGTGATTATCCCTATGTTTAGGTATGTGAATTATGATATGAGTGAAAAAGGAATTTCTTTATTGTGATGGCACATTGGGTATATTACTAAGTCACTGACTTGTTCAGATAGTGTGATCTTGGTATGGCATGATTGTTATTGCAGAATTTTTGTCGTATCTTGATGCTTGTGAGTTGCATGGTTGTTCTTCAAAGCTTCAACAGTGAGTTTAAAATTGACTAACCTTGGAGATGGTGAAATTATTCTAAACTAATATGAGTAGTTAGCTGCCAAATTGTGCTTTGTATTCTCTTAGTTATGTTTTGGTTGCTTGAGGACAAACAATTATTTTAAGTTAAGGGTGTTGATGTGTGAGCATATGCTAACATATTTGAGTCTTTTAACTCTAAATAATTGCAAGGTCTTGAGCAACTTTAGTTTTGATTAGTTTATGTTTGATTTTGCAGTTTAAGCTGATATAATAGAGAACCAACATGAAATGAAGCAAAGATGTTGAAATTTAAAGAAATCTAAAGACAAGTGTGGCTGACCACATTTATGATAAGTCGTCAGCCCTGTGATAAACTATCAGGTTGGTCGTTATCAATAGATAGAGAATTAGCCTAAAGTGGAAGTTGTGACGACATTTTGTGATAGGCCGTCATAATGGTGATAAGTCGTCAGGAATATCGTCAGAATTAGGCAGGACATGAGAATTGGAGAAAAAGTGTGACGATTCTGATAAGCCATCACAGTCTTATTAAGTCATCAGAAGATGCCGTCAACCTAAGACAGGACTAGTATAGATTGGAAGAAGACCTGACGACGTTCTTGATAAGTCGTCAGGATCCTGATAAGGCATCTCTAATAGTCGTCGTCTATTCTCGAGAAAAAACTGTAACCTTGATTTTGTTTCCTTATTTAGGGTAAACTTATAGCTTTGTTTTAGGGTTTTCTAGATGATCATTATTTTTGGAATTTTCATTATTATTCTAGACAAGGTCGACACCTTGAGTTTTGGAAAGCATATTTTGATATTTTCTCTGTTTACTTCTTGATTTGAACAACTCAACTATAATTGAGCTTTTGGACAACATATTTTGATTTTATTCCACACAAGGTCGACATATAGAGTTTTTGGACAACATATTTTGATATTTTCTCTCTTTACTTCTTGACTTGAACAACACAACTATTTTTGAGAGATTATTATCAGTATTTTGGGATTTTTCCTTTGTGATCTAATCTGCGATTCACTAGTTATTATTTATCTCTGTAAGTTTATCTTTCAAATCATGAATTCAATTATGTGTTCCGTTCATTACATCATGAGTGGCTAAACTCCATTAACCTGAGTTATGGGATCTAGGGTTAGCTCTTGTTGAGGTGCTAAGTATTCAAGATTCAAAAGGTGGTAGGATTTCTTGATAATTCTAAAGTTTTAATTAACGTCTATTGGTTGCAAACAGCAGACAGACCTACTTTTCTTTGCTTGATAAAGAAATCAAATATAGTAGGAAGTGAATTATCAACAGGGACTCGAAAATACTTCGTTTAATAATCAGCGCTGTAACAAGGTAGGTTAACCTGAGGTAAAATCTGGACAGTAAATAGAAATTCCCTAAGTCCGAGAGGATTAGGGAATTAAATGCTTAAGTAGGTCAAGAGGCATTTAAGTATAACATTGATAAAGATAGCTTAGCTTGTTATCCTACTCACCGTGAGAATCTTGAACCACTTTTAGCATCTGTCATGTACCAAAAGACCTAGTGAACATAATTCTTGTTATTTTATAAACTCTTGATTTATAAACAACGAAAGTAAAGTGAAAAACTACTTGTTAAACCTAAACCCCCCATTTTAGGAAACATTAAACTATCAATGGATTAAATCGCAAATAACTTGAGTTCACACCACATTCCTTGTGGTATTCGAACCCAACCTAGTTGGGTTTTATATTGACAATGATCGCTTACACCCATTCAAGAGTTTAATTTGAGAATTATCAGTACTGAATTGAGTGATTGTTTCTGTCAGTCCTAAATCTGAAGAATTATCTAAGTTCTTTTACTTACACTAAGACTGAGCTTTTGGGAAGTAGTCATCTAATCGACATGGACCTTTTATGTATAGAGTTGGGGTCCAATCTATAACCCCAATTTGAAGGGTGTCAATACCGCGCCACTGGTAAGGACAAGATGTGAGTGACCCTCATCTGGCAGTATCCCCCAAGGAGAATGCTGGGACCCTCATCTAGCAGTGTTAATCTACCTCATCAACCTTCAACTGTCAGTGTTGATGTTTCAACCTATGATGGATACATAGTTATGGAATGCAAGGATTGCTTCTAAGGGTCTTACCCTCTACTGTCAGTGTGCGTCCTTATCCTTGGGTTCGCTCGGTGTTGAATTCTACTCCCAACTGAATAGACACTGAATTGATTATACTGAGATAAACTGGATTGAGTTTACTGAATTCTGTGTACTGACGGAATATTATTGAATTTTGTTAACTGACTGAGTTCATGAGATTACTGAGTTTTCCTGAGTGATGTAACTGTCTGGATTCTATTGAGTTCTGAAACTAACTGAGAATACTACTGATCATGATGAGACTGAGGTTATCCTGAAATTGACACTGGCTCAAGGCACACAACTAAATTGTTGGGTACAAGTACCCCCAAAACTCGATAGCATGAAACTGACAAGACATGATGCTTCTTGAACACATGATCATAGTCAACAATTCATAGTACAAACGTTAGAGATTTTCATGAAGTATTTGTATGTAATAAGCTTACACATAAATAGAAATACATATAAATATGTCATAATTTCGTAAGTCTAATCTCATAAGAATTCCACCAAACCATTACAATGCATAACAATAAAATGGAGGTCATTGTGAACATAAGGGTAAAGCATGTATTCATCAATTTGGTCACAATTGAGTCATAAAGCATCATTCTTATTCTCTTAGGCATTTTAGCAAACACCTTGCATGCATAACTAGAGGCTTAAGCATGAACATTAAAATAATACATCATGGAAACATTATTCACTTCAAATACAAGAATTCCAACCACATGCTAACATAACTCCATTATATGTATTAAAGATTTCAACTAGGTAATCATACAACAACATAAACATGGATATAATTCAATTCATAACATGGAATTCAAAATTTATATTTTTGAAAGGGTTTCTTGAGCTTCATGGGTGAAAGGAACCCATGAATCAACCCTTTGCATACCTTAGATTGAAGTTTCTTGAAGATTAACGGTGGAATCTCCTAGATTAGAACCTTCAATTAAAAACCCTAGACTTGTTCTTGAGGGAATTTGAGAGAAACAACTATATTTTGGTGAAAACCTTGCTAAATCTTGTGTTATAGGATTAAATAGGGATGGAAAATTAACCCTTTAGCCCTTTAAAATGCAGACATTTAATGACTGAAAATTGGGCATCGACGCGATACCTAACGCGTCGCACCATAATCACTCTAAGCCTCAGTAGTTTTAACTCTGGCAACCTATAACAATGTCAAGCAATGCGATAGGCGATACGGCGTGCCAAGATCACATTGGTCCATTTTTTGGGACACCAAACGTGGTCTAAATGAGTTCCAAAAAATCTGAAACTTGTCCGGGAACACCTATTGACCTCTTTGATCATAAATCAACAAAAATATAGACCATTAAGGAACGTTAAGGTCATGAAAGTATATTGAAAACTTTCAAAGTCCAAAATAAACTATGTCTAGGAACTTAGCTAAAAATTTCTAAGGCTAAAAGGATGAATTAAGCTTAGAAATTCTACAGGGTCTTACAATATCTCCCTCTTGGGAACATTCATCCTTGAATGAGACTAATTGAGATGGGAGAAATCATAATCTGAAGTATATACTGATCATGAACAACTGAAATATGAGTACATGACTGACATTACTAATTTACTGAGATTCATACTGAGCATGCATATCTGATGCATGATTTCATGACTGAGCAGATAGATGGATGCATGACTGGGAGTACTGATTCACTTGTTCATGCATATCTGATGCACGAATACATGACTGACATGATGCATGAACACATGATTGAATATGCACTGGTAGTTGATACCAAGTTTATCATGGAAATCTGAGCGTGAAACTGAATACCAAGCTATAACTGAAATTTGAACATAAAAATGAATAAACTTTAAGGAAAGCTATTACCTTGGGATGAGTCTGAGTTTACTGAGAAAAGGTGAGGGTACTTGGTCCATATGTCCTCTTCTACTTCCCAAGTAGCTCCCTAACAGATTGATTCCTCCAAAGAACTTTGACTAGAGGAACTTCTTTGATCCTCTGTCTGTAAGTCTGGTAGTTAAGGATCTCGACTGGAATCTTTTCATAAAAGAGGTTGTTATGAATGTCTATGACCTAAATAGGAACTATAACTATTGAGTCTTAGCTATGCACTTCTTAACCAAGGAGACATGAAACACTAGATGGAATGAGGCTAGATTTGAAGGAAATTCGAGCTCAAAAGCTACCTTGTCGAAATGACTGAGAATTTTGAAGGGACTGACATATCGGGGACTAAGCGTTCCCTTCTTGCCGAACCACTTCACTCCCTTCATGGGAGATATTTTCAAATAAATATAATCACCAATCTACTACTCGAGATCTTTTCTACAGATATCTGTATACAATTTCTGTCGGCTCTGAGCTGTCTTGAGCCTTTCTCTTATCAGCTGGACTTTCTCTAAGGTATTGAATGCCAAGTTAGGCCCTACTACTGTGGCCTCACCCACTTTGAGCCAACTGGTTGGAGATTTGAACCTCATACCATAGAGAGCTTCGAATGGAGCTATCTTAATACTAGAATGATAGCTCTTGTTGTATGGAAACTCAATCAAAGGCATATGGTCATCCCAACTACCCTTGAAATCAATTGCACACGATTGCAACATATCTTCTAAAGTCTGGATGGTCCTTTCTTCTTAACCATCTGTGTGGGGATAAAAGGTTGTGATAAGGTGAACTCGGGTACCATGACCCTTTTAGAATGCTTTCCAAAAATGAGAGGTGAACTGGGTACCTCTATTTGAAATAATAGACAATAGAACACCGTTTAATCTGACCAACTCCATGATATAGAGTTTAGAGTAATCCTCGGCTGAATATGAGGTATGAACTGGAAGGAAATGAGCTGATTTAGTTATCCTATCTACAATGACCCAAACTGAATCATACTGATGATGAGTACGGGCCAACCCATCACAAGTTCCATGATCACTTCTTCCCACTTCCAAGGAGGAATATTGAAATCTTTCATGGACCCATTAGGCTTTTGATGCTCTATCTTAACCTGCTGACATGCAGAGCACTTAGCCACAAATTCTACAATATTGGTTTTCATCCCACTCCACTAGTAGATCTCCTGCAATCATGGTACATCTTAGTGTCCCCAAAATGAATTGAGTAACGTGTTCCATGCACTTCTGTAAGAATTGTTTCCCCTAGTCATCTACACCTGGCACACACAGATGATCCTGACAACTCAATACACCATCTCCCCCTTGGGATAAAACCTTAACCCTCTGATCTATGAATGACTCTTTTAACTTAACTATACTGGAATCTCTATCTTGTTTTTCCTTAACTTTGGAAACTATGGATGATTCTGAGCTGTGCTGAACCCATATACTACCTTCCGCAGAATTGACTGAGCGAATACCTAGTCGGGTAAGCTAATGGACTTCCTGAGCTAACTTCTTCTTACTGTCCCCAACATGAGAAACACTACCTATAGACAGTCTACTGAGAGCATCGGCCACTACATTGGCCTTGCCCGGATGGTAAAGGATACTTATGCTGTAGTCTTTCAAAAGCTCTAACCACCTACTTTGATGAATGTTAAGATATTTTTGAGAGAATACATACTGAAGGCTTTTGTGATCTATGAACACATCTACTTGCACCTTATATAAGTAATGCCTACAAATATTTAAGGCAAAAACTATAGCTGCTAACTCAAGATCATAAGTCGGATAATTCTTCTCAAGGGTTTTAAGTTGTATGGAGGCGTAGGCTATGACCTTACGATGCTGCATGAGGACACAACCCAAACCCACTCTGGATACATCATAGTTCATAACGAACCCATCTGAACCATCGGGTGATAACGCTAAAACTACACCTCTCTTACGAGAATGTAAGCGATCGTTGTCAATATATAACCCAACTAGGTTAGGGTCGAATCCTGTAGGGAATATGGTGTGAATTTGAGTTATCTGCGGGTTAATCAACTGATAGTTATCAATTTCCTGTGAATTGGGGTTTTTGGAAAGGTAATAAGTAATTACTTCTCAATTCAGTGTTTGCAATCAATATGATAAGGAAAACAAGAGTTATGTTCACTATGGGTGTTGGGATTTGACAGACGCTATTAACGGTTCAAGATTCTTGTGGTACGTAGGAACAATAGACTATCCTTGTCGAAGTTATGTCTAAATGTTTCACAACCTATTTAGACATTTAAACACCTAATTCTCTCAAACTTAGGGAATTTATATTTCATAACAAAATGTTATCTCAAGTTAATTAATCTTGATACAACATTAATTATTAAATGGAAGTTTGATGATTCCAAGTCCTTTTTGATAATTCACTTCTTACTAGGGTGGATTTCTTATCTCAATAAAATCACCAGTAAGCAAGGCCTATTGTTTGCAACCAATAGTCAGAGTATAAAATAATGGAATTAAGAAGTTTCTACCACCATAAGAATCTTGAATACTTAGTTACGTTAAAAACCCAAACCCATAGATCCCACAACTCGGGTTAAGGGAATTTAGCTACTCATAATAAAATAATCAAGACAACAAGTTGAATTCATAGTTTGATATATGAACCTACAGCAAGATGAATATCAACAAGTGTTTCTCAGATTTGATTCATAGTAGAAAATCTCAAAACAATTGTAATAATCTCTCAAAAAATAATTGTAAAGTTCAAGTCAAAAAACTAGAGAGGAGATTCTCAAAACGTCAGTTCCCCCTCTTCTTATTAGAAAACCCTAACATATGTTTTAAATACATCAACCTAATTATGGAAATAAGATCATAGATCATAGTATTTTCTCAAACAGGCAACGATGTGTGTGACAGCTTATCAGGAGTTTGACGATTTATCAGGAATGTCGTTAGCTTCTATTCACTTTTGACAATCTCTACCTTAGGTTGACGATGAGAGGTAACAACTTATCAGGAGTCTGATGACTTATTAGGAATGTATTCAGCTCCTTTTCACTTTTGAAAATCTCTGCCTGAGGTTGACGCTGAGATGTGATGGCTTATCAGACATGTAAGGACTTATTAGAATTGTCCTCACTTCTTTACTTCAAATCTCATTCCCTGCCTAAGACTAACGATGAGCCTGATGGCTTATCATACTTCTGATGGCCTATCATAGATGTTGTCTTGAATTCTAGTTGAAGCTCATTCTCTGTCTAAGCCTAACGACTTATAACACTTCTAATGGCCTATCACAGATGTCGTCATGAATTCCAGCTGAAACCCATTCCCTGTCTAAGGATGACGACAACTTTGATAGCTTATCACAAGGCTGACGACTTATCAGATAAGTCGTCTACTATACTTCCCTCTCTACTTGCTCAAAAATCAACTCGTTTACTTCCATTATTGCTGGTTCTCTTGTATCTTGACTTTTACTGCAATATCAAATAGAAAATAATCAAAAATGACAAAAGTTGCTTTAGACTTTGCAATTATTCTTAGTTAAAAGCCTCAAATACATTAGAATCTGGTCGTACATCAACACCCTCAACTTAAAATAATTGCTTGTCCTCAAGAAACTAAAACACAACCAAGAGGATACAGAGTACATTCAGTAGTCAACCATCCATATTATCTCAAAACATCTTCACCATCTCCAAGGTCAATTAATTTAAAAACAACAACTGTGCATATTATTGAATAACAACAGTACAACACATAGTAATCAAGATATGGCATTAATTTAGCAATAACAACCATGCATGTACCAAGGTTACTCTATACAAACAAGTTAGCAACTAGTAACGTAACTAGTGTGCCCTCACTAAAAAGAAGTCCCACTCTACTTATATCAGACATCACATATGTAACCATGGGGATAATCAAAAGACACTCACTCTCAAAATGGAGTTCCAATCAATGTATGCTAAATACCATAGGCTTTCCCTTATTTTCATTATCAAGATTTTCAGGCAGGTCAGATAGGATCACTATAGGTCTTCTCTTTGGCTTGTAATGTAGGCTAGGGGCTGGTATGATACTCGATGATATTTAAGTGACTAATACTCCTTGACACTACACTAGCTTATGGGGTCTCACTTATTAACCTTTTTTTTATTCTTCTTTTTTATTGATCACACATTCTCAAGATGGGTGCTGTCTTTTCTGCAACCACTTGACTTGTTTTGCCACTCTCCTGAAATTCATCGGGTTGAAGGCAGATTTTGTGGTAAACATAGCAGTAGAAGGATTTGTTTCATTTCTAGGCACTGAGTTTGCTAGTATTGAGGATATCAGTGGTACAACTTTAGAATTTGGCACCTCTACATTAGGTGCTGAGCTGGTATCTGTAACTTGTGGATCTATTGCGACCCCTACTCCTCTGTCAAGTGTCAGCCTTTGGTAATTTTTATCATATCGAATGGGGTTGTGGGTCTTCTTGGCAGGAAGTTTATTGTCTATCCCTGTAAGCTCAGTTACATTGGCTGCCTTACACAACCTCATAATTAGACAAAGGAAAAGATATGATGAGTCGGGCCTTGAGACCTGAATTTTTATCTTCTCAGCAATGATTTCTCCAAAGTTCAAGTTAAGTTTATCCACAAGACTTGCGACCAGTATTTCTCTATCGTCTCCAAGGATGTTATCTCCCTTAGTTGGCATCAAATGGGTATGCACTACAACCCCACTAAAACCTTGCGTCTTAAGTCAGGAAGTCCTTATAAATCCTTTCATTTGGGTTGGTTAGCCATTTAGGTTTTCCTTCAGCTATGAGGGTGGATAACTAAGATCATTGATTTGCACGATGCTTCAACCGAGCGTAGAATATAGGAGAAGTGGCCTGAGAAGTGAATTCAGGTCCATGAAGAAATATGTTGATTATTGTTTTTGAGAGATCCACCATCACACCTCATACTTGAACTTTATCCAACAAGGGTTGATCTGCTGATTCTTCCCTTCTTTGCACATTTTCTCCAATCGAGACTGATAGTTTGCATAGAACTCCCAAACTAATGTAAGGAAAAATGAGCTTCCTCCTTTCACGGTCCATCCCAAGTCGTAGTCTCAGGATTTCTACTCCACTTTAGGATATCTACTCAACCCAGTAGTGATGAACTTCTTTTCTTCAAAGATTAACCTTTTAATCGTCCTTTTTTTAGTTCTGAGAAGCCCATCATATAAGATTTTTTGTGCCTTAGGAATTTACAACCTAGCACTATCTTAGACCCCGGGGTTCTTGCATTTAACCAGAGTTCCCGAATTGGAGATTCTTCATCATCCTATTGCTCAGCAGAAGGGGAATCAGATGATGGTCCTTCAGATTCAGCATGCTCTGACACAGTCTCTCCAGACTTAGAATGCTCAGACTCAGGCTGCTTAAAAGCCATCTACTCAGAAGCTGTACTATTAGGTGTTGTTGTTACTTCAGTATCACTTTCTTCACTCTCCTCCACCTTAACTGGTAGAGGTGGCAAAGGCTTTATTGGGCTTTTCTTTTTCCTTTGCTTCCTGAGCAGTGGCTCCTCCTCCTCATAATCAGATTCCTTATCGAAGAGTCTCCAAGGTACACTTTCCTTTGTCACTTTCTTTGTAGGTTTGGTGCTTTTTCCTTTTGGGTGCCATTATAAGACTTATAGCAAAAGAAAGCACTCATTTAGCACTCATGATCATCCAACTTAAGAAGTTCAGTCATTATACTTCCATATCCCTCAAAAGAGGTTCACAATTATATCAGATCAAAGTTGTGATGACATGTTCTGATAAGTCATCACAAAAGTGATAAATTATCATTTGTGACATCAGCCTTAAATAGACTAGGCTTATTTTGCTCAACTTGTGATGACATAGTCTGATAAGCCATCAAAAATGTGATAGCTTATCAAACACATCGTTACCTCAGAATACAACCTCCAGCTCAGCTTTAGTATTAATTATCAATCCACTTTCTTCTTAGAATCACATGGAGTTGTGTTCTTGAGCTAAGCCCTAGGTTTTTACACACAATGCAGCACTGTACATCCTAGATTCTATTTTTCACACAATGGCAAGTTAAGCTTGCCTTAATCCCTTTGAAACTAAGATTTACCTTAGTTGCATCACTTACCTAATGAAGAAGAGAGTTGAGTTATAAGCATACCTAATAGGCGACTTCACTTGGTTATGTGAGTGAGAGAAAGTAGTAGATAAAAGAAGAGTTCTTGACCTTGATTTCAAACCCACACTTCATAGGGAAGAATATTTTACTTGTTTTACTTAGGAATTAATTTTGAAAAGAGTAAGTAAATAAACTAAATATGGACGGAAATAAAACTTAAAGAAATGAACGGAGATACGCAGGAAGGTGAAAAGGTTTGACTATGGGCCGGGTCAAATTTTTTATTTGGGCCCAAGATTACCTGATGGTTTATCTGATGTTTGATAAGTCATCGTAGATGTTGTCAACCTTAGGAAGAGTGTTGCCTTCTTTTGGATTTTCTGACGACATATTGACGGCTTATCACAATTATGATAACTCATCACATCTATTGTCATGGTCCCTTGGATGACTTCATCAATTTTTTACCTAGACCCCTACATACCACTTCAGTTCATTATGCTTCCTATCTATATAAATTAAAATAACTTGTGTTTAAACATAAAAATTTTGGGTAGCCTCCAATTAGCACCTGATTTAATGTCGTCAAGACACCATGCTTCTACCTCTTTCCCATCTTCATAAAACACATCCATGATTGAGAAGACACTCATGTCCTTTTGTTGTGTCATGGATGATTGCATTTCAAATCTTGCTTCTTTGTCATTGAACCTGAACTTTAGCTCATTCAGCTCCATGTCCACTACTACTCTCCCAGTAGCAAGGAATAGTCGACCCAAAATAATGGGTACTTCAAAAACTACCTCACAGTATATGACTACAAAATCAACAGGAAGTAAAAAGTTGGCCATCTTTACCAATACATCTGTAATATTCCTACTGTCCATTTTACAGACCTATCCGCTATCACCAACCGCATGTTTGTCGGGGTAGGATACCCCAAACCTAGCTTTTTTTACACGGCTAGTGATGTGTGAGCATATGCTAACATATTTAAGGCTTTTAACTCTAAATATTTCAAGGTCTTGAGCAACTTTAGTTATTTTTGATTAGTTTATGTTTGATTTTGCAGTTTAAGCTGATATGATTGAGAGCCAATATAAAATTAAGCAAAGAAGTTGAAATTTTAAGACATTTGAAGAAAAGTGTGGCAGATGTAATTTGTGATAAGTTTTCATCCCTGCGATATGCTATCAGGTTGGTCATCATCAGTAGATAGAGAATTGGCCTAAAGTGGAAGTTGTGATGACATTTTGTGATAAGCCGTCAAGGGCCTGAAAAGTTATTAAGTTTATCGTCAGCCTTAAATAGGGAATGAGTTCCAGCTGGTAGAATCGATGACATTTTGTGATAGTCCATCATAATGGTGATAAGCCATCAAGAATGTCGTCAGACTTAGGCAGGACATGAGAATTGGAGCAAAAGTGTGACGACATTTCTGATAAGTCATCACAGTCCTGATAAGCCATCAGAAGTTGTCGTCAACCTAAGACAGGACTAGTGCAGATTTGAAGAAGACCTGACGACATTCTTGATAAGCCATCAGGATCCTGATAAGGCATCACCAATAGTCATTGTCTATTCCGAGAAAAAGCTGTAACCTTGATTTTGTTTCCTTATTTAGGGTAAACTATTTAAAGCTTTGTTTTAGGGTTTTCTATATGATCATTATTATTGGAATTTTTATTATTATTCCAGACAAAGTCGACACCTTGAGTTTTGGACAACATATTTTGATATTTTCTTTCTTTACTTCTTGACTTGAACAACTCAACTATTTTTGAAAGATTATTATCAGTATTTTGGGATTTTTCCTTTGTGATCTAATCTGCGATTCACTAGTTATTATTCATCTCTGTAAGTTTATCTTTCAAATCATGAATTCAATTATCTGATTCATTCATTACATCATGAGTGGCAAAACTCCATTAACCTGAGTTATGGGATCTAGGGTTAGTTCTTGATGAGGTGCTAAGAATTCAAGATTTAAAAGGTGGTAGGATTTTTTGATAATTCTGAAGTTTTAAATAACGTCTATTGGCTGCAAACAGTTGACACACCTGCTTTAATTTGCTTGAGAATGAAATCAAATATAGTAGGACGTGAATTATCAAAAGGGACTCAGAAATACTTTGTTTAATAATCAACGATGTAACCAGGTTGGTTAACCTGAGGTAAAATCTGGGCAGTAAATAGAATTCCCCTAAGTCTGAGAAGATTAGGGAATTAAATGCTTAAGTAAGTCAAGAGATATTTAAGCATAACATCGATAGAGATAACTTTTTATCTGATCCACCGTGAGAATCTTAAATCACTTTTAGCATCTGTCATGTACCAGAAGCCCTAGTGAATATAATTCTGGTTATTTCATAAACTCTTGATTTACAAACATCGAAAGTAAAGTGACAAACAACAACTTGTTAAATCTACACCCCCCATTTCAGGAAACATTAAACTGTCAGTGGATTAAATCGTAAACAACTTGAGTTCACACCATATTCCCTATAGGATTCGACCCCAGCCTAGTTCGGTTTTCTATTAACAATGGTCGCTTAGACCCTTTTAAGAGTGTAATTTCAGCATTATAAAAAATGGCGTCGCTACCAGGAAATACGATTGTAAACTGATGTTTGGATGCGCTAAATGATTGTTAGTTAATTTTCCTAGATTTATGTTTATTTGTTATTTTTATTTATTTACAGGATTTTATAGTGTATGCCAAGCACCAAAAGTTCTGGAGAAACATTATTGCCACTAAATCCGAAACTGTGACAAATAGAAAGAATGGTAGAACAGCAAGAGGTTGACAGACTGGTAACCTTAGCTAGAGCTCAGGTGAATGTGCAAAATGTCGGGCAACATGCACAACATCCAAACCCTGAGGACGAATATTTAGAGAACGAGGAGGTATTAAACCCTGATAACCCAAGGCGTGCAGAGTAGATAGCTGCACTAGTGCCCCATAATATTAACCGGAACCGTCCATTCAAAAGAAGACAAGAGTACCAGCCGGTCCAATATGATCTGAATGATGATGATGATGGCATGGATGAGGCAGGTGCAACGGGTTCAATTATTCCTCCACCGTTGGCACCTGGAGCCAAGTTCAACATTACAAGTACTATGATCCAACTCATCAATCTAAAAGGGATGTTTGGTGGCCTTCCTGGGGATGATCTGAACCTGTATTTGGTGAATTTTGTCACAATTTGCAAATCTCTTGATAACCCAGGAGTAGGCCAGAATACTAATCAGTTGTGTTTGTTCCCATTGTCTCTATTTGGGGAGGAAACATTGTGGCTGAATGAGCTTACGCCTGATTCCATCACCCTCTGGAGGCAATTAAAAGAAGTGTTCCTAGAATAGTTTTTTCCACCCTCTAGGAGGGTACAGTTGAGGGAAGAGATCAATAATTTTAGAAAGCTTCCTACTGAAACTTTGCATGAGCCTTGGGAGAGATTCAAGAAGAAGCTAACACAGTATCCAAACTACAATATGACGGACCTACACTTGATCGAGACTTTATACATGGACCTCAACTTTTTAACAAAGCCTATTATAGATAATACTGTTGGTGGTTCGTTTATTGATCTGTCTTTTCAAGATTCCTCAGATATTTTAAATAGGGTGACCAAATAGAGTCGGGCTTAGCATACTAGAGAGTCTATGATAGCAAGCCCCACTATTTCTACTGGTATGTCTACTGGATAATGCAGGAGAGATGAGGAGAGAGATCAAGACATAGACCATGTAAAGACTCAGATGGACTTACTCACCAAGCACTTATTGTTAGGGAAGACTAAGAAAGTGAAAGATGTAACATCTCAAGACTGAGTGGATGTGGAGCCTAAAAAAGAGATAAATTATTTTAATAACTAGGGGGGCTTCGAAGGTAATAGCCAAGAGAATTAAGGTCAGAACGTTTATGACAAGCCTGGTTACAAAGATATGGTGCAAGGAAATTGGAGAAGCAATAATGACAAGAGTGGTTTATATGTTCCTCCTAGAAATCAGGAAGCTGATGTAACTAGATCTGGAAAGATATCCATAGAGGACATGATGGAGAAATTATTGAAGGGAGTTGAGGCCACCAACTCTAGTGTAACCACCATGAAGACCGATCTGATATCCATCACTCAGTTGGTGCACTCACACTCCACTGCCATCAAATAGTTAGAGCAGTAGATGAGCCAACTTTCTACTGCATTTAACCAAAGAAAGAGTGGAACGTTACCAAGTGATATGGTTTAGAATCCGCGGAATGATGGCTTATGTATGTTGATTACCACTAGGAGTGGTAAGATATTACCTGGCCCTTTTATGGGCAAATATGTAGTTGGTGAGGTAGTTGTTGATGAAACCAAAGAAAGAAATCCAGTGGAGTATGAGAAGCTAGATAGTTCTATTAATGCCTCAGAAAAGGAAAGAAAGAAGGAAGAGGAAGTAATGTTGAAAACTATCCCAAGACCACCACCTCCTTTTCCTCAATGATTGAAGAAGAAGGCCGATGTTGCAAAATATAATAAATTTATTGCATTGCTTAAGCAATTGACAATAAATGTTCCTTTGGTTGAGGAACTTGAGCAAATGCCAGGATACGTAAAATTCATAAAGGACTTTGTGACTAAGAAAAGAGCTGTGAGCTACGAATTGGAGGAAAATCTCCACCATTGTAGTGTTATTTCTACAAGGACCTTGGTGCAGAAGAAGCCAAACCCGGGTGCATTCCCTATTTCCCGTACAATTGGAACTATGGAATTCACCCAGGCATTTGTGATCTAGGATCAAGCATTAATTTGTTGCCACTGACTGTTTATAGAGAGTTGGGTCTGGGAAATCCCACACCCACCAATATGCGACTCGTAATGGAGGATAGGTCAGTAAAATGACCTGTTGGCATTCTGTATGATGTGTAATTTAAGGTGTCCATCTTTATATTCCCCGTAGAATTCAACATTCTAGATTGCAAGGTGGACATTAAGGTGCCCATAATTTTGGGTCGACCTTTTCTCGTAATCGAAAGTTTGTTGATTGATTTGAGAGGAATGAGCTCTTATTCAGGATGAATGATAAAGTGGTCCAATTTGATGTGGGTAAGTCAATGAAGCAACATGAAGAAATGAGTGTTTTCTCAGTAATTGATTTGTATTATGAGGAAGAACAGGAAGTGTCCATAGCTGAGCAACTTGTTATTGAACCTTTGGCCGCAATTATAATAAATTATGATAGTGAAGGCATTGGGGAGTATGAAAAGACCGTTTGTGCTTTGATAGGAATGGGTTCATACCCTTATTCTCTTTAAAAGATAGAGCTTGACCTTGATAATCGACCAACACCACCAGTCAAGCCATCTATTGAGAAGCCTTCGGTGTTGGAATTGAAGGAATTACCTGAACACTTATGGTATATGTTTTTGGGTAACGGGAACACGCTACCTATTATTATTGCGGCTAATTTGGATGATTAATAGGTAAATGCACTTATTTTAGCACTTCAGAGGCATAAGAGAGCTATAGGCTGGACCATCGCAGATATTATTGGCATTCCCCCGGGCATCTGCATGCGTAAAATTCAACTTGAGGAAGATTGTATTCTAACCATAGAGCATCAGCACTGCCTTAACCCACCAATGCAAGAGGTGGTTAAAAAGAAGATTATTAAGTGGTAGGATGCAGGAGTGGTTTACCTTATTTCTGACAACAAGTGGGTGAGCCCAGTTCAATGCGTGCCCAAAATATGGGGCATGACGGTAGTTGCTAATGAAAGGAATGAGTTTATTCCACTCAGGCCTATAACTAGGTGGAGAGTTTTCATGGACTGCCGCAAGCTAAATTCTTGGACTCTGCAAGACCACTTCCCGATGCCCTTTATGGACCAAATGCTTGATCGATTAGCTAGAAAGGGGTGGTATTATTTCTTGGATGGTTATTCTGGATATAACCAAATCATTATTACTCCTGAAGAATAGGAGAAGACAACATTCATATGCCCATATGGAACCTTTGTATTTAAGAGGATGCTATTTGGGCTATGCAATGCGCCTGCCACTTTTCAACGGTGTATGATGTCTATCTTTCCAGACATAGTGGAGGACACCATAGAGGTATTCATAGATGATTTCTCTGTGGGGGGTGATTCATTCAAGATGTGTTTGTGAAATTTAAATCTAGCCTTACAAAGATATATTAAATTTAAATTGGTGCTTAAATAGGAAAAATGCCATTTCATGGTAAAGGAGAGCATCGTTCTCAGCCTCAAAATTTCCAAAAAGGGGTAGAATTTGATCGAGCAAAAGTGGAAGTTATTGAGAAACTACCACCTCCCATTTCAGTAAAGGGAGTGCATAGGTTTCTTGGACATGCTGGCTTTTATCAGAGATTTATAAAAGACTTCTCAAAAGTTGCAAATCCACTTTGTAAACTTTTGGAGAAAGAAGTGAAGATTTTCTTCGATGATGAGTTCTTGAAGGAATTTAAATTCCTTAAAAAGAAGCTGGTTGAGGCCCCTATTGTTGTTGCACCTAACTGGTCAAGACCATTTGAGATCATGTGTGATGCCAATAGTATTTCCCTAAGAGATATATTGGGATAAAAGTGGGACAAACTATTTCATCTGATATATTATGCTAGCAAAGCACTGAATGGAGTGCAAAAGAATTACATGATCAATGAATAGGAACTTTTAGCCGTAGTGTATGCTTTTGAGAAGTTCAAAGCTTATCTTCTTGGGACCAAAGTGATGGTCCACACCGACCATGCTGCTCTAAAGTATCTTATGGCTAACAAATGATGCAAAATCAAGGTTGATTAGATGGGTATGGCTGCTGCAAGAATCTGACTTTGAGGTAAAAAATAGGAAAGGTTGTGAAAATCAGGTTACATAACATCTGTTTAGAAGGGAAGGTTAAAAGGAAATTGGTGATGAAACAAAGATCAATGATGTATTCCCTAATGAGGAGATCCTGGCTACCGCTGTGAAAAATTTTTGTTGGTATGCGGATTATGCAAATTATGTTGTGAGTGAGGTCATCCTAGAAAATTTTTCTTTCCATCAAAGGAAGAAATTCTTGCATGATGTGACTCATTACTTCTGGGATGAACCATATCTTTTTCATCAATGTGCAAACAATATTATAAGGAGATGCGTACCAAAAATGGATGTATTATGCATATTGGAAGCATGTCATGCTTTCCTATTAGGGGTCACCATATAGGCGACTGAACGGCTAGAAAGGTATTGCAAAGTGGCTATTACTGGCCAACATTGTTCAAGGATACCCACGAGTTTGTGCTGAAATGTGACTAATGTCAGAGGCAGGGGTCAATCTCCAAAAGACATGAGATGCCCTTGAATAAGATGCTTGAAGTTGAATTGTTTAATGTTTGAGGCATTTATTTCATGGGTCCTTTTGTAAGCTCGTATAGGATGAAGTGTATCTTAATTGTTGTTGACTATGTCTCAAAATGGGTCGAAGCTGTAACACTGCCTGATAATGAAGGGAAAAGGGTTGTTGCTTTTCTCAAGAAGAACATCTTCTCTTACTTTGGAGTACCACGTACTATTATAAGCGATAGAGGATCTCATTTTTGCAACAAACTATTTTGAGCAAATTTAGCAAAATATGGGTTGAAACAGCACCGAGTAGCTACTCCATACCATCCATAAACCAGTGGGCAAGTGGAGGTGTCAAATCGAGAGATTAAAGCCATCTTAGCTAAAACGGTGAATGGTAGCTAAAAATATTGGTCTCGAAAGCTAGATGATGCCCTGTGGGCATATCGAACTACGTTTAAGACACCCATTGGCATGTCACCATTTCAGCTGGTCTATGGAAAAGATTGCCACCTACCAATAGAGCTGGAGCACAAAGCCTTATGGGCACTCAAAAGGCTGAATTTGAATTGGAAAGAGGCAACAGAGCTAAGCCTGGGGCAACTAAATAAGATAGATGAATTCCATCTCAGGTCATATGAATGAGAATATCTGTATAAAGAAAAGATGAAAAAATTCCACGATTAGAGAATAGAGTAACAAGACTTCCAAAAGGATGATATGGTGCTTCAGTTCAATTCCAAACTCAAATTATTCCCAGGTAATCTGAAATCTAAGTGGTCGGGCCCATTTAAATTTAGCCAAGTCTACTCATCTGGAGTAGTGGAACTTGAAAACGATGATGGAAGTACTTTCAAGGTAAATGGACAACGTGTCAAGCTTTACATTGGTCTGACAGAATCAACGTGTCAAACTCTAGTCATGTCGCAATGTTAAATTAGGTGCTACATGGGAGGCAACCCATGAACCCCGGGATTGATCCATTCTAGGTATACCCTATCCCTTAGTTTAACTTTATTTTTAATTTTAAGTTGAGAGTGTAGGGTAGGATGTTGTTCTAATAATTTTTGGTAGATAATTAGGAGTAATACAGGTACTTAAGTTAGTTAGCTTGTTTTGTGACTTTTGAGCACCTCTTTCATCTGTGAATGCAGTGCATCTTTTTCTGGCATTAGTTTGGCAACTTGATGATTTTTTCTTAATAAATTGCATAAATCGGATAAGTAATGATATGCGATGCACTTGTGTGCCATGTGTGTGTGAGGTCTTATGCAGCTCTTGCTGTGTGTTGAATCTAGAACTTGCCCTGTTAGTCCTGCCCAGGTTGTAAGATAGGGGTTACGAAAGGATCATAGGCCATTTTTTATTGTAATGCACTTTCAGCCAAAATGACCTTCCTAATGTGATTAATATCCTTTGATCTCTGATTTGAGCCTATATACCTATTTCTTTCTGTGAAACCTCTGACCTTCTCGTTTAGCTCACAATAAACCTATTTTGGCCCTGGTCCTTCTTGGACACTGTGCACCTTGATTTAGGCAAACAACCTAAGTTGATGGTCACTATCATAGGGGTGTTTGATGCAAAATGAGCATGAAGAGAGGTAGAATAAGATAAAATAATAAAAAGTTGGGTGTGGTGAAAAAGGAATAAGAAAAGAGAAAGCTGCTTTAAAGATGATAAAAAGATAATATGATGATTGAAAAGACTGTATCCATCTTGAGCATGTGTGATCAATAAAAGAAGAGGAAGAAAAAAAGGTTGAGAAGTGAAACCCTAAGAGTTTACTGTAGTGTCAAGGAGGCAGGACATGAGAATTGGAGCAAAAGTGTAACGACATTTCTGATAAGTTGTCACAGTCCTGATAAGCTGTCAGAAGCTGCCGTCAACCTAAGACAGGGCTAGTGCAAATTTAAAGAAGACCTGACGACATTCTTGATACGTCATCAGGATCCTAATAATGTGTCACCAATAGTCATCGTCTATTTCAAGAAAAAGTTGTAACCTTGATTTTGTTTCCTTATTTAGGGTAAACTATTTAAAGCATTGTTTTGGGGTTTTCTAGATGATCATTATTTTTGGAATTTTCATTATTATTCTTGACAAGGTCGACACCTTGAGTTTTGGAAAGCATATTTTGATATTTTCTCTCTTTACTTCTTGATTTGAACAACTCAACTATTTTTGAGAGATTATTATCAGTATTTTGAGATTTTTCCTTTGTGATCTAATCTGCAATTAACTAGTTATTATTCATCTCTATAAGTTTATCTTTCAAATCATGAATTCAATTATGTGTTTCGTTCGTTACATCATGAGTGGCTAAACTCCATTAACTTGAGTTATGGGATCTAGGGTTAGGTCTTAATGAGGTGCTAAGAATTTAAGATTTAAAAAGTGGTAGGATTTCTTGATAATTCTGAAGTTTTAATTGACGTCTGTTGGTTGCAAATAGTAGACATACCTGCTTTGATTTGCTTGAGAAAGAAATCAAATATAGTAGGAAGTGAATTATCAACAGGAACTCAGAAATACTTCGTTTAATAATCAGCGCTGTAACAAGGTTGGTTAATCTGAGGTAAAATCTGGGCAGTAAATAGAAATTCCCTAAGCCCGAGAGGATTAGGGAATTAAAAGCTTAAGTAGGTCAAGAGACATTTAAGCATAACATCGATAGAGATAGCTTGTTATCTGACCCACCATGAAAATCTTGAATCACTTTTAGCATCTGTCATGTACCGGAAGACCTAATGAACATAATTCTAGTTATTTCATAAATTCTCGATTTACAAGCACCAAAAGTAAGGTGAAAAACAACAACTTGTTAAACCTAAACCCCCCCCATTTCAGGAAACATTAAACTATCAATGGATTAAATCGCAAATAACTTTAGTTCACACCATATTCCCTATAGGATTCGACCCCAACCTAGTTGGGTTTTCTATTGACAACGATCGCTTACACCCATTCAAGAGTGTAATTTGAGTGTTATCAACTAGTGGCATCAGATTTATGCTCGCCCCTGGATCACATAGGGCCTTAGCGAAATTGAGAGACCCAATTATACATGGAATAGTAAATGCTCCAAGGTCGGCCTTCTTCTGCACTATGGATCGTGTATAAATGGCTCTACAATAGTGGAGATTATCCTCCAATTCATAGCTAACCGCTTTTTTCTTCGTCACACTAAAATTTGCTCGAGTGCTTCCACTAAAAGCACATTTATCGTTAACTGCTTCAACATTGCCATGAATTTACTATATTTTATGTCATCAACCTTATTTTTCAATCTTTGAGGAAAGGGAGGTGGTGGTCTTGGGAGAGTTTTCACCACTTCTTCCTTTTCCTTCTCCTTTCCTTGTTTTAGAGCATCATTAGAACCATCTAGCTTCCCAAACTCTACTAGACATTCTTCTTTGGGTTCATTATCTGCTTCAGTCACATCTTTAATCAAAATTTTCCCACGAAAGGGCTAGGTAATATTTTACCACTCCTAGCGATAATTACCATACATGAGCCTTCACTTTGCAGATTATGAATCGTATCACTTGGTAACGTTACACTCTTCCTCTGGTTCAATGTTGCAGAGAGTTGCCTCATTTGTTGTTTCGGCTGTTTGATCAAAGTGGATTGCAGATTTACCAACTGACTCATAGCGGACAAATCGGTCTTAATGGTAGCCACCATTGAGTTGGTAGCCTCCACTCCCTTTAAAAATTTAGCCATCATGTCCTCCAGGGATACCTTTTCAGAACTTGTTGTAGAAGCCTCATGATTTTCAGGAGGGATATATAACCCACTCCTATCATTATTGCTCATACAATTACCTTGCTCCTGGTTCTTATATCCAGCCTTGTCATAATAAGACCAACCTTGATTTCCTTGGCTATTGCCTCAAAAACCCTCTTGATTATTTACATAGTTTACCTCTTTTTCTGAGTCAGACTTTACTTTGCTTTGCGATCCCACGACCTTCACTTTCTCAATTTTATGTGATAGTAAATACTTGGTTAGCAAGTCCTTCTACATTTTTAGGTGAGCCATGTCTTGATCACTCTCCTCATTTCTTTTGTGTTGTTCCACATTTATACCAACAGCAATAGTGGGGCTTGCTACCAGAGAGTCCCTGGTATGCCATGCCCAAATCTGTTTGGTCATTCTCTCAAGCATTTCTAAAGACTCTAGGAATGTAAGATCAACAAACAAACCAGAAGTAGCATTATCTACAATTGGTTTTTTTACAGAGTTAAGAGCCCTGTACAAAGTCTTCATAAAATGTATGTCTGTCATGTTGTGGTTCAGATACTGTGTCAGCTTCTTTTTGAATCTCTCCTAGGTTTTATGTAAGGCTTCAGTTGGGAGCTATCTAAAGTTGTTGATCTCATCCTTCAACGGTACCCTCCTGGAAGGTGGAAAGAACCTTTATAGGAAAGCTCTTTTCAACTGCCTCCAGTTAGTTATAGAATCAGTTGTCAGCTCATTAAGCCATAATGTTGCCTCCCCAGACAGAGACAACGGAAACAATCTCAAATGGATAGACTTCTGACCCATTCCTAGCTTATCAAAAAAATTATAAATGGTGACGAAGTTCACCAGATGCAAGTTTGGATCTTTCCCAAGAAGGACACCAAACAACCCCTTCAGATTAAGGAGTTGAATCATAGTACTCATAATGTTGAATTTCTTCCCAGGTACTAACAGTGGAGGAATAATTATACTCGTTGCTCCTGATCCATCTATTCCATCATCATCATTATTGAGGTCATAATGGACTGGATGGTGATTTGCCTTCCTCGAAACAGATGATTTCTTTTAGCATTACGCTGTACTGGTGTAGCTATTTGCTCTGCATGCCTTAGTTTACCTGGGTTTAGCAAATCCTCGTCTCCCAAGTGTTCATCCTCAGGATTTGGATATCATACTTGTTGACCGTCATTCTGCACATTCACCAGAGCTCTAGCTAAGGCTGCTAACCTATCAGCCTCCTACTGGTCTGCCATTCTAGCGATTAGTTGTGGTTCCGTATTAAATGGTAATAATGGTTCTCGGGAACTTTTGGTTCTTGGCATGCACCACAAAAGTCCTACAACAAATAAATGTAAAACTAGGAAACTTGACTAACAGTCAATTAGCACACGCAACTTCAATTTACAACCATATTCCCTAGCAAAGATGGTATTTTTGATAATGCTTACACTACACCTCTCTTATGAGAATATAAAAGATCATTGTCAATATGTAACCCAACTAGGTCAAGGACAAATCCCATAGGGAATATGGTGTGAATTTGATTTATCTGCGGGTGAATTAACTGATAGTTATCAGTTTCCTGTGAATGGGATTTTTTGGAAAGGTAAAAAATAATTACTTCTCAATTCAGTGTTTGAAATCAATATGATAAGGAAAACCAGAGTTATGTTCACTATGGGTGTTGGGATATGAAAGACGCTAGTAACGGTTCAAGATTCTTGTGGTACGTAGGAACAGCAGACTATCCTTGTCGAATTTATTTCTAAATGTTTCTCAACCTATTTAGACATTTAACCACCTAAATCTCTCAAACTTAGGGAATTTATATTTCATAATAGGATGTTATCTCAAGTTAATTAATCTTGTTACAACATTAATTATTAAATGGAAGTTTGATGCTTCTAAGTCCCTGTTGATAATTTACTTCTTACTAGGGTTGATTTCTTATCTCAAACAAATCACCAGTAAGAAAGGCCTATTGTTTGCAACCAATAGTTAGAGTATAAAATAATGGAATTAACAAGAAGATTCTACCACCGTTAGAATCTTGAACACTTAGTTATGTTACAAACCAAAACCCATAGATCCCACAACTCGGGTTAAGGGAATTTAGCTACTCATAATAAAATAATCAAGTCAACAAGTTGAATTCATAGTTTGATATATGAACTTATAGCAAGATTAATAGGAACAAGTGTTTCTCAGATTTGATTCACAGTAGAAAATCTCAAAACAATTATATAATCTCTCCAAAAATAATTGTAAAGTTCAAGTTAGAAAACTAAAGAGAAGAGATTCTCAAAACGTTAGTTCCCCCCTCTTCTTATTAGGAAACCCTAACATATGCTTTAAATACTTCAGCCTAATTATGGAAATAAAATCATAGATCACCGTATTTTCTTGGACAGGAGACGACGTGTGTAATGGCTTATCAGGAGTTTGACGACTTATTAGGAATGTCATCAGCTTCTCTTCACTTTTGACAATCTCTGCCTTAGTTTGATGATGAAACATGATGGCTTATTAGGAGTCTGACAACTTATCAGGAATGTCATCAGCTCCTCCTCACTTTTGACAATCTCTACCTTAGGTTGTCGATGACACATGATATCTTATTAAACATGTGATGACTTATCAGAATTGTCATTGCTTCTTCTCTTTAAATCCCATTCCCTGCCTAAGCCTAACGATGAGCCTGACGTCTTATCATACTTCTAACTTCTTATTACACATGTCGTCATGAATTCCAGCTGAAGCCTATTCTCTGTCTAAGCCTAACGATGATCCTGATGGCTTATCACACTTCTAACAGCCTATCACAGATGTCGTCATAAATTCCAACTAAAGCCCATTCTTTGTCTAAGCCTAACGACGAGCCTGATGGCTTATCACACTTATGACATCCTATCATAGATGACATCACAAATTCTAGCTAAAACCTATTATCTGTCTAAGGCTGACGGAAACTCTGATATCTTATCACAAGGCTGACAACTTATCAGAAAAGTCATCAACTATACTTCCCTCTCTAGTTGCTCAGAAATCAACTCTTTTATTTCCATTATTGTTGGTTCTCTTGCATCTTGACTTTAACTGCAATATCAAATTAAAAATAATCAAAAATGACAAAAGTTGCTTATGACTTTGCAATTATTCCTAGTTAAAAGCCTCAAATGTGTTAGCATCTGCTCACATATTATTGGGAAGATCCAAAACTAGAGCTGAGGTGAGTCGAGTCTTTAACACCTGAAAACTCTTCTGGCAAGGATATGACCACTGAAACTTGACTTTCTTCTGAGTCAGTCTAGACATAGGGGATGCAATAGAAGAAAATCCATCAACAAATCGTCTGTAATATCCATCCAAACCCAAGAAAATTCTGATATCTGATGGAGAGATAGGGAGAGGCTAGTTTCTTACTGCTTCGGTCTTTTGAGGATCAACTCTAATGCCATTACCAGAAATGACATAACCAAGGAAGGCTACTGACCTTAGCCAAAATTTGCACTTACTGAATTTGGATAACACCTGATGATTTCTAAGAGTCTGCAACACTATTCTGAAATGTTTTGCATGATCATGCTCACTGTGGGAGTAACAAGGATGTCATCTATTAAGACTATATAAATATGTCCAAGTACTTCTTGAACACTATGTTCATCAAGTACATGAAGTCCACTGGGGCATTGGTAATACCAAAGGACATGACTAAGAATTCGAAGTGATCATACCGAGTTCGAAAAGCTATTTTTTGAATGTCACATTCTTTGACTCTAAGCTGATGATAACCTGATCTAAGGTCTATCTTAGAGAAGTAACTGGAACCCTGAAGTTGGTCAAGTAAGTCATCAATTCTAGGAAGTGGATACTTGTTCTTGACCATGACTTTATTAAGCCAACGGTAATCAATGCACATTCTGAGAGAACCGTCTTTCTTTCACACGAATAAGATCGGTACAGCCCGCGGGGACACACTGGGTTTGACTAATCCCTTATCTAGGAGATCCCTCAATTGTTCTTTCAATTCTCTGAGTTCTTCTGGTGCCTTTCTGTATGGAGGATTATATATAGGCTAAGTATCTGGAAGAAGATTAATGCCGAAATCTATTTCCCTTTCAAAAGGAATTCCTGGAAGATCTTCAAGAAAGACATCTGAATATTCACTCACTACTAGAACTGATTCAAGACTGGGAGTTTTGGTACTAGTGTCCTTAACTCAAACAAGATGATAGACACCTTCCTTAGACATTATTTTTCATGCTCGAAGGTAGGAAATAAGCTGACCTTTGAAGGTTGAAGTACTACCCCTCCACTCTACGACAAGTTTATTTGGAAACTGAAATTGGACAACTCTATTTATATAGTCGACTGTGGTATAGTAGGAATGAAGCCAATCTATGCCAAGAATGACATTAAAATCAGCCATCTCTAATTCAACTAAGTCTGCTAATGAAACTTTCTGAGATACCATAATCGGACAATTCTTGTATACCCGCCAGGTTATGATAGTCTTACCCACTGGGGAGAGACTGAAAAAGGATCTACTAGAATTTCAGGACTGGCTCCAAAATCAACTGCTATATAAGGGGTAATAAAAGACAAAGAAGCTCTTGGATCTAGCAAAGCATAATCATGTATATGAAAGATATGTAACGTACCAGTAACTACATCAGGAGAATTTTTCTCATTCTATTGTGACTGAAGAGCATAAAGTATGTTTGGGAATTACCCACTGGTGGCGCTGGAAGTGGCACCCTACCGGTTCGGGCTACCAAATTTAACTGAGAAACGATTACGCTGACCTTGAAAGCCTGACTGAGAACAATCTCTGACCCTGTGGCCTGGCTTGCCACATCCAAAAAATACGTTACAGCCAGCTCTGCAAATACCCTAATGGTTCTTGACACAAGTATGACAAAGAGGATGAGTGCGAGCACTGCTAACACTGCCCTGAGGTTTAGGGACTGACGCCCTATCTCTGTTGTCGTCTCTAAATTTTAGCACTGGAGCACTGGCTGAGGAAGGAGCTGGAATGGATGACTTTGGGTGGAACTAAGAATGTTTCCCACCCTCTGACTTAGATTGAGAAACGTTTAAACTACCTATTTTTGCTCTCTTATTCTTCTTCTCTCTCATCTTAATCTTTTGGTCTTCTATCTATTGAGCATGGATCATAAGCCTGGATATATCCATCTCACTAATCAACATCGTGAACTTTCACTCATTGACCACACTATCATTCACTCTAAAAACAAACTTACTCTTCTTAGCCCTACTGTCTGCCACTACATGAGGAGCGTATCTAGCTAATTGAGTAAACTTAAGAGAATACTCTTTCACTATCATGTTTCCCTACCTGAGGTTGATAAATTCTAACACCTTAGATTCTCTCAGCTCTATGGGAAATAATCTATCTAGAAATGCAGTAGTAAACTCCTCCCACTCAATAGGCCCTGCATCTACAACCCTCTCTACATTCCACTGCTTGAAATATGTGTGAGCCATATCCAACACCTGATATGCAGCTAACTCAGCACTCTCACTAGTAGTAACCCCCATAATATCTATAGCCTTCTGAACCTAATCAAGGAATAATTGAGGGTCCTCATCTGACTTAAACCCAAAGAAGGATGGAGGATTCATTAGTGTGAAGTCTCGAATCCTAGCTTGTAATACCCCACCCTTCTTCTAGTTCAAATTCATCTCTAAAACTTCAAAGATCTTGTTTCAAAAATGAATATATTTTATTCCATATGAAATTTTTAAGATTTTGACTTTTTATCCTATGGAAAATCGAATAAGCTTTCCATCGATACCAAATTCGCCCAAATCCGACACCTGAGCAAAGAGTTAGAGCCATTTTAGCGAGATAGTGTACCACCTGGTACTTTAGCGTGTCGCAGAGCCAGCCAAAGTGGCAATTATCAAATTCCAGTGAGCCTCCATGATTCCACCGCATTGCGATGTCTTTCTAGTTCACAACCAAGATGGCAATGCAATTTCCACTACATCGCGCCAAGGCTCAGTTTCCCAATTGTCCAATTTCCAGTAAGTTGGCGTGATTATGGCCCATCGCGCCAGCGTGTAAAATTGGGATTTTTTTAATTTTGGATTTTTATTCCAAGGGCAAAATGGTCAGTTTTTTATCCCTATATATACACTTTAACACGATGTTCAACACATTTACACCAAAATATTGTTGTTTTCTCTCAATTTTCATCAAGAAAAAGAGCAAGGGTTCCTAAATCAAGACCCTAATCATCAAGATTCCTCCATTAACTTTTCAAGAATCAAGAATTTAAGGTATGCAGATGTTGATTCTTGGGTCCCTTCCGCCCAAAAAGTTCAAGAATCCTTTTTCTAAATTCAAAGATCTTATATTTATGAGTTTTCATGTTTCATGTGAATTGAAATTAAAGTTCATGTTATTATTGAGCTAAATTCATCTTTTGTTTATAAAATCTCAAGAGTTGATTCTGGTATGTGATGGATTGTATGATGTTCATGATGAACCCTCTTCAAGTTGCATGTTAAGTGATGTTTTTATGTCAATTGAGTGTAGAAATTATTTAATAACCAAGCATGCTCCCCATATATTTGATAAAATGCTTATGTGAAGGAATTATCTCCATTAAAGTATGTTGACTAGAGATCCCCAATTGTGTGCAAGCTCATGCAGGACAGGTGTTCGTTAAAAAGCCTTAATAAATGAATTGTGACATGTTAGCATGAAATCCAAAAATTATATGCTTTTTAATGCATGTTAAATGTTTTTTGCAAGACCTTTTTGAATGAAGCATGAGCCAATAGCATGTCTTCCTATACTAACATATGTTTATGAGTTCCAAGTGCTTGAAGAGATGCTTTAATGATTGTAATGGTGAATGAATGTCCATGGTCATGATTATTTAAGAATGTTTATGTTTTACTTTTATGTTATTGAGTCCTAGGGGTATTTATACCCAACAAATTAGCTGCAAGTCTAGAGCCAGTGTCAGTTTTCAAGATAATCTCAATCAAGCCACGATTCTTAGAACTCAGTGAGTTACATAACTCAGTACTCTCAGACAGTTACAGAACTTAAGAAATCTCAATAATCTAAGTATCATTAGCATTTCAGCTTCAGCTCAGTACTCAGCTCAGATTTTAGTAGTATTCAAGTGTTCAGTTCAAACCTCAGTAACATTAAAGTAATCAATTCAGAACTCAACATTATTCAGTCAGATAACGAGATTCAGTAGTATTCCGTCAGATAATGGAACCAAGTGAACTAAGCTTAACTCAGATAATCAGTATGATCAATAACAGATTTAGCTTAGCCTAAGTTTAGTTAAGAATTAGTTTAGAGTCCTTCAGTTGGGAGTAGTAACTAGAATCGAGCGAGTGTAGGGATAACGGCTCCCCATTACAGAGGCAGAGTCATTAGTAACAGTCCCTGAACTCCAGAACTGTGTAGCCAGCACAGGACTAGGAGTTACCCGTTAGATTAAGGCTTGACTATTATACTGCCTTAGGCTTGACTTCCTGTTCAGGGTCACCCGTTAGATAGGCTTGACCATAGTAGAGGTCTTTACTCATGGAACGGTATTGACACTCTTCTGGGTGGCGTTACAGGTTGAACCCTACTAGATCAGATTCAGGGCATTTCGGTTAAGTTAGAACTCCCACTATTGTAGTTCAGTAGTAGTATTCAGAGTAGAACTCAGAAATCATGACTGTCAGACACAGTCACCCATCTCAGTGAGAAACTTAGATAGTTCCATAGATTCATAGACCACTCGCTATATAGGCCTAGTCTCACATAAATTTAATCAGTATCAGTACTAATAGATCCAGAGATCACCTATTAGATAGGCCTGATCTCAGATTCAGTTAATTATTCTCATTGTCAGATTTAAAGATCACCCATTAGATAGGCTTGATCTCAGAATCAGCTAATTATTCTCATTATTGGATTCACAGATCTTCCGAAAGATATGTCTAATCTCAGATATACTTATTTCTTATCATTGTTAGTAGATTTAGAGATCATCTATTAGAGAGGTTTGATCTCAAATTTAGTTAGTCGATAGTAGCAAGCTCAGAATTTAGTTATTGATATGAGTAGATTTAGTTAGTCAGCTTCAATATCATCAAATTCAATGATTACTCGCTAGATAGGACTAATCTCAACTTCAATACTCAGTTATTAATATCAAAAGGTTTAGTTATTCAGCATCTTAGTATTAGTAGTGAGTTTAGATTCCAGTAAAGCAGTATCTGAGTCTCAGTATTCAGAGTCATGACGATTTCAGTTATGGTTTGTGCATTCATGTATATGTCCTCATTCAGTACTCTTATGTTACTCAGTTAAGTAATTGTTCATGAATAAGCCCGTTTATTTAGCCTTACCTCATTTTGCATACTCAATACATTCCTACGTACTAACGCATCTGTGCTATGGTGTTTTACTTTACACCATAGGTTCAGAGGCAAGAGATCCAGAGCACCCTTAGTAGTCCAGACCCAGTCAGCAGCAATAGACGTAGCAGTGAGTACCCTCCATTCGAAGATGATCCTAATTTTATTATGGCATTAGACTAAGTTTATTTTTAATAGATGGAGTTAGTTAGGGACATGTCCCATCAACTCCATAGTTCAGATAGTAGAGGCTTTTTGGATAGATGTATTAGTATTCAGTTTTTTGGTATTGATTATTTTAGATATTTTGAAAGTTATGGCTAGTTTTCGCTAATTTTCTGCATTTATTACCTATATTTTGCACTGTTTAAGTACAAATATCTGTAGAGGGTTAGCTTGTGGTTTCTCTGGGTCATGAGCACCATGTGGCATTTTGATTCTAGAAAATTAGGGCGTTACATAGCTACAACTAAATTGGCCACTGGGTTAGCCAGAACGATAGCTGGTCACTCATTTTAGGCAGCAACTGAATTAGCAAGAGTATCAAATGCAGCTCTGAACTTTGCATGAGAAACATGTTTGTCCAAGGAATTTGCTTGGATGGGCTGAGGGGATGACTGGTTTCTGTTTCTTCTTTTTGGGGGCATGCTCTGTAAGTGAAATGGGAGAAACGAATTAGACTGAGAGTTAAATTTGAGCTCATGCTCAATGGAATGACATAAATACTGAAAGAAGGGAAACTATTCCTAAAACATCTTATAGCCTATTGTACAGAAATGTGGCGTGCAACACACCCATGCACAAGACTCTACTAGATGCCACTTTTTTGACTTCCTAAGACACTGTTGAACCTTAGGCTCTGATACCAAATTTGTAATACCCCAAATCTGATACCCGTAATGCTACACGATGCTAAAATCTTGAAGGACCACAAGCTAACCCATGACTGATATTTGTAACTCAGCACTGCATAATATACTGTATAAATGCAGAATAAAAAGGCTGAAAGGCCATAAGTTTTAAATATCTGATAAAATATAACATCTACAAATATGATATATCAATACCAAAACTGAAATAAATTGTCTGAACATACTAGTCTAAAAGCCTCTAAACTCTCTGAAAACTGTAGAGTTGACAGGACATGTCACTAACTAACTCCTTCTACTAAAAATGAAATAATGAATTAATGAAATAATCATGCTATCCTCGAATGATGAGGACTCACTGCAAATGTACTGTTGCTGGCTGAATCTAAAGCTAAGTGCGATCGGGAACTTGAGCGTCCGAACCTATGGTATAAAACACCATAGCACAGAAGAAAAGTATGTGTTAGTATGTCTGAATATACTGGTATGGAAAGTACGGTAGGCTGAATGCATTGGGTTCATATGCATGAACAATACTAACTGACTAAATAACATGAACATGAGAATACATACATGAATACGTAACTATAAATGAGATCATGATAATATTAACTACTGAGTCTGAATAACATGAATGTGAGAATACATACATGAATACGTAACTGTAAATAAGATCATGATAATATTGACTACTGAGTCTAAATACTAATAACATGAGTTTCATAAAACTGATATACTGTTAACTGAGCGACTGTGTCTGACAATCCTAATTCTGATGGAACTAGCTGAGTTCTGTACTGAACTAAGTGACTATATCTGACAGTCCTGAATCTGATGAACTATTTGAGTTCTTTAACTAAGACTAAGACTGAGACTATGGGAAGTAGTCATCTAACTGACATGCCTCTTTTATGTAGAGTTTCGGTCTAATCTATAACTCTAATAGGAAGAGTGTCAATACCGCGCCACTAGTAAGGAGAAGCTGTGAGTGACCCTCTATAATACACCGAGAAATTTTTCATTGAATTTTTATGCGTAAACGTGTTGGGTTCTATTTTCTAGTATGAATTATAAATTTTCTGTGTAGAATGTCTTAGATTATGACCCACCATTGCTTAGTGTATCAAATAATCTTTCCAATGATATGTGGATCATCCAAAACGGACAACCGAGCGACAAGTTATGAACATTCCGATCGAACCGTGAATAGTAGTAAACAGTAAAATGTGCAGGAAAAAATATTGAGGCCTGGCGTATTTTTTCTATAACTTTAAATGATCATAAGTCCTTATACATAATGATCTGAGTAATCTACTATATATCAACAGAAATCTCTACGAGTCCTCTTTCCAATGAAATTGGTTTCATCCAATTTGCCTATCGGAGCAAAAAGTTATGGTTGATCTACTTCAGCCTATCAAAAGTAAATTTTTGGGACAACTTCAAACGATCATAACTCCTCATACACAATGAGCTGGGTGAGATACTATATATCAACAGAAATATATGAGAGTCTTATTTCTAATGAAATTAGTTTCATCCAATTTGGAAAACGGAGTTAAACGTTATGGTTGATCTACTTCAGACTATCAAAATAGTATATCAAACGACAGATTCAAGAATTATTAGATTTTTAGGTGTGTTTTGGTCATTCTCCCTCACCCAAAATCCGTCCGAACCTTATATTAAAACCTATTAGAAGCATTATATGTTATATTTCATCAAATTCCTTCTAAAAGAAAACCCTAAGCTCCTACATCCAACTTCAAGAACCTCCAAAGTTCACCATTAATTCTGCAAATTTATTCAAGATTCCAAGTTCCTAGTTCAAGAACTCTAAGAACCATCATTCAAAGGCACGATTAACATCTCAAAAATGACTATCGATCTAAAGTTCATCATTCAAGGTATGTGGGGTTTTTCAACAAGAACTCTCTTTCGTTCTTGTGCCCAAAAGTAATTTTCTTTACAAAGGCATAATTTTTATTTGATTTTTACGAATTTGAAGCATGAACCCATATCTTATGATGATTATTATGAAATCTTGATAGTTATGATTTTGAAAGATGAATTTACATGTGTGGAGATATAAAACATGAATCTTGAACGATATTTATCATGATTTTGATATTTGGGTCGTGAATTCCCATTGGAAATTGTGTTTTTTTTGAGAAAGTGTGTGTTATAAGCACGTTGATGTTGAATATTTGAGATATTTTGAATGATTTTACCTTTTGGTCTTAATGGAGTTGTTTTGAACTCGAGTGTGAAAGAAATCCACAACATCTGCATATGTTTTCATGCCAGGAATGATTCAATTGGTTATAAAAATTTTATTACGAGTCTGTTATATACTCAATAATTTTGTTCAGTTATAGACAAACAAACTTGCAGTTTCTCATCTTTTAATATAGTCTTACTATCATGAGTTTCATGTATATGCCTATTTCATGAGTTTCTTTATTTCCATTCATTCTATATGTAAACTCAATTGAGTCCTTACTCTAAGTCTAAATAATTCACAACCATAACAGATACCTAGATTTTGAAATCGGTACCATGTTAGTTATCAAACTTCAGAATTCAACCAGACAGTACTAGTGAGTTCCCTAATTTTCAAACAATTCAAAGTTTTAGTTAGAAATTTAATCATGTCCATATTCATCTCTTAGAATTCTATGTCAGGGATTACAATTCTTTCCCTGTCCTTTTAACCAAGTCAGTTTTCATTCGAGGATGAATGATCCCAAGGCGGATATATTGTAACACCTCGAAAATCCAAGACAATTTTAGAACCATGCTTCAAGTACATGCAAAATAAAAAATAAAATTTAATATTTTTATAGGTGATTTATACATATATTAAGGTAATAAATAAATCCTATCTTATTGATAAGCCAAAATATCCCTTACCGATTGGATTCTTGTGAAGAATATTGCAATAGTAAACTTCAAACCAGTATAACTTTTTTATTACTATGATTTTTTGAGATCAAGAACAATCAAAATACAGATAATAGATGGGAAGCATGATGGCTCCCGATATATATTTATATATTACTAAAATTATTTTGTTGTGGATTGTCTTTAAAATGATCTGAGCTAAGTCCAGGAGAAATCTTTAGCACCGAGTGGGAGGTATAAAGCGACCTTACTTCCCTAGAACTACATGCCCCCATAGGAGTGAGCCTAAGGCTGATTTATATAGTGATCACTAGTTTTTGTGGATTTGATATTAATAGTCCTACTTTGATGGCAAGGATAGGACGGCTCTCCTCAACGTTGTTTGTACGTTGGATTCCATGTAGCTCACATGGTTTATGTCGATTATAGGATCTCCCAGTGTGTGTATGTTTTCTTGTATGTATGGTGAATGGTGTAGTGATTTGAAAGTGGAATTGTGAAAGTTATTCTTCCGAAAGATTTAAATGATATTTACATTATGAGAATTGATATTCTTGATGAACTTAAAGTGATTGACAAATTATATAATGACTCATATGTGTTATTATACTTATTTCATCCTCTCATGATTATGATGATTTTCTTCAGGCTATGTGAGTCTTTCATACATCCTGCATATTGCTTATAAATATTTATGATGATGATGTTTATACAACTGCATACACCCCCATATACTCGGTTCCTTTCTATGGTACTGACCCACATCTTCGGATATGGGCTATATTTTCTCGGAATGTAGGTTCAGGTGCTCAGTTCTAGGTTTAATAGTAATTATTTAGGCACACTGTTCTACATCCTCTGTTGTATGAGTTAGTTGGGGCATGTCTCAATGGCTCGCTGGTTTTATTGATTTTCTTAGAGGCTTGTCAGACTAGTAAAGAGGTTGGGAGTTGACTGATAAGTCATATTTTGTTATCTTTGTGAAATTATTTTATTATTGGATAATGATTACTATGTTGATATTTGAGGGTTATTTATGAAAACCGCATTGATTTGTGCTGAACTAAATGAAAATGGCCCAAAGGGCTAGCTTGTGGCTACTCATAGCCTCAAGCAACGTGTGATACTCTAGGACCCATTTTCTGGGGCGTTACAAACTTGGTATCAGAGCCTAAGGTTTTAAGGTGTCCTAGGAAGTCTAACAAGTTGCGTTAAGTAGAGTCTTGATCATCGGTGTGTAGTGCGCCACATCTATGAGCAAGAGGCTACAAGATATTTTAGGAAAAAGTGTAATTCTTTCTTTCAAGAAGTCTATCGTGCTTAAAGTATCTCTCTCTACAATTGATCCGTGCTCTCCTCTTTCAGAAATATGTCATCATGTCGAGCGAGAAGAAATAATGATGGTCAACAACTTCAACCCACTGACCCATTGAATGAAAACTTGTCTCATGTTGAATTTCGGGCAGCCTTTCAAGTGCTGGCCCAAGATATTACTACAAATGTTCAGGCCAACCCGGCCCCGGCTCCACAACAGCAGGGAGGTGATTCAGTTGCTTCCAGGATCCGTGACTTTATGCGGATGAATCCATCATAATTCTATGGGTCCAAGTCTGATGAGGATCCACGATTGTTTTTAGAGGAGGTGCGGAAGATTACTCAGGTGATGCATGTATCTGAGGAACATAGTGTGGAGTTGGCTGTGTATAGGTTAAAAGACCTTACTTATGACTGGGTTGTTGCTTAGAGGAAAGGTAGAGGTGAGGGAGCTATCGCTACAACTTGGCAAGAGTTCCAGGATGCATTCCTGGATAAGTTTTTCCCTTTGGAGATGAGGAAGTCAAAGGTGGAAGAGTTTATGAACCTGTGATAGGGATCTATGACTGTGAGGGAGTACTGTCTAAAGTTCAATCAGTTGGCCAAGTATGCTCCTGACTTAGTGGCTGATAATCGGGCTAGTATGAGTAAGTTTATGACTGGACTGTCTAGTTATGTGGTTAAGGAGTGTAGGTCTGCTATGCTGAATAGTGAGATGAATCTTTCTAGGCTGATGACTCATGCCCAACAGATTGAGGCAGACAAGATTAAGGAGAGAGATAGAATGAGAGAGAATAAGAGAGCTAGGTCTGAGCAGCACGAATAAGGTCAGACTAGAAGCAGGAAGGGAGTTGCCCTCAGTATCAGGATCGTTTGTCTATGCCAGCACCATCATTTGCTAGTGCTCCCATGCCTAGAGGTAGGCAGGAGCAAAGTAGCAAGTCATATGCAAACAGGTCCCAATACAGTATTGGAAGTAAGCCAAATCATCCCCTGTGTCCTTAGTGTGGTAGGGCTCACTCGGGTGTGTTGGGGTGAGAAGAGGGGTTGTTTTCGATGTGGTGACATGCGTCACAGAGTTAGAGATTGTCCACAGGATGGACAAGGGCGTCGTGACTGATGATAGGCGAATTTACACGCCTATATCAATATATTTTGCCCATATTTTAGCCTAGTTTTGAGAACAAACTATATATTTCATGTACTTTTAGTCCTTTTTCCTATAAATGAGCTAACGAACATGATTAGTAAAGTTTCAGGTATAAATGATGCAAAATTCAGCATTTTATAGCTTACTTGATGCAAAAGAAAGCTCACGAAGGAAGGAAAGGGAGTTTACACGCCTAAGGACCAAAACTACTGCATGGAAAATCTGTCCCGGGATAAAACAGCATTTCTGAAGATTTTGGGGACTTACAGACACAAAGCTGGATTTGGACAATGACACATTAACCTAGTACAATTGGGTTAAGTATTTCATTAGTTTATTTGGATTAGGAGAATGTTACATTAACCTAGTACAATTGGGTTAATTATTTCATTAGCCTAGTAGGATTTGGTTATTTATTTCATTAGCATAGTAGGAGTAGGATAGGAGTATTATAAATACCCTATCATGCTAGAGATTTTTAACTAACTCCTCCCTTAGTGGAGAGACAAGTCCTCCCTTAGTGGAGAGACACATTCTACTTCTCAATTACAACTCTTCTAATCTTTCCATTAATTCTATTCTTCTTCTATTCTTAAATTCCACAACAAAAGAATCGTTACTTGCTAAGGAATCACGCCTCACGCCTATCACTTGATCTACACGCCATTACTCGATATCGTGATATAATAACAATGTCAATCGTGATCTCCTTCGCATTCATGGGTAACTAAACCTCTCTGTTGGGGTTATGGAAGCCGAATAAGATACTATCTATTGCTGTGAGTTTGTGAGTTCATGACACGTATATTGCTTATGTCATTATTCTCTTCATCTTAATCTACATTCTTTACGGTTGCAAACGCAAGAATACTCCAGTCTAACATTTAACTTGTTTGAGAGAAAGGTTATTTGTCTGGAAAAGAGATAATGTCAAGGTAGTAGGACACCCTTTCCTATTAAAAAGCTAGTGCCGTAACTGGACTAACCTCTTGGAGAATTCGTACCGTTAGACACGCTTTAAGCTCGAGAGAGTTAAAGTGAAATAGTCCTTGTTTAGGTCGAGAGACGCTTGGATTTACCATAGAATACAATTCTCTATAAGCACATGCATGTCACAATTCTACACACTCATAGCCAATAGAGACGTATACCTCAGAAGGTGGACATAACCCCAACGCTTCAATTCTCATTGTTTACAATCTACGTAACAATCTCTCTTTTTACTTTATTAATTTCAGCTTTTGTTTACATTACTTGCACAACAAGAATTCCCCCTTCTTACGAGACTTGCACCAAAAGTTTAGTAATTTTACTTACTTGTTGGCCAAGCTATTCCCTGTGGTATCGACACCCAACCCAGGTTGGGTTCTATATTTGCTAACGACCGCTTTACACTCAAACGAGAGCTGTAGATTGAGCGTTATCAAAAATTGGCGCCGTAGTGTCAATCAAGTTCGTGATAATTACTAGACCCTTTGGTCAAAGACTCTCGTACTTTTACTTTTAGTTTTTGTTTTTTGTTTCTTGAAGGTTTTTACTTTAGTGCAGGCCCCATACTAGAAGTTCTGGTCAACCGTTATTACCAATTAATCCTGAACCACAACGAATTAGAAGAATGGAAGCACAAGCTGAAATCGACAGGATGGCTGCTCAACACGAGCAAGCAAGATTAGCTTCTCTTGCCGCTGCTCAAGTCCAACAACAAAACATTGATCATCCTGGGCGAGCAACAAATCCTGACGATAAAGATTTAGGTGATGACGAGTTACTAAACCCTAGGCGTGATGCTGAAATTATAACACCTGCCAACCGAAGAGGTCGACAAGCTCGGTATAGGTATGATCACCAACCTTTGCAACCAGCTTTCGACGATGATGATGATGATCTTGATGGTGCCGGAGCCACTGGAGCTATAATTCCACCACCATTAGCGCCCGGAGCTAAGTTCAACATCACAAGCACCATGATTCAGTTATTGCAACTCAAGGGATTATTTGGTGGACTAGCAGGCGATGATCCGAATATGCATCTCATCAACTTTATTTCTACATGCAAGTCCTTTGACAATCCTGGTGTTGGTCAGAATGCTATTCGATTACGTCTATTTCCATTGTCTCTATCTGGGGAGGCAACACTATGGTTGAATGGGCTGACTCCTGATTCAATTACAAATTGGAGGCAATTGAGAGACGCTTTCCTAGAAAGATTCTTTCCGCCATCCAAAAGGGCTCAATTGAGAGATGAAATCAGCAACTTTCGTCAGCTTCCCTCTGAAGCTCTTCATGAAACATGGGAGAGGTTCAAGACAAAGCTAGCGAGATGCCCAAACCATCACATGACTAATGTTCACCTCATGGAGATCTTGTATAGAGCCTTGAATTCAATAACTAAACCAGTGGTGGACAACGCAGCTGGAGGTTCTTTCATGGACCTCACCTTTGGTCAAGCAAGCAATATGCTAGATCGTATGACAAAACAAAGTAGAGCTTGGCATACCAGGGATTCTGAGGTAGCAAGCCCCACTTTATCTATTGGCATAACTGCAGACCAACGAAGAAGAGAAGAAGAACATGATCAAGATATGGCGCACATGAAAACCCAAATGGATCTTCTTACAAAACATCTATTAGGGAAGACTGAAAAAGTGAAAGCGATTGCGTCAAAAGGAAGAGACGAATCTGATTCGGAAGAGGAGGCCAACTACTTGAACAATCAGGGGGGTTTCCGAGGCAATGCCCAAGGAAACCAAGGTCGAAACTATTATGATGAATCTGGAAACAAAGACCAAGGTAGTTGGAAAAACAAGAATGAAAAAAGTGGTTTGTACGTTCCCCCTGGCAGACGTGATACCACCATATCTAATTCTGGAAGTATGGAAGACATGATGGCTAAATTATTGAAAGGAGTGGAAGCAACGAGCGCGGGAGTTACGGAGGTAATTAATGATTTGTCCACCATGAAACAATTAGTAGATTCACATTCCACTTCAATTAGACAACTAGAGCAGCAATTCAGTCAACTTTCAGCAGCACTCAACCAAAGAAAGGCCGGCACTTTACCTAGCAATACTGTGCAAAACCCAAGGAATGATGGGTCATGCATGGCCATCACTACCAGAAGTGGTAAGGTGCTGGAAACTTCAGAAAAAGGCAAGAAAGTGATTGACGAAGTTGCGGAAATGGATGACAATGCAAAAGGAGAAGATGCCCCAGCCACTACTCCCGACGTCAAGGACGCCACATCCAGCACTGTGCAGCCTAAAAAAGTGGAAAAACGGAAGCAAGAGGAGAAGAAAACCGTGGAGAGAACACTTCCATACCCACCACCACCTTTTCCCCAAAGATTGAAGAAGGTGGCGGATGACACTAAGTTCAGCAAATTTATGACTATGCTAAAGCAGCTCACCATTAATGTTCCATTGGTGGAGGCACTTGAACAAATGCCTGGGTATGCGAAATTTATGAAGGATCTCTTGACAAAGAAGTGGACAACAAGTTATGACTTGGCGGATAATGTTCATCATTGTAGTGCAATCGCTACAAGGTCGTTAGTTCAAAAGAAGGCAGATCCTGGAGCTTTCACTATTCCTTGCACAATTGGATCGTTGGATTTTGCCAAAGCATTGTGCGATCTAGGTGATAGCATCAATTTGATGCCACTATCCATCTACAAGAAGTTGGGGCTAGGCGATCCGACACCAACCAATATGAGGCTCGTGATGGCTGATAGGTCGGTAAAACGACCTGTGGATATCTTGAATGATGTGTTGGTGAAAGTTTCTTCATTCATATTTCCTGCAGACTTCGTTATTCTGTATTGTAAGGAGGATTCTGAAGTTCCCATCATCTTGGGACGTCCCTTCCTTGCAACTGGAAGTGTGCTTATTGACATGAAAGATAATGAGCTTTTGTTTTGAATTAATGACGAAGTGGTACGGTTTGATATATGCAAAACAATAAAGCAGTCCAGCGATATGAATGAGTTATCTGTAGCTGATGTTCATCATGAGGATATGAAAGCATTATCTATAGAGAAACAGCCTACTATTGAGCCATTGTCTGCTGTGCCACTGAAAGTTGAGCATGAAGATAATGAAGGTTATGAAGAACTTATGAGTGCTCTAACAGAAATAGAGCCTTATACTCCTAAGCAACCAGATTGTGATCTCAAGAATCAACCAAAAGCGAAGACTCCCTTTGACGAGCCACCAATGCTAGAATCGCAAAAGCTTCCCGATTATCTAAGGTATGTGTTCTTGGAAAGTAGAAATATACTTCCAGAGAGTACAGATGATTCAAGTGAACAGCACGTAGAAGCTCTCATCTCTGCTCTGAAGAGATACAAGAGAGCTATGGGTTGGACTATTGATGATATAATTGGAGATTCTCCGGGAAAATGTAAGAGCCATCTTGAAGAAGATTGCATGCCCACAGGAAAGCCTCATTGTCATCTAAATCCTTTCAGAAAATGATCCATCACTTACCTCGACGAAGTCTGAGTACTCGTGGTAACTATGTCGAGCCACGACAATAAATTAGGCGCTACATAGGAGGCAACCCATCATTTTATTATTTTATCATTTTATCATTTTATCGTTTCATCGTTTTTCTTTCGTTCTAGTACTTGATAAATAAAAATCCAAAAATAAGAGTCATGCCACGACCAAAACTAAGGCACTTGGTGGGAGGAAACCCATCGTACTAATTGTTTTCGTTTGGTTTTGAGCAAAAATAGGTGCAAGAAGTATTCAACGAGGAAATTGATTTCAATTGACGATTTGGACGCATTGTATGGTAAAGTTGGTAAGTTAGGAATGGTGATGCATAAGGCTATGGATTTAGCATTTCTCACGCCAAAATAGGCATCGAGAAAGGCTAGGCCTTGGTAAAACTAGGCCACAAACGATGCACAACCTATCCTATAGCCTAAGGTCTCGGAATCTAGTGTGCTATACACTATGCGCTGCCTATTCCTAGGTATGCTTTTGACTATGCGCCGCCTATGCTATGGCATTTGGTCTCAGTATAT
The DNA here is from genome assembly GCA_030864225.1 of Capsicum baccatum var. pendulum. Lineage (NCBI taxonomy): Eukaryota > Viridiplantae > Streptophyta > Magnoliopsida > Solanales > Solanaceae > Capsicum > Capsicum baccatum. Next base: position 228,203,126 of record CM061554.1, read on the forward strand.
CATATGCCATAGACTATGCGGCGCATATGTCTACAAATGCCATAGACTATGCGGCGCATATGTCCCATTATGCTATAGACAATGCGCCGCATATGTCATTGATATACCGAGCATTATGCGCCGCATATGTGGGATTTTTGTCTCCAAAACCGATTGTAAATGGGTCATAACCCGACCCATTCTCTTCCTATATAAAGGGGACTTAGTTTTACAACACAACCACACTAAAAATTGACCTAAGGGCGCCGCATATACATCCAAATCCTCTCAAAATTTTCTTCTTTTGCTCTTCCAATTCACAAAACCATCTCCACAAGCTTCAAGCAAGTAAGTACTATCTTATTCTTCATTTATTTCTCGTAAGTACTACGTTGCTATGTCTAGTATGAATTGCTAAATCGTATAAGATTGTTGGTGATGTTTATGTGTTTGGACTGTTGATACAAAATCATGTGAGTGAACATGTACGTAGGAAAATCTTGACTTGTTTTCGACTTGAAATTGGTTTTAATAGCATTGTTATACTATTTGCGGAATTACTATGGCTATGAATAGTGCTTAAGATTGTTGTTTGGATACTTACATGTTAGACTATCCCGTTCATCGGAATAAGACTTATAACTACCTACCGACATAGGAGGTTGAGTTTATTGATAGAAACTATACCATGATGTAATCACTATGTAGTAGTCTTGTTATACCTAACATGAAAGTATTGCAAAGGTTGCAAGAAATGATATATCTCTGATTTTCTTGTTGGAATGTAGCTCCCAAAACGCATGTCGATGAAGTCTAAGTAATCGACCACTTTCACTTCACTAGTTGGTTCCAACAACCTAAGTGTGGGGTGGTACCTCTACTGCTTGTTTATAGATTGTATCCATTGAGATGATGCTAACATGAATCTATTGAGATCTCAGGTACAATGGCACCAAAATACAAGGCAAAGATAAGGCTACCACTTCACAAAAAGGCAAGAAAAGAGGCCAAAGAGAGCAAGGAGAACCCTCCTCAATGGAAACACCTCAACTCACTCTTGGAATTAAGTGGGATACTTATGAGGAACTTCTAAGGATGACGACTCTGATGATGATTCCGATGCAAGGGGTATGACCCCAGACATAGAGAATGAGTCCGACTAACCAGGTTTTTCTTATTTATTTTCCACTAAGGACAGTGTGCCCCGTCTAAGTGTAGGGTGATGGTATTTGCATGCTATACTTCTCGATCCGCATTTGCATTTATTCATGTTTGTTTGCTTAGTTTTTTTAGTAGTAAATTTTTTTTTAGCTTCGCATGAAATAATTCTAATAGGCAGCATGAGATTATAACAAGAGTATGTGCTACAATTATGACTATTGAGACGTTTAGGCTCTAGTTGTGACTCATTATGTGATATTGTGTGGTTCAATTCTTTCACTTGTTGGGTCGAGAGTCTATATTACTTCCAATCAAGTCAACCATGTGCCTTGTGTGTGTGAGGAAACAGTATATTCTATGTTTGTGGCTGATGCTAGAACTTGCCTGGTATGTATGCAAAGCGAAAATAAGGAGTGTAAGTTTAGGAGATGATTTAGGCATTTCTTTGGCAACCTATACATGTTTACCTTTGTTTTACCGACCCATGAACATCATCCTAGTTAAACCCTTTTGAGCCTTTAGCCTATTTCTTTGACAACCTTGGATGCAAGCCTAATCCATTTTCTTTCAAGACCAGAATTTGATCCAAATTCCTAAGTACTTTAAAGTGAAAAAGTCATGTGACAACATAAGAGGAAATTGGGTGAGTATAATGCTATAAATTGTAATGGTGCTTGAATATGTTATGAAAAAGAAAGTGCTATCATAAGAGGTATGTTGTGAAAAGAAAAAGGAAAAGAAAGCTGAAAAGTGAGTTGTGCTTAAAATTGAAAAACAAAAGAGGAGAACAAGGGTGGTAGAATAAAAGAAAGAAAGAAAGGTTGAAAGAAAAAAGTGTCAATGATACAAAGTGATGTATTAAGGCGCTTAGGAACCTAGTCACTATTCCTGGCCAAAATAGTCCTACCCGTCCCTTAGCCTACATTACAACCATCAGAAGACCTATTTGATCCTAATCTTAACATTCCGACATTTAGTAGAGTACTACATTAAGGGCAAGCCTATGGTCATCAGTTGCTACATATGAATTCTTTGTGAGAGCGAGAGCAAGGATATTGTTGATACCCATGTTTGAAAAATATGCTATACTTGTGAGTGATTATGGGTAATATATTGTGAGAAACACATGGTTGATGAGTTTTGGATAGTTGTATATGATTCTATGCACCTTAATGTTTGCATGTGAGTTGATCACCATCACGAGTCTATGCTAGAGGTTAAATTGTTTCTACTTATAATCGGAAAGCTACTCTTTGTTGATAATTGTTGTGCTTGTCTTGAAGAATGTTTTGTGTTGTTGTTGTAAAAACCCTAAGTTGATGTTTAGAAGGACATGATATGTTGTTCGAGGACGAACAAAGCTTCAAGTGTGGGGTGTTGATGATAGGCGAATTTACACGCCTATATCAATATATTTTGCCCATATTTTAGCCTAGTTTTGAGAACAAACTATATATTTCATGCACTTTTAGTCCTTTTTCCTATAAATGAGCTAACGAACATGATTAGTAAAGTTTCAGGTATAAATGATGCAAAATTCAGCATTTTATGGCTTACTTGACGCAAAAGAAAGCTCACGAAGGAAGGAAAGGGAGTTTACACGCCTAAGGACCAAAACTACTGCATGGAAAATCTGTCCCGGGCTAAAACAGCATTTCTGAAGACTTTGGGGACTTACAGACACAAAGCTGGATTTGGACAATGATACATTAACCTAGTACAATTGGGTTAAGTATTTCATTAGTTTATTTGGATTAGGAGAATGTTACATTAACCTAGTACAATTGGGTTAAGTATTTCATTAGCCTAGTAGGATTTGGTTATTTATTTCATTAGCATAGTAGGAGTAGGATAGGAGTATTATAAATACCCTATCATGCTAGAGATTTTTAACTAACTCCTCCCTTAATGGAGAGACAAGTCCTCCCTTAGTGGAGAGACACATTCTACTTCTCAATTACAACTCTTCTAATCTTTCCATTAATTCTATTCTTCTTCTATTCTTAAATTCCACAACAAGAGAATCGTTAATTGCTAAGGAATCACACCTCACGCCTATCACTTGATCTACACGCCATTACTCGATATCGTGATATAATAACAATGTCAATCATGATCTCCTTCGCATTCATGGGTAACTAAACCTCTCTGTTGGGGTTATGGAAGCCGAATGAGATACTATCTATTGCTGTGAGTTTGTGAATTCATGACACGTATATTGCTTATATCATTATTCTCTTCATCTTAATCTACATTCTTTGCGGTTGCAAACGCAAGAATACGCCAGTCTAACATTTAACTTGTTCGAGAGAAAGGTTATTTGTCTGGAAAAGAGATAATGTCAAGGTAGTAGGACACCCTTTCCTATTAAAAAGCTAGTGTCGTAACTGGACTAACCTCTTGGAGAATTCGTACCGTTAGACACGCTTTAAGCTCGAGAGAGTTAAAGTGAAATAGTCCTTATTTAGGTCAAGAGACGCTTGGATTTACCATAGAATACAATTCTCTATAAGCACATGCATGTCATAATTCTACACACTCATAGCCAATAGAGACGTATACCTCAGAAGGTGGACATAACCCCAATGCTTCAATTCTCATTGTTTACAATCTACGTAACAATCTCTCTTTTTACTTTATTAATTTCAGCTTTTGTTTACATTACTTGCACAACAAGAATTCCCCCTTCTTATGAGACTTGCACCAAAAGTTTAGTAATTTTACTTACTTGTTGGCCAAGCTATTCCCTGTGGGATCGACACCCAACCCAGGTTGGGTTCTATATTTGCTAACGACCGCTTTACACTCAAACGAGAGCTGTAGATTGAGCGTTATCTGTGACTATCGCCCTCAGACACAGACTCTGACTGTTAGTTCTCTAGTTCCAGTGACTCCCCAGCCCCAGCTCAGGGCACCTCTTCTAGCAATGCTGGCGGGTAGTGCCAAAATAGATTCTATGCTTTACCGTCCCGCCAGGAACAGGAGGACTCTCCCGATGTTGTTACTAGTATGCTTCATATATTTCAGTTTGATGTGTATGCTTTGTTGGATCCTGGAACCAGTTTCTCATATGCTACACCTTTGATTGCTGTGAATTTTGAAATGAGTCCTGAGATTATTCCTGAGCCTATCCTAGTTTCTACCCCAGTGGGTGATTCGATTGTTGCCCAGAAAGTGTATAAAAAGTGTCCTGTTACCGTTCTTCATAGAGTCTTGTTGGATGATCTGATTGAGTTAGATATGGTAGATTTTGATGTGATTCTGGGTATGGACTGGCTGTATTCTTCTTATGCCTCTATTGATTGTCAGACTCGAGTGGTCAAGTTTCAGTTTCCAGGTGCTTCCGTGTTTGAGTGGTCTGGGTTTATCTTCGACTGATATCTAAAGTTTCTTGGGTTTAGCTGGCTATTACCGCTGTTTTGTTGAGGGTTTCTCCTCTATAGCGTCTTTTATGACTCGGTTGACCCAAAAGAAAGTAAAGTTCTTATGGTCCAAATCTTGTGAGAAGAGTTTTCAGGAGTTGAAAACTCGACTCACTTCAGCCCCTATTTTGACTTTGCCTGATGGTGTTGATAGTTTTGTGGTGTACTGTGATGCTTCGAGTGTTGGGTTGGGTTGCGTATTGATGCAAAAGGGTAAGGTGATAGCTTATACTTCTAGACAGTTGAAACCCCATGAGAAAAATTACCCCACCCATGACCTTGAGTTGGCTGCTGTTGTGTTTGCTTTGAAAATCTGGAGACACTATTTGTACAGTGTCTATGTTGACGTTTTCACTGATTATAAGTGTCTGCAGTATGTGTTTACCCAGAGAGAATTGAATCTTAGGCAGAGACGATGGTTAGAATTATTAAAGGACTATGATATGAGTGTGTTGTACCATCCGAGAAAGGACAATGTTGTGGCGGATGCCCTAAGTAGAGTGTCCATGGGTAGTGTTTCGCATGTGGTAGAAGGTAAGAAAGAGTTGGCTCATGATGTACATTATTTGGCTAGATTGGGAGTTAGGTTGTTTGACTCTGTTGAAGGTAGTATAGGGGTTCAGAGTAGTTCCAAATCCTCCGTGGTTTCGAAAGTGAAGGAAAAACAATACTTAGATTCTAGTTTGGTCAGACTAAAGGAGTCAGTCAAGGACCAAAAAGTAGAGGTTTTCTCCCAAGAGGGAGATGGTGTGTTGAGATTGCAGGGTAGATTGTATGTCCCGAATGTTGATGATATGAGACAGAGGATTATGGCTGAAGTGCTCGGGGCGCGATATTCTAGTCATCCTGGTGCCACCAAGATGTACCGAGACTTGTGGGAAATCTATTGGTGGAGTGGCATGAAGAAAGATATAGTAGTGTTTGTAGCTAAGTGTACAATATGCCAACAGGTTAAGGTTGAACACCAAAGACCTAGTGGTATGATACAAGAGTTTAGTATTCCTACCTGGAAGTGGAAAGAGATAAATATGGACTTCGTGATTGGTTTACCTCCTTCCCGACGCCATCATGATTCCATTTAGGTTGTGGTTGATAGGTAGACTAAGTCTACTCATTTCTTTTCTGTTCAAACTTCATATACTGCTGAGGATTACGCTAGATTGTATATCCGAGAGCTAGTCAGACTGTATGGAGTCCCTTGTCTATTATTTCGGATAGGGGTACTCAGTTCACTTCGCAATTTTGGAAAGCTTTTCAGAAAGGTCTTGGTACCCAAGTGCTTTTGAGTTCTGTTTTTCATCCGCAGACAGATGGTCAGGCTGAGCAGACTATCCATACCTTAGAGGATATGTTGAGAGCTTGTGCACTTGACTTTAAGGGAAGTTGGGATGATCACTGCCATTGATAGAGTCTGCTTACAATAACAGTTTCCACTCTAGTATTGGCATGGCTCCATTTGAAGCCTTATATGGGAGGAAGTGTAGATCACCTATAGGTTGGTTCGAGGTGGGTGAAGCGGCTGTGAGTGGTCCTGATTCGATATTTGAGGCTATGGAAAAAGTTAAGTTTATTAGGGAAAGGTTGAAACCTGCGCAGAGTCGTCAGAAGTCATATGCGGATGTTAGAAGGAGAGACCTTGAGTTTGAAGTTGGTGACCTAGTGTATCTGAAAATTTCACCCATGAGGGGGGTGAAGAGATTCGGAAAGAAGGGGAAGCCTAGTCCCCGTTATGTTGGTCCTTACAAAATTCTTAGCCGTGTTGGTAAGGTAGCTTATGAGGTCGAGTTTCCTTCCGAGTTGTCCTCTGTTCATCCAATATTCCATGTCTCCATGCTTAGAAAGCATTGACATTCAAGAAAATCTTTCTTTTGATGAGATTCCTGTTGAGATTCTTTATTTCAGTATTCAAAGACTAAGGAACAAAGAAGTTCCCTTGGTCAAGGTGTTGTGGCGAAACCAATTTGTAGAGGGTGCAACTTGGGAAGCTGAGGTGGATATGCGATCCAAGTACCCGCACCTATTTTCTGTGAACTCCGATCAAGCCGAAGGTACCGTTTTTTCCTAAATCATGCACTTTTGATAAAAGTTGCAGCAGTTCAGCTGTCATTTATTAAGTGTTCAGCTGTAGTTTCTTGAATTTATGCATTCTATGTTGCATTCGGAGTGAGAAACAATGTGGTGATGAGTCTAACGAATGGTTTCAGCTGTATGCTCTTTTCCCTATCTAATCTTTGCATGTCTAGCATCATTCTAGGACGAACGTTTCTAAGGGGGGATGATGTAATACCCCGGGAAATTTTTCGTTGAAATTTTGTGCGTAAACGTGTTGGGTTCTATCTTCTAGAATGAATTATAAATTTTTCATTTGGAATGTATTAGATTATGACCCACCATTGCGTAGAGTATCAAATATTCTTTCCAACGATATGTGGATCATCCAAAACGGACACCCGAGCAACGAGTTATGAACATTCCGATAGAACCGTGAATAGTAGTGAACAGTAAAATGTGCAGGAAAAAGTACTGAGGCCTAGCGTATTTTTGCTCCAATTTTAAATGATTATAACTCCTTGTACATAATGATCTGGATGCTCTACTATATATCAACGGAAAACTCTGCGAGTCCTCTTTCCAATGAAATTGGTTTCACCCAATTTGTCTATCGGGCAAAAAGTTATGGTCGATCTACTTCAGCCTACCAAAAGCGAATTTTTGGGTCAACTTCAAATGATCATAACTCCTCGAACACAATGATCTGGGTGAGATACTATATATCAACGGAAAGATATGAGAGTCCTCTTTCAAATTAAATTTGTTTCATCCAATTTGGATATCGAAGTAAAACATTATGGTTGATCTACTTCAGACTATCAGAATAGTCCACCAAAGGACATATTCGAGAATTATTTCATTTTTAGGGGCGTTTTGGTCATTCTCCCTCACCCAAAATCCGTCCAAACCCTATATTAAATCCTATTAGAAGCATTATATGTTATATTTCATCAAATTCCCTAAAAAAAAAACCCTAAGCTCCTACATCCAACTTCAAGAACCTCCAAAGTTCACCATTAATTTTGCAAATTTATTCAAGGTTCCAAGTTCCTAGTTCAAGAACTCCAAGAACCATCATTCAAAGGCACGATTAACATCTCAAAAATGAGTATCGATCTAAAGTTCATCAGTCAAGAAAGTAATTTTCTTTACAAAGGCATCATTTTTATTTGATTTTTATGAATTTGAAGCATGAACCCATATCTTATGATGATTATTCTCAAATATTGATGTTTATGATTTTGAAATATGAATTTACATGAGTGAAGATATAAAGCATGAATCTTGAATGGTATTTATCATGATTTTGATATTTGGGTCGTGAATCCCCATTAGAAATTGTGTTTTTTTAGAAAGTGTGTGTTATAAGCACGTTGATGTTGAATATTTAGGATATTTTGAATGATTTAACCTTTTGGTCTTAATGGAGTTATTTTGAACTCGAGCGTGAAAGAAATCCACAATATGGTTGATTTTGATAGATGGGAAGCATGATGGCTCCCGATGTATATTTATATATTACTGAAATTTTTTTATTGTGGATTGTCTTTGAAATGATCTGAGCTATGTCCGGGAGAAATCTTTAGCACCGAGTGGGAGGTATAAAGCGACCTTACTACCCTAGAACTACGTCCCCCAGTAGGAGTAAGCCTAAGGCTGATTTATATAGTGATCACTAGTTTGTGTGGATTTGATATCGATAGTCCTACTCTGATGGCAAGGATAGGATAACTCTCCCCAACGTGGGTTGTACATTGGACTCCATGTAGCTCACATGGTTTATGTCGATTATAGGATCTCCCAGTGTGTATGTGTTTCCTTGTGTCTATGGCGAATGGTGAAGTGATTTGAAAGTGGAATTGTGAAAGTTATTCTTTCAAAAGATTTAAATGATATTTACATTATGAGAATTGATATTCTTTTGATGAACTAAAAATGATTGACAAATTATATGATGACTCACATGTGTTATTGTACTTATTTCATCCTCTTATGATTATGATGATTTTCTTTGGGATATGTGAGTCTTTCATACATCCTGTATATTTCTTATAAATATTTATGATGATGATGTTTATACAACTGCATGCACCCCCATATACTCGGTTCCTTTCCATGGTACTGAACCATATCTTCGGATGTGGGCTGCATTTTCTCAGAATGTAGGTTCAGGTGCTCATTCCAGGTTCGACATTTATTCTTCGGGCACACTGTTCTACATCCTCTGTTGTGGTGAGTCCTCATGCTCCGAGGACGTGATGTCTGATGTTGGTTTCACGGAATTGTTTACATTTGATAACTGAGTATGAGTCAGTTGGGGCATGTCTCAATGGCTCTCTGGTTTTATTAATTTTCTTAGAAGCTTGTCAGACTAGTATAGATATTGGGAGTTGACTGATAAGTCGTATTTTGTTATCTTTCTGAAATTCTTTTATTCTTTGATGATGATTACTCTATTGATATTTGAGGGTTATTTATGGAAACTCCGTTGATTTGTACTGAACTGAATGAAAATGGCTCAAAGGGTTAGCTTGGGGCTACTCGTAGCCTCAAGCACCGTGTGATGCTCCGGGACCCATTTTCCGGGGCGTTACACTCTCATCTGGCAGTGTCCCTAAAGGAGAATGGTGGGACCCTCATCTGGCAGTGTTAGTCTACCTTATCAACCCTTAACTGTCAGTGTTGATGTCTCAACCTATGCTGGCTACATAGTTCTGGAATACAAGGATTGCTTCTAAGGGCCACACCCTCTACTGTCAGTGTATGCCCTCATCCTTGGGTTCGCTCGTTGCTGAATTCTAATCCTAACTGAATAGATACTGAACAGATTATGCTGACACAAACTGGACTGAGTTCATTGATTTTCATGGACTGATGGAATATTAATGAATTCTGTTAACTGACTGAGTTAATGAGATTACTTAGTTTTCCTGAGTCATGTAACTGTCTGAATTCTATTGAGTTTTGAAACTAACTGAGAATACTACTGATCATGATGTGACTGAGATTATCTTGAAACTGATATTGGCTCTAGGCACACAACTAAATTATCGGGTACTAGTACCCCCAGAACTCGATAGCATGAACCTGACAATACATGACGCTTCTTGAACACATGACCATAGTCAACAATTCATAGTACAAACGTTGGAGATTTTCTTGAAGGATTTGTATGTCATAAGCATACACATGAATAGAAATACATATACATATGTCTTAATTTCATAAGTCTAATCTCATAAGCATTCCACCAAACCATTACAATGCATAACAATTACATGGAGGTCATTGTGAACATAAGGGTAAAGCATGGATTCTACTGTCAGTGTATGCCCTCATCCTTGGGTTCGCTCGTTGCTGAATTCTAATCCTAACTGAATAGATACTGAACAGATTATGCTGACACGAACTGGACTGAGTTCATTGATTTTCATGGACTGATGGAATATTACTGAATTCTGTTAACTGACTGAGTTAATGAGATTACTTAGTTTTCCTGAGTCATGTAACTGTCTGAATTCTATTGAGTTTTAAAACTAACTGAGAATACTACTGATCATGATGTGACTGAGATTATCTTGAAACTGATATTGGCTCTAGGCACACAACTAAATTATCGGGTACTAGTACCCCCAGAACTCGATAGCATGAACCTGACAATACATGACGTTTCTTGAACACATGACCATAGTCAACAATTCATAGTACAAACGTTGGAGATTTTCTTGAAGGATTTGTATGTCATAAGCATACACATGAATAGAAATACATATACATATGTCTTAATTTCATAAGTCTAATCTCATAAGCATTCCACCAAACCATTACAATGCATAACAATTACATGGAGGTCATTGTGAACATAAGGGTAAAGCATGGATTCATTAATGTGGCCACAATTGAGTCATAAAGCATAATTCTTATTTTCTTAGGAATTTTAGCAAACACCTTGCATATATAACTTAAGGCTTAGGCATGAACATTAAAATAATATATCATGGCAACATTATTCACTTCAAATACAATAATTCTAACAACATGCTAACATAACTTCATTATATGTATTAAAGATTTCAACTTGGTAATAATACAACAACATAAACATGGATATGATTCAATTCATAACATGGAATTCAAAATTATATTTTTGAAAGGGTTTCTTGAGTTTCATGGGTGAAAGGAGCCCATGAATCAACACTTTACATACCTTAGATGGAAGTTTCTTGAAGATTAGCGGTGGAATCTCCTGGATTAGAACCTTTAATTGAAAATCCTAGACTTGTTCTTGAGGGAATTTGATAGAAACAACCATATTTTGGTGAAAACCTAGCTGAATCTCATGTTATAGGCTTATATAGGGGTGAGAAATTGACCTTTTTTACCTTAAAAATTTGGACATTTAATGACTAAAAATTGGGCATCAACGTGATTGGTGATGCAGCACGTCGATGGCATCGATGTGATACCCAATGCGTTGCGCCATGATCGTTCTAAGACTCAGTAGTTTTGACTCAGGAAACCTGCAAAAATATTAAACAACGTGATAGGTGACACAACACGCCAATATGACATTGGTCCGCTATTTTGGGACATCAAATGTGGTCTAAATGAGTTCTGAAGAATCTAAAACTTATCCGAGAATACCTATTGACCTCTCTGATCATGAATCAACAAAAATATGGACCATTAAGGGAACTTAAGGTCATGAAATGAGATTGCTAACTTTCAAAGGACAAAATAAACTAAGTCTGGAAACTTAGCTAAATATTTCTAAGTCTAAGACTGTTTGACCAGCCTTAAAGGATAAATTAAGATTAGAAATTCTTCGGGTTATTACAATTAGGGATATGGATCTTTTTAAAATGATGATCCATGCATAATATATTGAGGCAGAAAAGTGTAAAGGAAGAGAAGAGAAATAAAAAAGCTAGAGTCGGGCCAGACTAAGTTTGGAGGGGGAAATCATTTGTAATTTTAGAGTCGTTCATCTATGCCAGCGCCGTCTTCATCCTGTGATCCCACCTCCAGGGCTATGCAGGAGTAGTGGGATAAGAATTCTATGTCCAGATCTCAGAATAGTGTGAGTGGAAAAAACAGTTATATTTCATGTGCTAAGTGTGGTAAGAATTATATTAGTGAGCGTTTGTTGGGACAAAAAGGTTGTTATGGTTGTGGTAAGTTGGGTCATGAAATCAAAGAGTACTCATATTCTAAGTAGGGAAACAAGGATGCTCGCCCCCATACTCAGGCTACTAGTGCACCAGCTCCTCTAGGCCACCTAGTACCTCCTCAAGGAGCATTATCCAGTACTGGTGGTGGTCAGTACCAGAATTAGTTTAATACTTCACCATTCTATTAGGAGCAGGAGAGTTCCACAAATGTTATTACCGGTATGCTTTGTGTCTTCCATCTTGATGTTAATGTGTTGCTTGACCTAGGGTTAAGATTCTCTTATGTGACCCCACTAGTTGTAGTAAATTTTGAAGCAGGTCCTAAAAAGCTTTCTGAGCCCTTCTTGGTTTCTACCCTAATGGGTGAGTCAGTTATTTCCAAAAAGATCTATAGAAAGTGTCCTATCACTGTCCTTCATAAGATCATGTTAGCAGACTTAATAGAGTTAGATATGGTCGACTTTGACCTTATTCTTGTATGGATTGGCTCCATTCCTGTTATGCATCTATAGATTTTTGCACCTGAGTGGTGAAGTTTCAATTTCCAGATGAGCCAGTTTTTGAGTGGGAAGGTAATTTAGTGTCTCCCAAAAGTCATTTTATATCCTATCTTAAGGCTCGGAAGTTGATCTCAAAAGGGTGAATCAATCACCTAGTTCGAGTCAAAGACACTAAGTCTGAGGCTTTAACAGTTCAGTCAGTCCGTGTAGTCAATGAGTTTCTTTAAGTTTTTCACAAAGATTTACCAAGGGAACCTCCCGATAGGGTAATAGAATTCGGTATTGACCTATTCCCAGATACTCAGCCCATCTCTATTCCTCCATATCATATGGCTATAACCGACCTTAAATAATTAAAAGAGCATCTTAAAGATCCTTTAGATAAAGGTTTCATAAGGCCCAGTGTCTCTCTATGGGGCACTCCTGTCCTATTCGTGCGAAAGAAAGATGGTTCTTTGCGAATGTGCTTTGACTATCACCAATAATAAAGCTCAACTTACACCACAAACTAGTGTAAGGAGGTCGTTGTCAATATATTTACCCAACTTTGGAGTCGGGGTCGAATCCACAGGGAGCAATATGAGTGGAGATTAAGCTAATTTGAAGCTATAGCTACAAGTTCAACTCAAACAAATGGTACGAAAATATAAAATTGAGATGGGGGTTTTGAAAGTATCAAGTAATGTTGTCACTTCAATATTAATGTTTGTAATCAATATAACTAGGAAATCAGAGCTATGTTCACCAAGGGTTTTGAGAATTGATAGATACTAGGTAAATGCTAGAGATTCTCAGAATGATTAGAACAGCAGAATATCCCTGACGATTATACTATCTGACTTATCTCTCGACCTCACAAGACAATTTATAATCTAATTATCTCAAACTTAGATAACTTATCTATTTCTAATAGGATGTTATCTCAGATAGATTAATCCAGTTACGACATTAATCATTAAACAAAAGGTTGGTAGCTTCTGAGTCCCTATTGATAATTCATGTCCTCTAGTCTATTTCTCCGTTAGAAGTAAATAAAACCTAAGGCATAACCTAATGTCTATACTGACCATCAACAAATGTCAAGTTAGCCTATGGCGTGAAGTGCCAAGATCGCGGACCCTCACTGAAATTTGCCAAATGGGATATTGTCCTGCTCCACGACGCGCTAAATGTTAAAATGACGGTGTTTAATGAATGAAACTTAAAATCGCCATAACTTCTTATCCGGTTATTGGATTTAGGCAAATTTTATATCGTTGGAAAGATAATTGAATTTTCTATGCAATGGAAGGCGTTAAACTGAAAACTAATGAGTGCTTCAAAACTTTAATATACAAATACTTATGTATTGAGACTTAGATTATGCTAAGGAAATACGGGGTGTTACAATATATCTCCCTTGGGATCATTCATACCCGAATGAAACAGGTTAAGCTGAGGACACTGATGGACTAATCTTACACATTGAATATGCATGTCTGATGCATGGAATGCATGACTGAACTAATTCATGAATGCACGACTAACATGAATATGATGTACGGCTGAAACTGAGCATGATAGAGAAAAATCTTGAGAAGATTGGTACCTTATATTGAATTTGGATTCGTGGAGAAAACCTGAGGGTAATCGGTCCGTATATCTGCCTTTGCTTCCCATGTGGATCCCTCAATGAACTGATTCTACCAAAAAACTTTGACCAATCAAACCTCTTCGTTCCTTAGTCTACGAACTTGATGATCAAGAATTTCTACTAGAACTTCCTCATAGGAAAGACTGTTCTAAATATCTATACTCTGTAAGGGAACAACTACAGCTGGATTACCAATATACTTTTTCAATAATGAGACATGGAACACTGGGTGTACTGAGGCTAAATCTGAAGGAATATCAAGCTCATAAGCTACCTTTTTGAAATAACTGAGGATTCTGAAGGGATCGATATATCGGGGACTGAGTTTCCCCTTCTTGCCGAATCTCTTCACTCCTTTCATGGGAGAGATTTTCAAGTACACAAAATCCCTGACCTCAAATTTGAGATCCTTTCTCCATATATCTACATATGATTTTTGTTGTCTCGGGGTAGCCCTAAGCCTTTCTCTGATCAACTGAACCTTCTCTAGCGCATAAAATACTAAGTCAGGCCCTACTACAGTGGTCTCACCTACTTCAAACCAACCAATTGGAGATCTACATCTCCTACCATTAAGATCTTTAAACGAATCCATACAGATACTAGAATGATAGCTATTATTATATGCGAATTCAATCAAAGGAAAACGGTCATCCCAACTACCCTTGAAATCAACAATGCATGCTCTCAGCATATCCTCAAGAGTCTGAATGGTCCTTTATACTTGGCCATCTATTTGAGGATAGAAGGATATACTGAGGTAGACTTGGTTACCAAGACCCTTTTGGAAAGCTTTACAGAAGAAAGAGGTAAATTGGGTACCTCTATCTGAGATGATAGATAAGGAAACACCGTGCAACCTAACCAATTCTCTGAGATAGAGTTTGGCATAGTCCTCAGTTGAATAAGAGGTATGGACTGGCAAGAAATTAGCTGGTTTAATCATCCTATCTAAGATAACCCAAATAGAATCATGCTGATGGCGGGTATGAGGCAAACCTATCACAAAATCCATGTTCATTTCTTCCCATTTCCACATGGAAATACTGAACTCCTGCATGGACCCACTAGGCTTCTGGTGATACTTGTTAACATGTAAAGAACTTAGTTACAAACTCTGTAATATCTCTCTTCGTCCCACTCTGTCAATATCTTTGTACTTAGCTATTTTTGGAATGTCACGTTCTCTAACTCTAAGCTGATGATAGCCTGATCTGAGGTCTATCTTGGAAAAGTAATTGGTACCCTAAAGTTGGTCAAATAAGTCATTGATTCTAGAAAGTGGGTATTTATTCTTGACTGTGACCTTGTTCAACTGATGATAGTTAATACATATTCTGAGAGAACCTTCTTTCTTACGCATGAATAGAATAGGTATGCCCCACGGAGATATGTTGGGCCTAATGAATCCCTTATCTAGGAGATCCTTTAACTGTTTTTTTAATTTGAGTTTAGCTGGATACATTCTGTATGGCATAATATATATGGGCTGAGTATCAGGAAGAAGGTCTATTCTGAAGTCTTTCTCCCTTTTGGGAGGAACTCCGAGAAGATCTTCAGAAAATACATCTAAGAATTCATTTACTATTGGGGCTGACTCAAGAGTAGGACTTTCTGAGTTAGAGTCCTTGACTAGCATAAGATGGTAGACATACCCCTTAGATATCATCTTTTTGGCTCTAAGGTATCAAATCAACCAACCCCTAAGAGTTGTAGTACTATCCCTCCATTCAAGGACTGGTGTAAGACCCCACAAAATTTATAATCTTAAATCAATCCTTTATGCTTGTTAAGGGATCCTAGACTTAGAAAATTCTAGCTAAGTTTATGCTACAAGAATGATCATGACCTTAGATATTTTTTGAGCAATTTGAATACCAACTAAAGAATACACCAGCCCAAGTATGGACGAGTCCCATACCAGTTTTTGAATGCACTCCATGGGGCGGCCTTGCGGCATTTTTGATGGAAGGGCCCTTCTGTCATTTATCTATTATTTTGCATTGTAATATAAATATAACATGGTAGAGTTTATTGTCTTAGTTTATGCTTGATATTGAAGAACACTAATCTTGTGAGAGAGAGCTCTCAAAACTAAAATTAGGGCATAGCATAAGGGTGGATTCTCTTATGTGTTGAAAAGCTTGAGACTTTGGTGATTTGAGAGGTGGATACCCCTCTTGTGTCATTATAAGAGTTAGGTGTTTGTTGTATGAAGTGTTAAAGGTCCAAGAGTGGAATATGCTCTTGGGTTGTTAAGACTACATCAACACTTGTCTAACTATCTATCTTTGTTTCTTGTCTTAATCTTGTAGTTTGTGTTATTGTTGTTCAAGCCATTTGGTTATTGTTGTTGTAACATTGTTGTTCTTCATTTTTATTTTTATAATATAGTTTGGTTTTCTGCTGGAAAATAGGTGTTAAACACCTCATTACATGGTCCGCTTATTGTGTTCTTGAATCCGAGAGAGGTCACTAAAAGAGGTCCATAGTTCCTTGAACTAATGAACTGTTTTGGTGTTTGTTTTCTTGTGTTATTAGGATGTTTTGTATCAGTTTCCATACTTAGTTTATTTTAGCCATTGAAAGTTTGCAATCTCATTTCGCGACCTTAATATTCTTAAATGTTCTATATTTTTCTGAATTCATGATCAGGAAGGTCAATAAGTGTTCCCAAACAAGTTTCAGATTTTTTGAAACACGTTTAAACTAGGTTCAGAGTCTCAAAATAGTGGCCCAACACGATCTTGGTGCGCCGCATCGCCAATCTCGTTGGTTAACATTATTGTAGGTTGCCAGAGCCAAAACTACTAAATCTTGGCGCGATCATGGCGCGACACATTGGGTATCACGTCGATGCCATCGACGCGCCGTGTCACTTATAGCATCGATGCCCAGTTTTCAATCATTAAAAACCACATCCTCGGGGTTATTTTAATCTTTTTCCCATACCCTTCATCCCTTATAACACGAAATTTAGCCCCTTTTTTGGATAACCATATTCATTATTCACTAAATTCTCAAGAACAAAACCCTAGGGCTATCAATTCAAGACTCAATTTCCAAGAAATTTCAACATCAACCTTCAAGAATTCACCAACTAAGGTATGTCAAGTGTTCATCCAAGGGTTCCTTCCACCCTTGGAGTCCAAGAAACCTTTTTAAAAACTCAAGATAATGTTCTGTGAATTTCATGATTTAGTTTGATTGTGTTCATGACTATTATGTTAATGGGTTCTCTAGTTCATGATTTAATTGCAATATCTATGTGAAATAAAGTGATATATGTGTAGTATCGTGTGAAACCATGTTAAACCCTTGAAATTTGTCAATAGGAATATGAATTATGATGCCTATTTGTTGAATAGTGTTATGTGCATATGTTATGCTCACTAGGTGTTTGATGAATTGCCATGTGAGTTAATAAGAGAGAAATCATGCCATGCTAGTTTATGTGCAAGTTGTATCATGCAAGTGTTTGATAAATTGTCTATGAGAGTGAAATAATGTCATGTTATAGTATGCTAATGTGTTTTTCTCATCCATCTACAAGTAATGTATCACAAGTGTTCGTTGAAATGTCTTAATGAAAAAATAATGAACATATAGCCATTGTTGAACTTTTAAGCTTGTGCCATAATTTACTTATTATGCTATCGAGTCCTGGGGGTATTTAATACCCAACAATTTAGCTATGTGCCTAGAGCCAGTGTCAATTTTCATGATACTCTCAGTTAAGCCACGATCAGTAGAATTCAGTCAGTCATATAACTTAGGAAAACTTAGTAAATTTAGTATCAGTCCAGTACTCAGTAATCTCAGTAATCTCAGTACTAAGAAATTTCAGAAATCTCAGTCAGTTATCAGATCTCAGTAGTGTTTCATCAGTCAATGAAATCCAGTGAACTCAATTCAGTCTAGTTAATCAATACAATCAGTAACAGATCAATCCATTCTAGTTTAGTGTCTATTCAAATATGAGTAGAATTCAGCACTGAGTAAACCCAAGGATGGGAACATATACTATCAACAGAGGGTGTGATTCTTAGAAGCAATCCTTGCATTCTAGAACTATGTAGCCAGCATAGGTTGAAACATCAACACTGTCAGTTGAGGGTTAATGAGGTGGATTAACATTGTCAGATGAGGGTCCCACCATTCTCCTTTGGGGATACTGTCAGATGAGGGTCACTCACAACTTGTCCTTACTAGTAGCGCGGTATTGATACCTTTCCAATTGGGGTTACAGATTGGACCCCAAGTCAGCTATAATAGCTTATTAAGGGTATGTCGATTAGATAAATTCTCCCATAATTTCAGTTATAGAATCAGGATTGTCAGATATATTCTCTCAGTATCAGTAATAAAACTAAATAGTTCTTCAGGTATCAGGACTATCAGATATAGTCACTCAGTGCAGTATATAACTCAGCTAGTTCTATCAGAATCTAGACTATCAGCTACAGTTACTCAGTATCAGTTATCTCAGGTACCCATAGCTCATGTTATCAGTATTCAAACTCATTAATCAGTATTACCATGTATTTGGTTTCAATTACTTATCCATACATGTATTCTCATGTTCATGTTATACAGTCAGTTAGTATTATTCATGCATATGAACCTTTTGCATTCAGCCTACTTCATTTGCGCTATGGTATTTTTATACCATAGGTTCAGAAGCACGAGCTCCAGAACATCAGTAGAATGATCTCCAAGATAAAGGATTTATCAAACCCAGTGTTTCCTAGCAGGGTTCACCAGTATTATTCGTATGAAAGATAGATGGTTCTCTCAGAATATACATTGATTATCGTCAGCTCAACAAGGTCGTAGTCAATAACAAGTATCAACTTCCTGGAGTTGATGACTTGTTTGATTAACTTCAGGGTGCCAGCTATTTCTCTAAGATAGACCTCAGATCAGGCTATCAGAAGCTCTGACTCAGAGAATGTGATATTCTAAGATGGCTTTCTGAACTCGGTATGACCCCTTCGAATTCTTAGTCATGTCCTTTGGTATTACCCACACACCCGCAGCCTTTATGGACTTAATGAACCGAGTGTTCCACCAGTACTTGGACATGTTTGTTATAGTATTCATAGTTGACATTCTTGTCTATTCCCACAGTGAGCGTGATCCTACAACCCATCTCAGAATATCAAAACCCATCAGTTATCATGATATTTATTTATGTCCTATATGTCATCTTTATGACCATCGCTCATATTCATTCACATTAGTGAAAACTCATGTACGCTCCCAATTACTAGGATAAGGAGTTCCAGTTCACTCAGTGTTACGAATCATGTCCCATAAGTAGAAAAACTACAGACTCAGTTCATAGAGCTCATAACTCATACACTCATGTCATGCTTTATAGTATGCCCAGCTCATATGACACGCTCTCCACTCCTTGTGATCAGTCGAACTCAGATTTATGTCACGAATACCCTTAATTAAAATCCCTCGGTGAATTCATGGTATTAATGTTCTATCCCTAAGTCTCAGTTACCACGTCAGTTCAGTAATCTATATTTAGTAAAGGACTAAGGTAGTCCAACAGGACCATGGCTTTCAATTGTCAGTTACTTAGCCATCCGAATTTTGTACTTTAGTACCAGTCCAAACCTCAGTTATCAGAAACCAGCATTCAGTCCCAGTTATAGTCTTAGCTGCGGTCACAGTCTTAATTACCTTTATAGCTACAATCTCAGCCCCAGTCATAGTCCATCCAGATCAAAAACTCAGTTCACTTTCAGGATTACTCGACCATAGCATATGGCCAATACTTACTCAGTTAGTAGTATTTCAGTACCTCAGATTACAGAGAGTTTCTGAATCATGTTATACGCTTGGTATTGCATTCTTAAGATAATACAGCTTTTACTCATTTATCCCCAGTTACCTCATGTTACCCAATCAGTCCTTACCTTTTATGCATGATAGTTTACAGTTTAAGTCTAGCTATCCAAACTAAGTACCGTTCAGTCTTACATGCCCAGTACTTAGCCATCGCTCAGTTAGTAGATCAGATAAGTCAGTCAGTAGGAATTAGTTTGAACAGCCAATACCTCAGTCAACCTGTCAGATAGACAAGTTCATATATTTTTCCATTTTGTCCATCTAGTCAAACTATCCAAGTCTCATGAATGTGACCATTCTAAGATGGATCAATCATATAGTTGTGCGTACAACTCAGTTTATATTTCATGTCTCACTCTCAGATCCCATATATACAGTCATGATTTAGTTCGTAGGTGCCTTTACATAGCCTCTGTTTTCCTCAAAATCTCAATCAAGTCAGCATTCTTCGAGGGACATAGTATCCCAAGTGGGAGATACACTATAACTCCCAAACTTTCATGACCTAGACACTCTATTTTCCTCTTCATGTAATGAATCACATTTGGAGTAGTGGGTACCCATAGGTTAACTCTCTAGATCCAATCTCGATCGTAATCCATGTACTCAATGGCTTAGTTTAGCTCATAATGCTCAGTCCATGACACACGTTACAGACTGAGTCATGTTCTCATGTTTCTATTCATGCATGTTCAGAAAGGATCTTGAGTTCGAGATTGCTGATCATGTTTATTTAAAGATCTCTCCCATGAAGGGAGTGAAGAGATTCGACAAGAAGGGAAAGCTTAGTCCCCGATGTGTTGGTCCCTTCAAAATTCTCAGTCACTTCAGTAAAAGTAGATTATGAGGTCGAATTGCCTTCAGATCTTGCCTCAGTTCATCCAGTGTCCAGTGTCTCCTTGCTTAAGAAAGTGCATAGGTGAACCAATAGTTGTAGTCCCTATAAAGGGCATAAAAATTTAGAACAACCTCTCTTTCAAAGATATTCCAATCGAAATCCTTAACTATCAGACTCACGGACTGAGGGACAAAAGGTCCCTCTAGTCAAAGTTCTTTGGCAGAATCAGTTCGTTGAGGGAGCTACTTGGGAAACAGAAGCAGATATGCGAACCAAGTATCCTCACCTCTTCTCCACAAATTTAGGCTTATCCCAATGTAATAGCTTTCCTTAAGCTTATCCAGTCTCATGTTCAAATTTCAGTTAAAAACTTGGTATTAAGTTCCATGCTCAGTTTTTATTTCAAATTTGGTATCTTTACCATTACATGTTCAGTCGCATGTTCATGAGTCAGTTCATCCATGCATTCATGCATTAGATATGCATGTTCATTATACTCATCTCATCAGTGATCCCAGTCATACATTCATGAATCAGTTACTCATGCATCAGATATGCATGTATAGTATAATACATTCAGCTTATCAATCATGCCAGTCATGAAATCATGCATCATATATGCATGCTCAGAATAAATCTCTGTAAAGCAGTAATGTCAGTTATGTACTCATGTTTCATTTGTTCATAATAAGTATAAACTTTATTTTATCATTTCTCCCATCTCAGTCAGTCTCATTCGAGGACGAATGTTCTCAAGGGGGAGATATTGTAAGACCCTGCAAAATTTCTAAGCTTAAATCAGTCCTTTACGCTTGTTAAGGGGTCCTAGACTTAGAAATTTTAGCTAACTTTCCATACTTAGTTTATTTTAGCCTTCAAAAGTTTATAATCTCATTTCGTGACCTTAATATTCTTAAATGTTCTATATTTTGCTGAACTCATGATTAAGAAGGTCAATAAGTGTTCCCGAACAAGTTTTGGATTTTTCAGAACTCGTTTAAACCACGTTCAGAGTCTCAAAATAGTGGACCAACGTGATCTTAGCGCATCGCATCACCAATCGTGTTGGTTAACATTGTTGCAGGTTGCCAGAGCCAAAACTACTGAGGCTTGGTGCGATTATGGTGCGACGCATTGGGTATCGCGTCGATGCCAAATTTTTAGTCATTAAAAGTTGCATCCTCAAGCTTATTTCAGTCTTTTTCCCACACCTTTCAGCCCTCATAACATAAAATTTTGCCCTCTTTTAGCTAATCATATTCATTATTCACTAAATTCTCAAGAACAAAACCCTAGGGCTATCAATTCAAGACTCAATTTCCAAGAAATTTCAACATCAACCTTCAAGAATTCACCAACTAAGGTATGTCAAGTGTTCATCCAAGGGTTCTTTCCACCCTTGGAGTCCAAGAAACCTTTTCAAAAACTCAAGATAATGTTCTGTGATTTTCATAATTTAGTTTAATTATGTTCATGACTATTATGTTAATGGGTTCTCTAGTTCATGATTTAATTGCAATATGTATGTGAAGTAAAGTGATATATGTGTAGTATCATGTGAAACCATGCTAAACCCTTGAGATTTGTCAACAGGAATGTGAATTATGATGCCTATTTGTTGAATAGCATTATGTGCAGATGTTATGCTCACTAGGTGTTTGATGAATTGCCATATGAGTTAATAAGAGAAAGAAATCATGCCATGGTAGTATATGTGCATGTTGTATCATGCAAGTGTTTGATAAATTGTCTATGAGAATGAAATAATGTCATGCTATAGTATGCTAATGTGTTTTTCTCATCCATGTACAAGTAATGTATCACAAGTGTTCGTTGAAATGTCGTAATAAAAAATTAATGAACATGTAGCAATTGTTGAACTTTTAAGCTTGTGCCTAGATTTACTTATTATGCTATCGAGTCCTGGGGGTATTTAATACCCGATAATTTAGCTGTGTGACTAAAGCCAGTGTCAGTTTTCATGATACCCTTAGTCAAGCCACGATTAGTAGAATTCAGTCAGTCATAAGACTCAGAAAAACTCAGTAAATCTAGCATCAGTCCAGTAGTTAGTAATCTCAGTAATTTAGTAATCTTAGTACTTAGAAATCTCAGTCAGTTATCAGATCTCAGTAGTATTCCATCAATCAATGGAATCTAATGAACTCAGTTCAGTTAAGTTAAATAGTACAATCAGTAACAGATCAATCTAGTCTGGTTCAGTGTCTATTTAGATGGATGTGATTCTTAGAAGCAATCCTTGCATTCCAAAAGTATTTAGCCATCATAGGTTGAGACATCAACACTGTCAGTTGAGGGTTGATGAGGTGGATTAACACTGTCAGATGAGGGTCCCACCATTCTCCTTTAGGGACACTATCAAATGAGGGTTACTTACAGATTGTCCTTACTAGTGGCGCAGTTTGACACCCTTCCAATTGGGGTTACAGATTGGACCCCAACTCAGCTATAATAGATTATTAGGGGAATATCAGGACTGTCAGATATAGTCACTCGGTGCAGTACAGAACTCAGCTAGTTCCATCAGAATCTAGACTATTAGATACAATGCTCAGTATCAGTTATCTCAGTTATCAGTACCTCATGTTATCAGTATTCAGACTCAATAGTCAGTATTATCATGTATTCAGTTTCAGTTACTTATCCATGCATGTATTCTCACGTTCATGTTATACAGTTAGTTAGTATTGTTCATGTGTATAAACCCTTTGCATTCAACCTACCTCACTGCAGACCAGTACATTCAATCGTACTAACGTATTTGCGTTGTGGTGTTTTTATACCATAGGTTCAGAAGCACGAGCTCTAGAGCATCAGTAGCATTTCAGTTCCAGCAGTTAGAGTCAACAGTGAGTCCTCATTATTCGAGGATGTTATTATCGGATTATTATTTTCCTTCAGTACTTAGTTTATTTTAGTAGTTCAGAGTTAGTTAGGGATATGTCCCATTAACTCCACAGTTTTTAGATAGTTTAGAGTCTTTTAGACTACAGTATGTTCAAATAGTTTATTTCAGTTTTAGGTATTTTAATACCCCATTCAGATATTGTTTTATTAGACATGTACAGTTTTGAACCTTACAGCCTTACAACTTATATTTCGTATTTATATAGTATATCATGCAGTACTCAGTTACAGATATCAGTCATGGGTTAGCTTATGGTCCTTCAAGGTCATAGGTATCGTGTAGCGTTTCGGGTACCAGACTCGGGGTGTTACAATTGGCTCATTTGGGAAGTGAAAATGAACTATTCTATTTCTACAATCAACTAAGGAATAGAATAAGTGGAGCCAATCTATGCCGAGAATGATGTCAAAATCCAGCATCTTTAACTCCTCGATATCAACTGAGGTAACTTTTTGAGATATTGTGATCGGACAGTTCATGTATACCTGGCAGGCTATAATAGAAACACCTACTGGGGTAGACACTAAAAAGGGCTCTGCTAGATTTTCAAGACTGACTCTGAAATTGACGGCTATATATGGATTTACAAAAGAAAGAGAAGCTCCAGGGTCTAGTAAAGCATAAACATATAAGTGAAAGACCTACAATGTACCAGTAACTACATCTGGAGAATTTTCCTAATCTTGGCGGGACTAAAGAGCATATAACCTATTTGGACGTTGACCACTAGTAGCACTGGAAGATGCACCCTGCTGAGTTAGGGATCGGATGGAACTGACGACTGATGGGACTGACCCTGTTGGAGCACATCACTACCCTTCTGAGTAACTACCTAACACTTCCGAATCCGATGGACTAGCTGCCACACCTGAAGCACACATCACTACCCGCTCTACACTTAACCTGATGGTGTCTGCCACATTTATGACATAGGCGATTTGCATGAGCACTGCTAATACTGATCTAGGACTTAGAGCCTAGTGCCCTATCCCTATTGTCATTTCTGAATTTGGGTACTGGGGTACTGGCTAAAGAGGGTGCTGGGGCTGAAGATCTCTGGTGAAATAGAGGACGGTTACCACCTTCTGACTTTGGCTGATTAAAATTAAAACAACCCGTCCTAGCTCTCTTATTTCCTTTCTACCTCTCCTTAATCTTCTGCTCCTCTATCTATTGAGCACAGACCATTAGTTTAGACAAGTCTATCTCACTAATCAGCATTGTGGTCCTACACTTGTTGACCACACTATCAGATATTCCATACATAAACTTACTTATTTTGGACCTTCTATCAGCTACCACATAAGGAACATATCTAGATAATTGAGTGAATTTGATAGAATACTCCCTCACACTCATGATACCTTGTCTCAAATTAATAAATTCTAACACCTTGGCCTTCCTCAACTCTAATGGAAAGAATCTATCCAAGAAAACCATGGTAAACTCTTCCCATTCAATAGGCCCTACATCAACACCTCTATTAACTTTCCACTGCTTGAACCAAGTATGGGATACATCCTGAAATTGATATACAACCAACTTAGCACTCTGACAAGACGTCTACCCCATAGCATCCGTTACCTTCTGAACCATATCTAAGAATTCTTGTGGATCCTCTTCAACCTTGGATCCCATGAAAGAAGGAGGATTTATTCGGGTGAAATCCTGAATTCTGGTTGCAGCAGTATTGGCCATTGGGTTAGATGGAATAGTAGTTGGTCATTCATTCTATGCTACTACGGAGGTCGCTAGAGTAGTGAATACATCCCTGAATTCGTGTGAGAGACATGCTCGTCTAAAGGATCTGCCTAGACGGGCTGAGGGGCTGGCTGAATTTTCGTTCTTCTTCTGTTCTTGGAAGGAATGTTCTGTAAATAGAAGGAGGAAATAGAATAGACTGAGATTTTAACTTGAGCTCATGCTTAATCGCATAACATGAATACTGAAAGAAGAGAAACTATTCCTAAATGGCTTGTAGCCTCTCGTCCATAAGTGTGGCACGCTACACACCCATGCACAAGACTCTACTCGACGTGAATTTTAGACTTCCTAGGATACGTTAAAACCTAACTTGGATACCAATTTTGTAACGACCCGAGACTTTCCCTAGTCATTACATGGTGCTTGCGGTCTCAAGAGACCATAAGCTAACCCATAGGCTGGTACCTGCTGTGAGCACTGAATAATATAATCATGAATGTGGAAGAATAACTAAAATTCCATAAGGTTTTTAATAATGAAATAACTACTAAATTATAAATCTGATAAAATATTGTGAATCTGAATAGTCTGAATAGCTAACTATAGTGTTTGAAAAGCCTCTAAACTGAATATTGTGGTTGATAGGACAGACCCCTAACTAACTCTACTAACTACTGAGATAAAGACATGAAGTATTATAATCTGTCATCGAATAATGATGACTCACCGCTGCTACTATACTGCTGATAATCTGAGAATCTAGGTGCGATTCGAGAACTGAACGTCAGCACCTATGATATGAGACATCATAGCGCAAAAGAAAAGTTATGCAATCAGTACTTTGATGTACTGGTATGCTAAATGAGGTAGGCTAATATGCAAGATTTCATGAATAGGAGTAATAAACTATCTGAATATACATATAAATCGTGGAGTACTGAGTATAGGACGTGAAATTTATAGGTACTGGAAAAATGTAAAGCACCCAAATACTGTATATGCATGAGAGTCTGTAAGTACTGAAAATACATAAAAATCTATAGACCCTGAGGATGCATGTAATGCCCCAAATTTGGTACCCAGAATGCCACATGGTGCTCATGACCCCGAAGGACCACAAGCTAACACATGACTGATATCTGTAATGAAGCACTGCATAATATATTGTATAAATTCAGAATAAAAGGCTGAAAGGCCAGAATGTTCAAAACTGAAGACTAATAATAATACTGAAGGCGGTATAACAATACCAAAACAATTGAAATAATTGAAAATACTGAAGTCTGAATATCTAGTCTGAACGCCTCTAAACTGTTTGAATAAGGTGTTGATGGGACATGTCCCCAACTAACTCCAATTGTTGAAGTAAACTAAGTACTGGAATCCTGAAATGATAAAGCATCCTTAAATGATGAGACTCATTGCTAATTTACTACTAGACTCCTAATCTACTAAGGATGCTCTGGAGCTCATGCTTCTAAACCTATGGTATAAAACACCATAGTGCAAATGCATTAGTATGATTGAATATACTAGTATGCAAGTGAGGTAGGTTGAATGCAAAGGGTTTAAATGCATGAATAATACTCACTGACTGAATAACATGAACATGAATATGGCTGTGTGAAGATATATACATGAAAACATAACTGCAACTGAAACATAGAGATCTTGAATATTGAATTTACTTATAACATGGATTACTGATAACTGATGTAACTGTTGCTGACATTCTTGATTCTGATTGAACTAGCTAAGTTCTATTACTGAGCTGAGTGGATATATTTGACAGTCCTAAAATCTATAGAACTATCTGAGTTCTATTTCTGAGACTGAGACTGAGACTGTGGGAAGTAGTTATCTAACCAACATGCCCCTAATACATTATATCCAGTGAGCCTCTGCGATTATAGCGCACTGAGTCAAGGCTAAAATTTAGAATTGTCCTTTTTCTAGTGTCTCAGCGTGAAACCACCGCATCGTGGTGAACTTCCAGGTCTCATTCAGTATTGCAACACGATTTCACTGTGTCACGCCAACCTGCCAAATCGAGATATTTTGATGAAAATTAATTATTTTGTCCAGGGATAGATGGGTCTTTTACGTCCAGGTGCAGGATTTAACCCCTAAAAATATTTTAAACTATTATTTTACTCACTTTTCTCCAAAACAAAAGCATTCTCTCCCAAGAAACAAAACCCTAGCTTTCTAGAAGTCAAAGTTAATTCCAAGAATCTCTCCAAGAACTTCAAGAAACTTACAATCAAGGTATGTCAAGTGTTGATTCATGGGTTCATTTTACCCATGAATCTCAAGAACCTCTTTTCAAAATCCAAGAATTGGTGTATTTATGAATGTTCATGATTTAGTTGAATTGAAAATTCATTTTCATGTTGATGTTCAATTTTGATTCATGTTTTACATTATATGTTCCAATGATTGATCCTAGTATATGATATTTTGCATAATATTCGTGATAAGACCTTCAAATTTGCAAATTAATTTATGCAATCATGATAATTAAATGCATTAATGATGGTTTAACCAAAGTATGCTCCCCACGTGTTTGATAAAATGCCTATGTGAAGGAAAAAGTGCCATTATAGTATGTAAATGTGAAATCCCCATTCATGTACCAGCTAATGCATGTCATGTCAAGTGTTTGATGAAATGTCTTAGTCAATGAATTATGGATATATACATATATATCCGTTGTTGTGCTTTTGAACTTGTGCCATGATTTACTTTTATGCCATTGAGTCCTGGGGGTATTTATACCCGACAATTTATCTGTGTGCCTAGAGCCGATGTCAGTTTTATGATAATCTCAGTCACTCCATGATTAGTAGTATTCTGAGTCAGTTTCAGTACTTGATAGAATTCAGTCAGTTACATGACTCAGAAAATTCAGTAATCTCATGAACTCAATCAGTTAACAGAATTCAGTAGTATTCTGTCAGTCTACAGAACTCAGTGAACTAGTCCAATTCATGTCAATATAATCAGTTCAGTGTCTATTCAGTTGGGAGTAGGATTCAGCACCGAGTGAATCCAAGGATGGGAACTCACCTACCAGTATAAGGTGTGATTCTTAGAAGCAGTCCTTGCATTCTAGAACTATATAGCCAGCATAGGTTAAAACATCAAACCTGCTAGATGAGGGTAGATGAGGTGGCTTAACCTGTTAGATAAGGGTCCCACCATTCTCTTTAGAGTACCTGTTAGATAAGGGTCACTCATAACTTGTCCTTACCAGTGGCACGGTATTGACACCTTTCCAATTGGGGTTACAGATTGGACCTTAACACAGCTATAATAGTGTATTAGGGGCATGTTAGTTAGATAACTACTTCCCACAGTCTCAGAAATAGAACTCAGATAGTTCTATAGATTTCAGGACTGTCAGATACAGTCACTTAGCTTAGTAATAGAACTCAGTTAGTTCCATCAGAATCAAGACTGTCAGCAATAGTCACCCAATATCAGTTATATCAGTTATCAGTAATCCATGTTATCAGTATATTCAGTATTCAAAATCCTTATGTTTCAGTTGTAGTAATGTTTTTATGCATGTATCCTCATGCAGTCATGTTCATGTTTATGTTATTCAGTCAGTAAGTATTATTCATGCATCTAAACCCCTTGCATTCAGCTTATCTCACTTGCATACCAGTAGATTCAATTATACTGATGCATTTGCGCTATGGTGTTTTATACCATAGGTTTAGAAGCACGAGCTCCAGAGCATCTTTAGTAGATCAGACGTCCAACAGTAGATTAGCAGTGATTCCTCATCATTCAAGGATGCTTTATTATTTCAAAATTTCAGTACTTAGTTTACTTCAGTAGTTGGAGTTAGTTGGGGACATGTCCCATCAAATCCTTATTTAGACAGTTTAGAGACATTCAGACTAGATATTCAAACTTTAGTATTTTCAGTTATTTTAGTTGTTTTGGTATTGTTATATCACCTTTGGTATTATTATTAGTCTTCAGTTTTGAACCTTATGGCCTTTCAGCCTTTTATTCCGCATTTATACAATTTATTATACAGTGCTCAGTTACAGATATCAGTCATGGGTTAACTTATGGTCCTTCAGGGTCATAAGCATCGTGTGGTATTCTGGATACCAGATTCAGGGCATTATAAACTTGGTATCAGAGCCAGGTTTAATAGTATCCTAGGAAGTCTGAAAGCCGCATCTAGTAGAGTTTTGTGCATGGGTGTGTTGCGCGCCATATTTATGTACAGGGGGCTATATGATGTTTTAGGAACAGTTTTTCTTCTTTCAGTATTCATGTCGTACCAGTGATCATGAGCTCAAAATTCAACTCTTAGTATAATCTGTTTCTCCCTTTTCATTTACAGAACATGCCTCCTAAAAGAAGAAATGAAAATCAGTCAGCCCCTCAGCCCGTCCAAGTAGATCCCTTGGACTAACATGTCTCTCATGTAGAGTTCAAAGCTGTATTCACTACTCTTGGTAATTCTTTTACGGCTCGAAATGAACGGCCAGCTGCCGTTCTGGCCAATCCAGTGGCCAGCACCACAGCAACCAGGATTCGGGACTTCACCCAAATGAATTCTCTATCCTTTTTTGGGTCTAAGTTAGACGAGGACCCTCAGGAATTCCTTGAACATGTTCAGAAGGTCACATACATCATGGGGGTTAATGCTAGTGAGAGTGCTAAGCTAGCTATATATCAGTTGTAGGATGTGGCTCACACATGGTTCAAATAGTAAAAAGCCGAGGGGGCTGTAGATGTAGGGCCTATTGAGTGAGAGGAGTTTGCTACTGCCTTCTTAGATAGATTCTCCCCCTAAAGTTGAGAAAAGCTAAGGTGTTAGAGTTTATTAACCTCAGGAAAGGCAATATAATAGTAAAGGAGTATTCTCTTAAGTTTACTCAACTATCTAGATATGCTCCTTATGTAGTAGCAGATAGCAGAGCCAAGATAAGTAAGTTTATGTCAGGGGTAAATGATTGTATGTTTAATGAGTGCAGATCTGCAATGCTGATTAGTAAGATGGACATAGCGAGACTTATGATCCATTCTCAATAGATAGAAGAGCAAAAGATTAAGATGAGAGAGAAGTAGAATAATAGGGCAAGGACAGGTAGTTTCAACTTTGCTCAGCCTAAGTCAGAAGGAGGGAATCGTTCTCAGTTCTGTCCTACGTAATCCATTCCATCTCTTTCCTCAGCCAATGCTCTAGTTCCTAAGTTTAGGGATGGTAACAAAGATAGAGCACCAGGATCTAAGTCTCAGGACAGTGTTAGCAGTGCCCAAACCCTATCCTCTTTGTCAAATATGTCGCAAGCACCATCTGGGTACATGTAGAGCTAGCAGTGATGTTTGCTTTAGATGTGGAAAGCTAGGCCACAGAGTCAGAGTTTTTCCCAAGACAGGTCCTCAGGGTCAGCGTAATCGTCCTCCAACTCAGTCTGATCGCCCGAATCAGAAGGGCGACTCTTCCAGTACCACTAGTGGGCAACACCCCAATCAAATCTATGCTCTTTAGTCCCAACAAGATCAGGAAAATTCTCCTGATGTGGTCACTGGTATGTTACAGAGCAGTTGATTTTAGAGTTAGTCCCAAAATTTTAACAGAGCCCTGCTCAGTCTCTACCCTAGTAGGTAAAACTATCATAGCCCGACGGGTATACAGAAACTGTACGATTATGGTATCTCAGAAAATCACTTCAGCAGACTTAGGCCTCATTTGTTTGCACTTAATGGAGGTCTGAATCTGAATGGTTGACTTCAAACCATTAAGTATATTGCTTTTTTTATTAAGGTTTTAACTCTTAGTAGGTCTGAATAGATCTTAATAATTCAGATCTAGAACTGAGTCTAAATAGGTTTGAAGGGATATTTTTGTGTTGAATAATATTCACCACTTTATTCATAATCAGTAGTCACCACCACTACCACCTCTGCCACCGTCACCGTCACCATTGTCAACCACCACCCACCACCACCAACCACCTCTACCATCACAACCACCATCGATAAAAAATTCCATTATCAACCACTACTACACCTACTACCTTTTTATTCTAACTATATTCACCGCTATTATTGTCTTCAACAACACCACAATCAGCAACCACTACCGGCTAATCCCTAGTACCAATCAACTCATCTATCACAACTATCACCACCACTAACTATCACTAATACATCACAACCCCTATACATTCTTTCGCCGCCACCACCATTGTCACTAGTAACGCCACCTCTACCACCACTTTAACCAGTATCTTCACTATAATTTATCTCTACTAACAGCCATCTCCACCATCACAACAAATAACATCTCCAAATAACACCAACACATCATCAATCATCATGTATTCATGTTTCAACCAACACAATCAATACCTTAAACTACAACATCAAGCAACGTCGCATCACAACAACAACCATCACCATCAATCGCCACCATCATAATAATCACTATAATACCAACCATCACAATTATCACCACCAACATTATAAATGACAAACATCAATCATTGTCACCGCAACCACCATTATAAGCCATCTCCACTATCACTAACAAATATAAATATTTTTTCTAAATTAAATACTAATAATTTTGTTGTATTAAATTACATACTTTTTAATATATAATTAATTTTTTATTTGAATTGTATTTTTATTTTATTATGTATATAAATAAAAAAAATTTACACATTCAGATGTTGCAAAATAAACAGTATTAATAATTCAGTTTTCAAATCTAGAGACAATATCTTAATCATTCAGATAGAGCATTAGAAGCCTAGTGGGTCCATGCAGGAGTTCAATATTCCTACTTGGAAGTGAAAAGAAGTGAACATGGACTTTGTGATGGGTTTGCCTTGTTCTCGTCATCAGCATGATTCAATTTGGGTTATTGTAGAAAGGATAACCAAATCAGCTCATTTCCTTCCGATTTATACCTCCTATTTAGCTAAGGATTACGCCAAACTCTATATCAGAGAGTTGGTCAGATTACACGGTGTTGTCCATTATTTCAGATAGAGGTACCAGTTCACCTATCATTTCTGGAAAGCACTCCAAAAGGTCACCTGAGTTCACCTCAGTATAGCTTTCCATCCTCAGACAAATGATCAAGCAGAAAGGACCATCCAGATTTTTGAAGACATGCTGCAAGCATGTGTAATTGATTTCAAGAAGAGTTGGGATGACCATTTTTCTTTGATTGAGTTTGCATACAACAGCATCTATCACTCCAGTATTCGGATGGCTCCATTCGAAGCTTTCTATGGTAGGAGATGCAGATCTCTAATCGGTTGGTTTGAATTTAGTGAGGCCTCAGTTATAGGGCCTGACTTAGTATTCGATGTCTTAGAAAAAGTCCAGTTGATCAGATAAAGAATTTGGGCTGCTCAGAGCCGACAAAAGTCTTATGCAGATATGCGCAGAAAGGATCTCAAGTACGAGATTGGTGATCATGTTTATCTAAATATCTCTCCCATGAATGGAGTGAAGAGATTTGTAAATAAGGTAAATCTAAGTCCCCGATATATCGGTCCCTTCAAAATTCTCAGTCTCTTTGGCAAGGTAGTTTTTGAGCTCGAATTTCCTTCAGATCTAGCTTCAGTCCATCAAGTCTTTCATGTCTGCTTGCTCAAGAAGTGCATAGGTGACCCAGTAGTTGTAGTCCCTATTGAGGGCATAGATATCCAGAACAGTAGTCCCTGTTGAGGGCGTAGATATCCAAAACAGTCTATCTTATGAGGAAATTCCAATCAAAATCCTTGACTATCAAACCTGCAGACTGAGGAACAAAGAAGTCCCTCTAGTCAAAGTTCTTTTGCGGAATCAGTCCATTGAGGGAGATACTTGGGAAACAAAAGCAGACATGTGGACCAAGTATCCTCACCTCTTCTCCACAAATTCAGACTCATCCCAAGGTAATAGCTTTCCTTAAAGCTTATTCAGTTTCATGCTCAAATTCATGTTACAAACCAGTTTCATGCTCAGATTCTCATTTTAAGCTTAGTATCCAATTACCATTACATATTCAATCATATGTACATGCATTAGGTCAGTCATGTATTCACGCATCAGATATACGTGATCAGCTTATCAGTACTCTCAGTCATGTATTAATGTATCAACTCAGTCATAAAATCATGCATTAGATATGCATGCTCAGTATGAATCTTAGTAATGTGAGTCATGTTTTCATGTTTCAATTGTTCATGTTCAATATGTACTTCAGCTTATTGTTTCTCCCATCTCAATCAATCTCATTTGAGGATGAATGTTCCCAAGGGGGAGATATTGTAATACCCCATACTTCTACCTAGCTTAAAATCATCCCAAAAACGTTAAAGACTTATAAAAAATTTGATTCATCTTTTAAAGCAAGTCTTTAACATTTTTGGGATGATTTTAAGCTAGGTAAAAGTATGGGGTATTACAATGCATGACCAAGCATATAATCATGAACCGAGTAAAATCTGTAAATTGAAATACTAAAATTTGTTTGTTTTGTTCAAAGAACACTAAAACTGAATGACTGACTGGAGCTATAACTGAGACTGGATCTAAGACTGTGGGAGGTATCATCTAACCGACATGCCTCAATCTGAGCTAATTGGGGTCCAATATGTAACCCCAGTTGGAAGGGTGTTAATATCGTACCACGGGTACTAACACTGGCCATGTAGATCCACTAACTGATATAATGTCCAAAAGACTAAGGGTGTCAAGCCTGACGGGTGAACCCTGCGAGATAGTCAAGCCTAATCTGACGGGTGACTACTCATATCCTACACTGACTACGTAGTTCTAGAGTATAGGGACTGCTACTAACGACTCTACCTATCTGAGGGGAAAGCCTCTATCCCTACACTCACTCGGTGCTAAATCCTACTCCTAACTGAAAGACACTAAGATACTAGATAGTTCTGAGTCTAATGACTGATATTTGACTATTCTGAGAATGCTCATAGTATAATCTGAAGTCTATTTTGTAATGTACAGAGACTAGATCAAATAAACAGCAATCGTTTTCGGGTATTCAAAACCCCAGGACTCAAAATGATAATAGCAACATGACAGCCAAACATTAAAGGATATAGCATGAAGGGTTTCATAAAACATTTACTCTTGTAGGCATTTTATCAAACACTTGTAGTTCATAGTTCAAAACAATCATAGGAATGTCCTAAAACATATAGAAAGAGCATGAATCTGACATAATAGAGCTAAATCATAGTTTTGTTCAATAAATAATAGTATTAAAACTGGGGAATTAAATATAACAATAATTTCATGGTAACATGGTATAAAATCAACAATACATGGAGATTCATGGATGAAATCATACTTTAAAATTAAATAAACTTCTAAAGATGATAGATTTTTAATTAAAATGGATACTTGGACTACATGGATGAAAAGGACCCATAGATGAACATCTAACATACTTGGGATGATGAATTTGGAAGGATTGATGGAGGGTTCTTGAGGTTTGACCTTGATCCTTGAAGATTAGAGTTTGCTAATTGAGAAAATGTTCTTGACATTGGGGAAAAATTGAATAGAATAATGCCCAATTATGTTATTAAGGACTTAATTTTGTGTTTGGGGCTAACTGGGACAAGGAAAATGCCACGACCCGAGCCGGGGCCCTAGCCGTAACAAGCATCCCCAATCATGGAGGCTCGAGCACCCTTCTAAATCTGGTAATCATGCACAATATTAATATAATATAAGAAAATTTGTGGAAACACAAAATAATACGAAATCATGATCATACTCTAACATCTGTTCAACAATACGAAAATAGGTTTATCAACATTTAAACAGCATCTCTACTACACATGACATCAATAACTGTCTGAAACCTGGGACAAGGCCCCCAGTGGACCTAAACCAAAGTAAAACAAAATATGTCTAAAAAGAGATATGCCTTCCGAAATAAAGAAATCTCACCACTGTGAACTTTGCTTCTTTCTGAAAGCTCAACTGATTTGCAGGACCTCTAGACTGAAACTCAGACCCTGGAAGGTAAGGGGGTCAATATAGTTGTACTAGTACGCAGAGCAAAGACAAAATAATAATTTTCTTATTCAACATATATGAGGGAAATTTAAAATATTTCATAAATATATCATATGGTAAGAATCACATGGGCATATTTAAAAGACTATAAAATCATCTAAACTCTGTGACACTCTTTATTTTACTTTTGTGCTAGGTGGTATACCCTATAACTCTGAAATTCCACGGGCTATATGGAATCTTCCATTAACTCAGCAACTAATCCCCCAACCCAAGTTTGCACAAGGGTCGGAGTCTCTGTCTCTACGGCGCTACATGGACATCGCCATCATACAATAATAATATACCCATATCAGCAAAATACGATTTTAGGCTAAGAGTTACTTGAACTAAAGCCTTCTTCAGGTAACCACCTAACCCTCTTTAAGCCCATTTTAAACTCGTTAAAACATTTCAAACTCTGAAAAACTCTAGCTCTGTTATGACATACATGTATATGGTATCGTCACACCATTGAATTGCAAGTCGTGTCTCTAAGCGATTAATAGCATATTATAATCTCTATTTTCAAAACATAAAGTTTGGGACCATCATATCAATAAATCAATTCAAAGATCTCTATCTTAAAACTCATGTAAACACATACAAGAAACTCTCTTTTTCAACATTTCAAATACACAAGGTGGTCATAACAAAGTTCTCAATCACATGCAATTCTCTCTTTAACACAAGAACATAATTATATCAAGAAACTCCCTCTCATAATCTATAAATCATGCCCAAATACTATGATATTGAGAAAACTATTTTCAAATCATAAATAACGCATTTCAAACCATTCACAATAAGATCATAAACTTAAATTCATCACAAGAGAGGGATTTCATAATTTGTGCTCTCAAACAATCTTTAATCTAAATTTTCATATATATGAATATACATATAAATCAATGCTAAGGGGAAAAGACCTAAAGGCGAAACAACAATGTCATTAAAACATTCATGATGCATAATTAAAACATGGATTCCAAAACCCTTTGTAATTTCATGCTTGATAATCTTTAAATCATATTCAAGTGTTTCAACAAGCCCATGTAGTTTTAGGATAAACCCCACGTACCTTAGATTATTTAGTTTGAAAGATGGAACCTGAATCTTGATCTTGATCTTTGGGGAGGAGTTAGGGTTTTGATTTGAGAGGAAAATTGAATTATAGAGTGTATTATACCTTAAGGGGCGCAAATCTTATGTTATGGACGGGTTTTGGGTGAGAGTAAGTGACCAAAATGTCCCTAGACCCATTAGAAACTGTTTAACGAGTATAACTATTCCGTAACGCCCTAGTCGACGCGTCGCATCGACATCGCGTTGGCTTACTGCCTCACACAAAAAATGTCATAACTTTTCGCTTGGTTATCGAATTTTAGGAAAATTGGTATCGTTGGAAAGATAATTGAATTATCTACAATTTGGTAGGACCTGAGCTAAAAAATTCTATGTGCATTAAGAATTATTTACATTCAAAGTAGACCCCTGCAGAATCGAATATCCAATTTTGGATGAATGAAATGTTCTTAGCACAACTTTGCTTTAGGCCATTTCTGTGAACATTTTTCACCTCATAATCACTTCATTTACTAGGAGAAATATCATGACACATGAATCTATGCATGAACGAAAGAATTAGATCTTACTCACGTAGGAACAACAGTTCGATTTATAGCTCAAAAATGTGGAGTGTTACATTATCTCCCCCTTGGGATAATTCGTCCCTGAATGATGAGTGGGGACCTTTCGAACTTTAGAAAGTTTAGAGTAAAGAATGTATTCTCATATTGAACAATTTTCCTCAACAACACATACAATGGAATCAAACGAGTTTCTTGATAATCCCGAGTGAATCGTGAAAGCACGAAACATGAGATAATGAGACTTTACATAGGGATGATCTTGCACATGAGCTCTATGCACCATAATCTTCACATCATAAGGAAGGGATTTATTTGATGATCATAGCCCTAATTTATATTGGTAATAATAATGAAATAATATTTTGCGGAAGATAGGATTAGAATCATTCTCCACCTCTTATGATACAACGAAATAGACCTTACACTTAGAAACACTACTCATCTATGCCCAAAACAACAAATGACACACTTCATTGGATTACTGGATTACTGAGAGACTTAACTGCTTCTAGTTTGAAGGTCAAATCATAACCATAAGTTCATAGAGTACTCAAACCGTAGGCTTAGGCATGACTTGAACGAATGATGTAATACATTAGTAGGATACTCTCCCAAATTGGAGCAGGAGAATTATGCTTGAGTAGAAATACCATCTCCCCCTTAGACCAAAGTCAACAACCCTAGACTTGCGGACATATCCCCACATCAAAATCAATAGTCACAACTCTCAACATAAAAGAGACATTACCACACACTTAAACTCGAAACTCTCCCTGAAGAACTATATTCTGAAGGTCTTGCTTTTCTTTAAATGCTACTCTTAACTCCTGCTAGCCTCTATAGCCATCACTATACTACTCCCACTATCATGAACACACACATCCACACTTCTTATCACAAAAGAGGATATCAAAATACTCATGAACACAACTCCTCTCATTAATCTCTAATATAAAGAGACTAAATTATTTCAAGTACATCCCCTTTCGGAAACACTAATTGCAATATCTTCTAACGCCCAAAATCATCAACTTACAACTAACATTTTCATGGGCATAGACACCAACTCTTCTAAAAACTTAACGCTCCATCTTCAATTTTCTTAGGATACTATCATTACACCTCTAATCACAAAACCTAAAAGTTAACAAAATCTGTAAAATCTATACCAAAGGCGCACATTGCCTATCTATATCTCCTCAATTTAACTCTAAAGGGAATCATACCACAACTTCTCAGACTTTTCCATATTACAAGATTCAAGAACTAAATCTTGGTACACAAAACACTTATTCATATAAAACTTTATTCAACAAACTGCTACCTGAGTTCATCTTATTCTAATATACTCACGTTCTAATCCACTTAACAATTTAACCACAATTCGCCATTTTAACACTATTCCTCATGTGCATATATAACTCACGGTTTCAGCTTAAACTTTTCATAAATTATCAACCTAGTCCACTTTACAGATCAATTCAAGACTGCTAATTAATCCCAACAAAATATGCATCATTAATCTTAGGCTACTACTCTTACCATCACACTTCACATCTAACATTAAGCCCATAGTCTAACGTTAATCATGTACCATCAACGAAGCATGCCACATACTACACTAATCTATTAAATTAGGGAATTAGCCCAACTACGCCATATAACTTAACTATCACCCACCAGTTTATCCTCTTCACAATATTACCACCATACCTTAGAATCTACCACACATCTTCTCACGTTCAATACTAGCTTACAGCTACCAAGGAAAAAGATAATCAAGGGGGCAAAGTGACATAATAGGGACAGTCGGTCTAACTCTTATAACATACCCATTACGATCTTACCTACATATTCCACTTTTTCAAAATCATACTTACTTAGCCATGTATGCATTCTCACTATCACCAAATTACATAAACACCAATGAGTCTCTACCCATAACTTATTGGCTAACCTACCCCTTTCCATTCATAACCTATGAATGATTTCTACAACCACTATAACTATCCACTTTGAGCTCATTTTCTATTTTGAATAAATAATAATCATATCCAGTTACTTCCTTCCCAGAGTATCATACTATCTACAAATATTACTACCACATAAGTTTATCACTATACAATGGCAACCCACTCCTCAATCCACGACTATACAACTAAAACTATTTATTTACGCAAATGTCACCCTCACTCTGACTGCTAACCTTATGACTTCTTGTCACCTACTTCTAGACCATCTAACTACTAATAGGTCATGACACTTTAACATACGCTACTACTCAGGTGGAAATACAGTTCCAACATTCTGCTAAACATAATTATCCTTAAACATCACACCCTCACCAGGAATTTTTATTAAAAAAAACTGAATACACTTTGTACCTCAGGCTGGAAAGCACAATTTCATCAAGATAAAGGTATACACCCAAATCAATACACCTTGAAGTACTACTGGACACCTCTCAAGTCCTTGTGTTATCTCGTAACTTTTTTGGATAACTCAATCAAAGAGAATCACATCGCTGGGGGAGCTAGACTCTTAGACTTGTATCACCTAGACAATAAGACATGGCCCATGAAATTAGAACAAGGAATGAACTTGGATAACTTTCTTATGGATGACTCGATAGCACGAACTGGAGTATGAAAGAATGGGAAACAATTCCTAATTGTCCGGTAGCCTCCTGATTATAAGTGTGGTGCACAACACACCCATAAGAAAGACTCTACTAGACATGATTTTGCAAATACCCTGGGACCATGAACCGTGCTCTAATACCAAGTTTTTCATGACCCGGGCTGGGGCCTTGGCCGTAATGAGCATCCTAAACCATGGAGGCCCGAGCGCCCTTCTAAATTTGGTAATCATGCACAATATTCATATAGTAGAAGAAAATTTGCGGAAATACAAAACAATACGGAATCATGGTCATACTCTGAAATCTGTTCAATAATGAGGAAATAGGTTTATCAACATTTGAACTACATCTTTCTCAGTTTGCGAATTCTCTACTACACATGACATTAATAACTGCCTAAAACCTGGGACAAGGACCCCAGTAGACCAAAACCAAAGTAAAAAAATATGTCTAAAAAGAGATATGCCTTCTAGAATAAAGAAGGCTCACCACCGCAAACTTTGCTTCTGTCTAAAAGTTCTACGGATTAGCAGGACCTCTAGACTGATCCTTAGACCCTGAAAGGTAGGGGGTCAATACAGTTGTACTGGTACGCAGAGTAAATCCAAAATAATAATTTTTTATTCAACATATATGAGAGCAATTTAAAATATTTCATAAATATATCATATGGTAAGAATTACATGGGCATATTTAAAAGACTCTATAAAATCATTTGAAATTTGTGATACTCTTTATTTTACTTCTACGCTAGGTGGTATACCCTACAACTCTGAAATTCCATGGGCTATATGGAATTTTTCATTAACTCGACAGCCAGGCCCCTAACCCAAGTTTGCTGCAAGGGTTAGAGTCTCTATCTGTACTACGCCATAGGGTCGTCGCCAGCGTACAATAATAATATACCCGTCTCGGCAAAATACAGTTTTAGGCTAAGAGTTAGTTGAACTCAAGCCTTCTTTGGGGAACCACCTAACCCTCTTTAAGCCAATTTTTAACTCTTTAAAATATTTCATTCTCTGAAATCAAACTCTGAAAAACTCTAGCTCTTTTATGGCATACATGTATAGGGTATCTTTATACCATTGACTTGCAAGTCACGTCTCTGAGCCATTAATAGTATATTATAATCTCTGTGTTCAAAACATAAGGTTTGGGACCACCATATCAATAAATCAATTCAAAGATCTCTTTCTTAAAACTCATGTAAACACATGCAAGAAACTCTTGTTTTCAATATTTCAAATACACAAGGTAGTTATATCAAAGTTCTCAATCACATGCAATTCTTTCTCTTTAACATAAGAACATAATTATATCAAGAAACTCCCTCTTATCATCTCTATATCATACCCAAATACTATGATATTGAGAAAACTTTTATTCAAATCATAAATCATGCATTTCAAACCATTCATAATAAGATCATTAACTTAAATTCATCACAAGAGAGGGATTTCATAATTTGTACTCTCAAACAATCTTCAATCTAAATTTTCATACATATACGTATAATTCAATTTTAAGGGGAAAAGACCTAAAGGCCAAAAAAATAATGTCATTAAAACATTCATGATGCATAATTAAAACATAGATTCCAAAATCCCTTTATAATGTCATGCTTGATAATCTTTAAATCATATTCAAGTGTTTCAACAAGCCCATGTAGTTTTAGGATAAATCCCACATACCTTAGATTATTTAGTTTGAAAGATGGAACCTGAATCTTGATTCATTTCTTGAAATTCTTGATCTTAGGGATGAAATCTTGATCTTTGGGGAGGAGTTAGGGTTTTGATTTATGAGGAAAATTGAATTATAGAGTGTATTATGCCTTTGGGGGCGCAAATCTTATGTTATGGATGGGTTTTGGGTGAGGGGAAGTGACCAAAATATCCTTAGACCCATTAGAAACGGATTCAACGAGTAAACCAATTCCGTAATGTGCTACATCGCGTCGGCTTACTACCTCACACGAAAAATGTCATAACTTTTTGCTCGATTATCAGATTTTGGCAAAATTGGTATTGTTGGAAAGATAATTCAATTACCTACAATTTGGTGGGTTTTGAGCTGAAAAATTCTATATGTATCAAGAGTTATCCATGTTCAAAGTAGATCTTTGTAGAATTGAATATCCAATTTTAGATGAATGAAAGGTTCTTAGCTCAACTTTGCTCTAGGTCATTTCTATGAACATTTTTCACCTCATAATCACTTCATGTACTAGGCGAAAGATCATGACACATGAATTTAAGCATGAACCATTAGAGCTTACGCACGTAGCAACGACGGTTTGATTTCTAGCTCAAAAATATGGGGTGTTACAGGAAAAGTACTTAAAAGCCCTTGGAATTAAAACTCGAAACTGGATGAAAATCTTAATTTTTTGGGCTGGCGCGATGTGGCGCTATCACACCGTGTCACTAGAATTGGATAACTGGTCTGTGGTGCATGCGGGAAAATCATGGTCCTTCACTAATTGGGACCTGGAAGTTATTGCGATGTGGTGGTATTGCGCTTCAATACTGAAAATGGACAAATGTCAAGTTGGCCTATGGCGCAAAGCACCAGGATCGCGGACCCTCACTGAAATTTTCCAAATGGGAGATTTACCTGTTCTGCGATGCGCTAAAGGTTATAATGGCGGTGTTTAACGACTGAAACTTAAAATCTCCATAACTTCTTACCCGGTTATTGAATTTAGGCAAATTTTATATC